>JAVRXN010000009.1:3954231-4554231 GCA_033556935.1 Timema podura | reverse complement strand
GAAAGGTGGTAAGAATGCGTTATTTACAACATTGCTTAGCAACAACCATATTATTAAGAGAGCTTTTTGCAACTATGTTTTGGTGAGACCATTAAACCAGGAGTTTGGTCTGACTGATAAATCGAGTATTCGGCTTTCATTATAGCTTACATTTGTAAATTTAATGCAAGTAGTAGTACTTATGACTTAATATGATTGATAATTAAATAAGCGACTGTGAAATGCACCTGTACTCGCATTAAAAGAGAATGAGCAAAAGCACAGGGAAAATCACATGTCATAAAGCATCCTAAGTGCACCTTGTCTAGTCTTCAAACACCAACACTCCCATCAGCGATGACCAAGTTCATTGCGTGTCTTAACCTCTTTGAGAGCTCGGCCACCACTGCGGATTGCCATCGGCTCAATTGTTCATAGTACAGATCATCTAGTATTTAACAGGATGTTTAAAAAAATATAGAGTTTCATAGTAAAGTGACGTACTGCCCTAATAATATAAACTAGTTTGTAAGTTATATTCGGACCTATGCTGTGGTTTTATTAAGTTATATAATTCAATTAAAAAAACCTTCAAATCTATAATACATAGACCACAGTTTACAGTATGAACATCTTAATAAGGGCAGTCAGTATTTGGCAGCTACAAGAGTTACTAAACCCACCATACCGACTCATACGTTGATTAATGTGAAATTCAGCTGTCACTATCAGTAGATAGTATCAATAGCGATAAAATAATAGCTATAATGCAGTGAAATTTATCAATTTTAACCTCAAGAGAATATGTTTTGAATTTTTCAAAAAGCTTTTATTCTGTGTTATGTCAATATTTTTTACTAAAGACTTGTCCAAATGTACTTTGTATTTTATAAAAGGCTCTTTATACTGTGTTATATTAATACGTTTTTAAATTTTATATCTTAGCCCTTTTTTATTCTGTGAAAGGATCTTCCTACAGTGTTCTTACCATAGCACTGAGGTTTCTGCAAAGAGACACCGCTTGTATCTGTCGTAATCCCGGGGGTAGTTGCAGTGACTTGAACCTTTTTCCACGAAGATAAAAAAAATATAACAAAGCTTAACCTACGAGATGGTTCATAAAGTTGGTAATTGCAACGATTAGAGTCCAAGATAACCCCAGCCATTAGTACACACCTTGACACCAGACAGATCTCTTTTCTCTCTCCTTGTTCGCCATTCCGCGTCACATCCTGTCTTCTTTTAGCTACCAGACGCGAGCACCAAGATAAAGCGCTGGAAAAAAAAGGGTGGGGGGGGGGACTTTTGTGAAAGAAAAAGGAAAGAGATTTGTTGTTGGGTGGGGGGGGAAAGAATAGGGGAACAGTTCTTTCCACAATGGTCCTAGGGTTTTTTTTTCTTCCCTTTACGTGAAAATTCATCTCCCCCCTCACCCATAACACACAAATAGCTTCACGTCGGCTTATAACACTGTATCAATAGACTTATTTGCAAAGGTATCTTGTGGATATTCTGGGAGCTTTCATCCTCCACCTTGTTTAGGGATACACACCTTGGCTATGTGGCCCTAATACTTACACAATGCTGGTATTGTTGCATAGGTTTCCTATTTCACACCCTAGAGTTTATACCCCTCCTTCTCCCTATCATCCTTATTTTACCCCTAACAAGCAGGATTAATTGTTTTTTTTGGTCCCTTGAGTTACCTTTATGCTCAATTGAGGGGAAATATCTGAAGGCGTGCGGCATTATATTAAATATAATGCGTCCGAAATAGTATAGAAATAAATGATACGGAACTCCGCACGGACTTTCTCACTCCATTGTTTAAAATTGGAGATATTTACTCAAAACTCGTAATATATGTGAAATGAAATAATATACACTAGCAAACCCGAGCAAAAATTGTGTTATACTTACGTTAAACATTTTTTGACTCCCGGATTTAAATTCTATGATTTTCTTTTTAAAGAATTAAAGTCCTCACGAGTATATTTGGACAAAAAGAAAGAGGTCGATATTGGGTCCACAAGGGTCAATATCTTGATTTAAAATTTCGACTTCCGGTTAAAATTTTCGACATTTTATTAGGGGTTGCACATCTTATGAGTATCGCATTTATATTAAACTCCTGATTTATAAATTTTGTCCAATAAAATAGGTAAATATTGATTATTCAGTCTAAAATGATAGAGATAGATCATTGCCGTACAAACATTTTCCCTAAGAGCTTTAAGAAAAAATAACATAAACTTTTTGAGAGACTTACTTATATTTAATTACTCTACGAAACTAAAGAATTATTGCGTTAAAACTTAAGTAATATCTCTGTACAACTTATACTATACTATACTTAGCACCGCGTCTTACTACCCGTTCGGGTTATACGCTTAAGTACTAATTACACTAATGGATTAGGAATTGGGAGGGTTGAATTTAGAGGAAGCGAACCCGCATTTGCGTGGAGGGAGAGTGGAAAACCATTTAGGAACCCCCCCCCCCCCCCCAGTTCACCCGACCGAGATTCGAACCTCGATCTCCCCGTCCTCGGCGGTCGAGCTCAACACGACTAGCGCGTTAGCCAACTACGCCACCGAGGCGGGTTTCTCTGTACAACTAAAGTTCCCAAAATTGTATTAATATATTTGTCAATATCTCCGAAACTATTGATTTTATAAAGATATATTTCAAATAAAAGTTTTTTTAATTTAAATAATATTACAATTTTTCAACGATAAGTTATTTATTATCTCAAATAGTTGCGGAGATACGGAAATTACCGCTTCTGTAAAGTACCCTAAAAGTCATTTTCATGTGAAAAAGGAACCATTTTGTTTATAATCTTAATCAACGCCTAGATACGAATTTTAATCAAAACCTTTAAAGCTGATTTTGAGAAAAACGATTTTTTTTTTCCCCTTTCGCCCTTTATTAAACTACTCTTAATTTTAGGGTCAAAAGACACACAGATAGACGGCATTGCAAAAACCACTTTTTAGGGTTCAGGGGGGTCATGAAACGTCGAAATTCATCAAAATCTTGAGTTAGATTTTTTTGACGATCACAATAATTTCTCTACCTGTAAGATAACGAGAAAGTAAAAATAATGTGGTAGCTATTTCTCGAGTTTCTCACAAATGGACATTTAGAGCACTTTTTAGAAAATGCAGACTTTTTTCTCTCAAAATTGATAACATTTTACTATATTATTTGAAAAACATTTTAGTGTTTCATTACCTGCTTCTGTGGCCTCGTGGTTTAATATTGGGGTTCAATCCCGGTCGAGTGCATTGAGAGTGGTTTTCACTAAATTGTTTTCCACTCTCCCTCATCGCTAATGTGGGTGCATTTCTTCTCGATGAAGCCTTCCTAATCCCTAACCCATTAGTGTAATTAGTACATAGGCGTAAAACCCGAACGGGTAGTAAGACGCGGTGCTATAAAAATATTTCAGTAAAGAACGTAGTATTTTTTCCGTCAATTTTTATAACTGAAATATGTTTTATTAACTATTCTTATAGGTATTATTATTATTGTTATTTTATAGATATTGATATAATATATCAAAAGTGACAGCTGCAGATCACATGACATGACGTATTAATACGAGAAAGATATCATTTAACTTTTTATCTCTGTCAAATCGGGATATACATGCCCTGCATAGGTGGTAATATGAATTTTCAGACAATAATACACTTTTTTTTTAGAATGATGCATCCATGTCTATAATTATTTAAAAGCCGTAGATTAAAATAACCTGTAGGTTTTTATGGTGTGAATTCTTTGATTAATTCTAAGTAAACAATTCCTCCAGTGTTTTCTGTGTTGTGTGGATACCCTGTCACCTTAAAAGGTTAATTAGAAATATTTTTCGAATACGTGGACAGTTGGGGGGGGGGGGGGGAGAATGATTTATTGGTTATGTTAACTTCCACGAATAAGTGTCTATAATTAAAGCTTGTAGGTAATTAACAATACTGAAATATCATATACTTGTATGTTATTTCAATCGCTCTACTATCCTGTTGTTTTTGTGTGAAATAGAAAAGTTTTTTATTCAGAAATTGAACATTAGCAAAGGAGACGAGCCTCTTTTGTTTGTTTGTTTATTTGAAATTTGTTGTGACTCATATTTTTACAGGCTGTGTGTATATTGATGACAAAGGGCTAAGGACGTGTATATGTGCACAGCTCATTTTCATAGGAAGAGCCTTATCTGGCGTTTAGAAAGGTTACTAGATCCAATCTCACGCACTCCTACGTCAGGTCCTGTCACATGTAGCGGTCACTTTTGACAGATATTATCAATATCTAAAGAATAATACTCATAATGTAGTAAAATACTATCAATTTTAGCCAAATAAAAAATAAATATGTATTTTATAAAAGGTCCTACCTATGAAAATCGGACTGAAGAAATATTATTTTACAATGTGTGTTTGTATTTTTTAATTATTACGTTTAAAATAAGGGATTAATATGAGAAGGGGAGGAGGAAGGTTGATTTGAAAAAGTGTACCCATGTCAGCGTGGAGAGAGGCTGGGAAAAACGCAATGATAACCAGGGGTGTGGATAATATAGAATAGAGAAGTTGAAGTTGGAATAGAGAAATTGGAGTCGGACAGTAGAAAAATAGAGAAGTTGGAGTCATACAGTAGAAAAATAAAAAGTTGGAGTCAGACAGTAGAAAAATATAGAAGTTGGAGTCACACAGTAGAAAAATAAAAAGTTGGAGTCAGACAGTAGAAAAATATAGAAGTTGGAGTCACACAGTAGAAAAATAGAGAAGTTGGAGTCAGACAGTAGAAAAATATAGAAGCATAAGTCTTGGAGTACTGACATCACAGCCCTGGAGATAACCACCCGCAAAGGTACCTGGCTGAGACTCGAACCTGTAACTCCTGTCAGTGGCAAACCAGTTATACTGTGTGGTCTACCGTCCTCTCTACGAGTGTGTGCCTGCGTATTTATTCAAACCATGCCCTCCTTATCCGAGGCCCTTAAATTAGTTATTAATCGCTGGTACTTAGTAATACTATTAATCTATTTATCTCGATAGAATAAATATCATTGGTGGTCACATGGAATAAGGTGTCAGACCCGCAATATACTGTATTGATGGTGATAGGGTGATCAAGGTCCAATTCTCGACCGAGTGCACCGAAGGGTTGTTTTTCATACGTGATTTATCACTTATCAGTTATCACTATGGTTTTATGATATGCACGCTATCGCTAACTGCACTTCCTCATAACTATCCTTCTCACTCTTATCCCATGGGTAGAGCTGTTTTATAACCTTGATTTTAAAATGCACGTACTAAAAAATATTGCGAATACTTCTGTCCGCCTTCTCAATACTCCTTCCCCCGTAAATGTGTATTTTAGAACCTCGAGCAACTTCGCGGTGTCATCTCCGATACTGCTACGTGATTGGGTTAACCCACACCTCCCCCACCTTCCTCTTACAACCCTTCTCTCTTCTCCTTTATTCCTTCACTATTTCGTTTGGCAGGAGGCCTACCCACAATTTTGCTTCGTGCTATACCCACTTTTATATATCGTGCTATACCCATTTTTATACATATTTCTTTCCTTGCCCCTATATCTTTAGGGAAAAAAAAGAAAAAAGTTCTCTTTCTCTATTATTTCTACCTTTCTTACGGTTTTCTTTTGTGGGTAGTTCCCGCCAGCCCCCACCACAGCTTCACGCCTATAACAATTGAACGGTTGCGAGTCTAGTGTGGGAAGAGGAACGTTACTTGAATGTGGAGAATGCGATGCTCGTCTGACTTATTGTTAACACTACCCACACATCTATATTTTTTATTACTTCTATTATCAGCGAATGTGACTATATGCGCGCCATGGCTTATGATGTGTTTGTTACAAACGAGTCTACAATTTTTTTTCACACGCGTTGTGTTTTTTTAACAGCGAATTTACAACGGCAAGAAGGGGTTCGGGAAATTATGGACGCGTTATGTGATTTGATGGCAATATTAACAGTATTTCTTATAAAATTATTCCTGTTCTGCTCTGGGGTTCTTTTTGTGAATACCATGTTAGTAGTGAACGAAATTTTTATTTGAATTTTATTCTTGTGTATGTGTGTCATGTGTGTGTAGTGGTTAGGTAGTTACTGGGAAATGTGGGAGGAAGGGCTACGATTATATATATATTTTTTATTGGGAGCATCTCTCTATCCAACCTCGTATGAAAGCAATCTAGATATTTCTGAGTCGAACATATTTAATATCATATTGTGTTGCTATATTTCTAGAATCGATTCACTAAATATTGTTTTGGCTTTGGTGGTTTCCATAAAATATATTATTATTATTATTATTATTATTTTTACTTATGAGTACTCAGCGTGAACTTTTCTATCCAAATTATTTTATCATCGCTCGATTTACAAACTAACTTGACTCAAAACAAACGCAATATACCCAGTTAATTCTTCATCACTGTTAAAAGGAAAGGAAGATAGAATTTCACTGACAATATTTTTCGGTGTGGTCTGGTATCAAACCTGGGACCCTGGTTGCACTGGGACTTGCAGGGTAGCCTTGAAATCAATAGCGCCTCGCCCTACTTTCGCACCAACCAACTTCGGCTACACTGGGGCTCGAACTGACAAAATATCTCAAAAGGATGTTGGGCTTTAACGATATTACCCACAACGGCAGACCACCTGCGGACAAAGTTGTCACTTCTGACGTGTCTGGTTCGCTGGTGGTGGATATTACCCACAACGACAGACCACCTGCGGACAAAGTTGTCACTTCTGACGTGTCTGGTTCGCTGGTGGTGGATAGGTCGGGGTTATCATTCCGGCCGAGGAATTTGAGGTAGTTTTTCCCAAATATATTTTCACTTTCCCTCCACGTAAATGTGGACACACTTCTTCAACATTCTACCTTATATTTCCCTAGCCCATCAGAGTAAATACACGGACAGCCTGGACGGGTGGTAATATGAGGATCACTGGGGAAGTTACAAAACCATATTGGAATGCACCCTTATTAGCGAGGCGAGGATACGGAAAATAAGTAACCACACGTGTAAAAACCAACTCTAGCGCGCACGTCTGAGATCAGAACCTTGACCTCTCTGACTCCAAACCTCATCACCATAAATCCAGTCTCTTGCGAGTATGCCACCTTGGACCACGTGACCATTTAGGGGGTGATGGATGACTTAAGAATAATTAATTTCGCATGTATTGTATTGCGATCTATAAGTAGTAAGTATTCACATTTAGCGATTAGGAGGAATGGTATAATCTAAAAATAAATGGTTAATGCACCGCACATACTTTATAGCTCAACTGCCTTGAAATATATATATATATCTGTTCAAAACTTGTAAGATATGTGACAGGAAATAATATACGTAGGCCCTACACTGTTACAGAAACACATTGATAAAAAAAGTAACATTTCTTCTCACCAAAGAACATGTTAATTAATTTCCTAGACCTCAATATAAAAACATATATTTGTCAATATTTCAGAGAGTATTTTCTGTGTAAAAAAATATTTCAAAATAGAGTTATTTGATTTTATTAGAACTACAACCTTTCATCAGTAATAATTTATTTCGTATTTCCATTAGTTATGGAGATATGATCAAATTTAAAATTTCCGCTCATGAGAATTACTCTTAAAGTAATTTTCATGGGAGATTGAGAGTTGCCATTTGGTTTGTAAAGTTAAACAGTGCCTAGTTACGAAATTTAACCAACATCAATAGAGCCAATTTTGAGAAACTAGATTTTTCTCTGTTCGTCCTTAAGTAATTTACTATTACTTTAGGGTTAGAGCGATAGTTCCAAAATTCCCTTTGAGGAGCCTTATGAAAACCCTAGGTATCAAATTTAGGGTGGGGGTGTAAGGAACGCCAATTAAGGGCAGTATTTTTGCAGTTTTTATAGCAAATCTTTTTTTTTTTTGCCAAAATAAATAAAATATTGCTTCAATATAAACACAGAGTTTAATTTGGTTCACACGGTGATATAAACAGTTCCTGAATATCTGTCATAGGCACAGCGGCATTAGATGACAAACTTTTTAAATCAAGATAAAAAGTTGTCATTGAGTTCTTGGACACTCATGACAGATATTCAACAAATGTTGATATCACCATGTGAGCAAAATTAAAATCTTTGTTTGTACTGAAGCAATATTTTATTTCTTTTAGCCAAACAAATGTTTCAGTGGGTCATACGATCACAATACTTTCTCTACCCAAGGGGTGCGAGAAAGTAAAAAAAATAAAGGGAAGTATTTAATTTATTTTTGATAAAAAGGGTTGTTTTGACTGAAAGTTAACAGTCGTCGACACGGAAAGCCGGGTTTAGATCCCCATTCATGCATCCCGAGCTGTTTTTTCACACATCGTGTTTTTCTCCGTCCTCTCTCTAGTCGATGACGCTACATTTCACCTTCTATAATTGTATTTATTTGTAAACTTTGTGCCCCACAATGTGATAGTTTAGTTTCAGTTTTATCTAGAAGTAAAGAATATTATCCATATTGCATAGTACAATTTATTTCTTATTTAGTTTGTCACGACCCCTCGAAGAGAGGAATAATATGATTTTTAAAAAAAATCGAGATTTTGATGGATATTGACGTTTCATGACCCACTGAACCCGAAACATTGGGTGTTGCGATGCCGTATATCCGTCTGTCTATATTTGTATCTGTATCTCGGTCTAGAGCTGAAACCAATTTAACAATTTAGCTAAAACTTCCGAGCTAAGGTTTTCATAAAGTCCCCAGAGGGAGTTTTGGATAGAAAAAATCAATTTTCTCAAAATTGAGGATTTTGATTAAAATTCGTTTACGGCACTGTTAACACTACAACCTAAATGGTTTATCTCATTTTCCAGCGAAAATTATTTTTAGGGGTACTTTACATAAGCAAAAATGTCTTTTTACGTTCCTATACTTATTAAAGTATGGTAACAGTGAACAAAATCAATCTCGAGCTTATGATGAATCTTTGTCTTTTATATGAAAAAAAAGTTTATTTTACAATTTATGTTTGTCCTCGTGTTTGTTTGTTCCTGGCCACAGATCCAAAACGGTTGGATAGATTTTGTTCAAACTTGATATTAATATTTTATAAGGATATAGGGTGACCTGGTGGTCTAGGGGTAAGATGTCAGACTTCTGTGCTGAGGGTCCGGGGTTCAATCCTCGGTCCCAGCACAGATTTACCTGATTGCCAAACCCTTCCTACACCTCTGACAAGATGTGTATTAATCACAACTTGTGAATGTGAGGAATGCCAGGCCTCCACCGTGGTTCGGATTCCACGTTAAACTGTAGGTCCTCCATTTCATTTCACAATCACCCTACCATTGCACATTAGCGTAAGTGCGTATAACCCGAATGGGTAGTAAGACGCGGTGCTAATAATAATATAAGGATATACCTTGGGACTATTTTATTTTGCTGATAGGCGTTTTTTTAATTCATATTTTCTCAAAAATTGCTTTAACGATTTTAATTACAATGCATATAACCAATAGCATTGTATCGTTAGTTTTTGGACAAAATTCTTTGAAGGGTAAGTTAACTGATGGTAAAGTTTTGAAAAGTCAAAATATTTCGAAATTGTCTTATCGATGTTGTTTAAAATGTATATCTTGGGACTTTTTGGCATGACAAAAAACACCGTATCCTTAACTCATTTATGGGTAGTTTATTGATGATTTATTTTTAAAAACTTGAAATATTTTTAGAATGTACTTAGCTATTTGGTTCCGAATGGGTATATTGGGGTATTTCATGGCAAATTTCACTATTAAGTTGTTTTTTTAGTACAAATTTGTTTAAAAGTAGTTGACAAAATACGGATTTCAAAAAAAAAATTGGAATATTTTAAAATATATCTCAAATGATTTGGTTACAAATTGGTATATTGCGAATGTTTGACGTGACATACTGTATACTGGTTTTTAGGGTAAAAATTTGTTTAAGGGTGGCATAATGATGACTTATTTGTTTAAATGGAATATTTAAAAAATGGCGTTAACGATTTTGGTCAAAATTTATATATAAGGAGTGATTTATCTCCAAAATAGCACTTTATACTTGTCTTTTTTTTAGGTAAAAATTGGTTAAAGGGTAGTTTACTGAGGACTAATGAGTGCTTTACGAAAGTGAATAATATTTTGAAAATGGCTCTAACAAGTTCGTTCAAAGTGTATCTTTGTAGGTGTTACATGACAAACAAAACTATATACTTGTTATTGGAGTTGAATTTGTTTAAGCCTAGTTTACTGATGACATTTAAAAAAAAAATTGAATATTTTAAGAAAAATGGCTCTAG
Source organism: Timema podura (assembly GCA_033556935.1). Taxonomy (NCBI): domain Eukaryota; kingdom Metazoa; phylum Arthropoda; class Insecta; order Phasmatodea; family Timematidae; genus Timema; species Timema podura. Next base: position 4,543,902 of record JAVRXN010000009.1, on the reverse strand, counting down.
CGATTTGGTTTAAAATGGGTGTCTGTTTAGTTTTTTACATAATTAATAACTCGATATAATGATTTTTCTAAAATAAACTTTTATAGTAAATTACTGAAGATTAGTTTTTGTATATTTAGAAAAATTTTGAAACTACTAATTAAAATTTTGCTCAAAATTGATATCGAAGAACTATCTTGCATGATAATGAATAATATATCTATATTTTTCTAAAATAAATTAAGTTAATGGCAGTATACTTACTACAAATTATAGATAAAATTAGATTTTTTTGAAATTGACACTAAAGATTGAGTTCAAAATGTATATCTGGAGATAATTTATTGATGATAAATAAAAATAAGTTTTTATTTTTACAAATTACAAGTCATTTTAGGGTAGTTTACAAAACACTTATTTTTGAAATTTTAAATTTGTTAAATATATTTGAAAAATTTAGTTTAAAGTTTATAAATCAAGAGTTTTTATTGGGTTGTTTATTGTAACCAGTTTGTTTTTATGAGTAAATCTTACTTCATGATAATTTACTAAAAACCCTATTTTTGAACATTTTCTTCGAAGCTTTTTAAAACACAATATGTTAAAGTTAATGTGATCCATGTCGTACCATTTGTTTGATAATATCTCCGTCACTCTTTCAGATATGAAATAACTTATCATTCCAAAGTTGTAAGATTTTTAAAAGTAAAAAAAAACTTTTATTTGAAACATATTTTTTATAAAACCAATAGTTTCCGAGCTATAAACAAACATATATTTTAAAATGCAGATCTATTAAATGGAGAGTTGATCGTTATGCTCGTTAGTGGACAGAGGTCAAGGTTTCTGTAACAGTGTATATTATTTAATTTATATTCTTTGGTAGAATGTGATGTTCCTTTTTCAATTTTTTTTGTAACATACCTTAAGAGTTTTAAGTAAATGTATCCATTTTTTTGCTAAAGTAGCGATAAAGTTTGTGTGGTACGCCTTAACATTTTATTTTTTATTTACACTTCGATTCTTGTTCTGTTCGCCTTTCGCATCTGCTTGTGGACATCGTTATTCTTTGCGATTGACAGTTTTTTTTATACCTCGTATCATTTCCCATTTCACCGTCCAAAGTTTCTGTATTCCTCTGTAGCACGACGAGGAATGCCATGAACTACTTTCAGGTTCCCAGGGTTCCCAAACAAATGGAGTGGGACGCGCGCGGACTGGGTGCTAGCTGGGTTCGGAATTGTGGCTGGGGAAGAAGGTAGAATGGATACGGCGTGTTTCGTTTACGAAATACCAACCACCTCCTTGCGATATGTTCGGTGCTTTACCTTTCCCTATTCTCCCTCATACTCTCTCGTCTTTCTATTTCCGCGTCATTTGTTGTTAGCATGGTGGTAGTAGCAACAATAAGAGAATAGCGATCTTTTAAAATAATTTAATTTAATTTCTTTTTATTGCTTATTGGACTTTGTTATAAGAGTTACTTTTTTTAATTTAGAAAATGTGTACCCTAATTTGTGTGGAAAAAGTTTTAGGTATAAACACCCTCAGTACACCCGGCCGGGATTCGAACCATGATCTAACCGTCATCGGCAGTCTAGTCCATTGCGAGAGCGACGCCTCAAACCATGTTGCCACCTAAGCAGGCTTGTTTTTATTAATCTCACTAATGTTTATTTTTATCCATTTCTTACTACCTGTCCGAGGACATGTACCTCAATTTGCTTGGATGGAGAGTGAAAAACTGCCATTGGTATCAGCTTATATCAATGTGTCGTATAGGCATGGTGAGCATATACTCCATCAACATTTCGGGTTAGGCTTTTTTTTACAGTCGCAATACTTTACCTTTGGTGTTCGAAAAGTTAATTTTTTTTATATATTTGTGTAAAAGTTAGAACACTAAACTTTTGATTGAAACTCCGCTTTCATTGCTAATTCAAGGTAATAACGTTCCATCAAATCAAATAATATTTAAAATAACATTTACATAGTATCATCAAATTCAAGGAACAAATTTTAATGCCAAGGAAAATCTCTTTTCATACAGAAATATAGTTAGACTTAAATTCTAGCTTGTTTTTATAAATATATACTATAAACTGGTTGTTGGGCCTGTCTACTACAGGTAGGTTATAATATCAACCAACCTAATAAAACCTAACTTTCAATCGATAGACGCATGGAAGATCGGGATTTTCTGGTAAAAAAAGTTTCTTTCTGTCATTTATTGCGTAAGAGTGGATAAAATGAGAGTGAACTAAATTAAATGTATTTTTACTAAGTAAAAAAAAAAACACGAAAATCCAGCTCTGTTAGGTACTGTCCCGTGGTCCATAGAATACTCTTTAAGTGTCCAAAAGTTTCAGGTTTACATTTCGTCTAAGGGCGTCTGGATGGTGGGGAAATACACATATTTGGAAATATATATATTATATGATTACAAAATCAATAAAGGGTTAGTTGGTTTTAACCGTCAAAATATACACCATAAATTAAAAGCGGGGGGTGCAGAGTTACTTTCCATATGAATACATGAAAGTAGATTTAAAAACCTTACCGGCACTTTGATTTTCTTACAAATGAACATTTGGTGCACCTTTTAGAAAATACAAACACATTTTTCGGGTCAAAATTGGTAACATCTTATTTTATTATTTATTTTATTTTATACGTACGATATTTATAATAGCTATAAAAAGGGAAAATTTTTAAATAATATGACTTGACTTATGAATACGTTAAAGAAAATTTATCAACGTTCTATATATTTCAGATATGTCCATTTGTAAGGAAATTGGGATTTATGTACTTTTTTTAAAGTTTTTTTTATGTCGATCCGACTATAACCGCCGACCAACTGATTGTATTCTCCCCCATACCACTTAGAATATCACCTGTCTATTTAGTGGCATGAATGGCTGTAGTAAAATAGTGTAGATCGTGTTCCAACCCTTTCAAACTGGATTCAAAAGCCATCGTAGATTGTGGTCCCCAATTAACCTGTCTCTCACTAGCTCTATGGAACTCTGCATGAATCACCCTGTCCTTAGTAGGCAGGCCTTTGCCTCTTTTATTCATTATTATAATGTATACTATTATTTACATTAGCACTATTCATTACTATTATATTACTCGTTACTGTGGGCATGCATACAAAGGTGTCACTCTCGCATTGCATGGTTTGTTGTTGACGGGGAGGCTCGGGATCAAATCCCACTGAGTCTATTAAGGTTGATTTTCCCTCACATTATGATTTCTCACTCTCCCTCCTCGCAATTGTGGATACATTCTTAAAAATTTCTAGACGATATTCCGAACTCATAGAAAGATGTGGGGCACGAAAGAAAACTGACTTTTTTTATAACTTACTATTAAGTTAGTAATTTATTTGTCAGTTAAATAGTATACTAGCTCGAAAACGGACGGTAGTTAATATATTTATTTTTGGATAGCTAAATTTTAATTTTTTAGTGTGAATTTTTTCACTACACAAGAAAGTCGACTGTTAAAAAACTTTCCTGTAAAGTAAGTTTTCAATGACAGATAACTCCAAACAGATGCCGAAAGGCGTAAGACTCGCATTGTATTTGTTTGCTGCTCCTGGACAATTCGGGGATAACATTTTGTCACGGTGCACTTGGGGGCAATTTTCGCTGTAGTTTTTCTATCCTCTCTCCACGCTGATATATGTAAGCTACTTTCCTCACCCTCATTCTTTAGATTAAGTCAATAATAACTCATGTATTGATTGCACTAATTAATAATCTAGTACCAGTTTAAATTTATTTTGGCCATCGACTTGTCGTTTATCGCTTTAGTACCCTCCCATCGGAGGAACGCGAAAGAAATGAAATATAAGTTACTTCGTGCGAAAGGTTTTTTTAACTCTTATATTTAATCATTTCACCCTCCAACCATTGTTGATTCATTATTTCGTCCCCAGACTAACTCATCCATTTATTTCCAATTATTTCCTTTCTTCCGTTTATTTTTTGTCATCAGTTTTATTTACGCTTATGTCATAAATGTCCACTTTCATGTAGACACTTCCAGGGGTGACTGAACCTTATCTGCCCAGGGTTATTGTGGGGTGGAGGGGAATCAGCAACAAAAAAAGGGGGGAGAGGGGAGCTTTTGAGAAGTTTCTACCACAAAGCCAAAAGGGTAGCTGAGGACCCTTCCCCGGCAAATATTTGATTATTGGATGCCCCTAAATATATTTGGGGTGGCCGTCGCCTGGAAAATGTTTATATTTCTCCTGAGTATATTTGGATTGGTCCTCCTCCTAGTCATTTTTTGACATTTGAATGCCCCTAGAAACGAATTAATGGTCTTCCCAGGATAATTTTTGCAAAATGAAATGCCTATTGAAGGAGTTATTTGAAGTTGTATTTCCCTGGCAACTAGTTGAAAATTAGTTGCCTCTAGTCTAGACGCTATTTGGAATTTGATGCAAAACCGTCATTCAGCTTTGTATTCGAAAATATCGAAGAGAAGTGAAATAAATCTAGAGCAGGGATGTGTAAACTTACTTACAGGAAGGAAAAAAGAAAATGTTTGGAGGGATAAAAAAAAATGTATTCGTCAAGTTTTCTTCAAAATTTACTAGAAAAAAATGATAAACACATTATAATTACAATAGACTAATATGAATAAGTTTAAATACAGGGAGATCATTTATAAAAACCATAAACGCCTTAGTGGATTAGTATGTTTTAAAGTTTTTCCTGAGTTTAAAGGTTGAAAATAGTTCGCTCGAATATGGGGAAGCAAACATTGCCAAATATTTTTGAGCAAGATTTACCAATTTTGAAAATGTGTCTTAGTTTTATAAAAAATCAATTTTATTGTGTTTAAAAAAAGTCTTCACAACTGAACACATTTAATTACTTTAACAGGGAGATTAGAGTTCGAATCTCAGTTGGGCGTACTGAGTGTTTTTTTTCCTAAATGTTTTTCCACTCTCTACATGTAAAATCGGGCACACTCCTTATAAATTCAACCTTTATCATCTCTAACAAATTAGCATAATTAGTACATATGAGTATAACCCGAACGTATAGTAAAACGTGGTGCTAATAAAAAAAAACCATATGTGTGTGAAAACATGAAAAATAGGGGATGGGACTTAGGACTTTGGCGGAAAATTAAGAGTTTGCCTTGATCTCAAAATGTTTTGGAGCTGTTCTTCTACCGAAAGAGTTTGGGTAGGGCTAAGTTACATGACCTGTGTATTAACGGAGAGAACTCAAGATTAAAGTACAGTAAATGAAGAGTTTGTTGACCTTTATCTAAACATGTCGCTCTCGGATAGGTAAAACGGTTTGTTGATATTTTGTTGACCTGTGCGCATAAGGAGGTCGAGCAGAACATGTTAAGACGATGTTCAAGATATAAATATATATATAAAACACCCAGCAATTCTTCACTTCAAACTTGAAGGATGGCCAGAACAAATTGCACCATGTTTCAAGTGTTTTCCTTTGTGGGAGGGTTGATTTATGGACCAAGCAAGTAGTCTTAACACACGCAGTCTGTTTTGAAGGAAGAAATAGCAATTTTCCGTGGGAAATTATTTTCTTTACTTGCCTACGTACCTAGGTGTTTGATAGTACAGCCATTTAAATCTAGATATTTCGACAACTTGTATAGTAAATTAAATATTAAATCTAAAACCACAGGATTTCTTAAAACTAAAAACAAACATGTGTATTATAATGTTATTGTTATATTTATTGAAAGGATCATCCCAAAATAAACATGCCTCTGGTGTGAAGATAATAACGTATATATTTTATGTAATTATTGGAGGTATTGAAAGTAAATTTTAAAAGTTCAAGATCATATTATCACCCAACTGAAGACATTTATTTTTCCCGAAACGTCACATCTGATTGACAAGTTCAGCTATCGTATCTGACTCTTATTAGGAAGACTGGAATTCAAAACCAGCCCGCGCGAATGCATTGTTTTCCTTAAGAGGCATTTACAATTTCACTTTCTTTCGACCCTTTAAAGACAGAAGTGTTGTACTCTTAAAAACAAAATTGAACTCGAGAAACAGAAAAATTTGTTTTCGAGATGCCATTTGTCTGTCTCAGTACCTGTAGCTTGATCTAAAGCCGAAACCATTTTACCGAGCAGGCTAAAACTTGGTTAGTAAGTTTTTCGTAAAGTTTCTATGTGGGTTTTTTGGAATGCGATATCCAACCCTAAAATTAAGGGTAGTTTATTGAGGGGAAAATCGAGAAAAAATACATTTTTTCTATATCCGTTTTAACGATTTTGATTAAATTTTGTGTCCAAGCATTGTTTAACACTACAAACCAAATGAAAATCCTCGTTTTCCTTTGAAAATAAATTTAAGGGTACCTACGTTACAAATACCTAAATTTTCGATTTTGATCATAGTTTCACAACTATTTGATAAATAACTCATTGTTAGTATGAAGTACTATTAAAACTAAAAAAAACTTTATTTGAAATATTTTTTTATAAAACTAATAGTTTTTTTTAGCTATAAGTAAATCTGAGGGGGTTGGAGCAAAAACATGATAACCCTCATTGATTTAGATGGGCTATTTTCACTATTTAAACGTCTATAAAATCTTGAAATCTAGCTATAAAAATTAGTAAAATATTCATAGATATTAATTATCCTCACAGTTTTGCCTGGTTATAAAAAAAACTTGTAGTTCAAGTGGTATGCAACCAGAAATCACTAACATATTTTGTCGTCAAATGAGGGTTATCACCTTTATACCCCGACCCCCTCATATGTTGTATTTTAAATGGAGTGCTTTTAAATGGGTAACTGTCTTATTGTTATCCTCTTTGGTGGACATAAGTATATTATATATTCGTATGATTCTGCGACATATAATAAGAATTATTCGTTTCGCTGGCTATCAGAAAAAGTATTTATATAATTACATGTCTATCACTAATGTTATTGGGTGGTTCTGCGACCTTAGTGGAATACGTTGCCTATACTTGAATCTATGAATGATACTGCTCCGATTGATCTGGTCCGCCTGCCTTCCTCTTTCCCACGCCCTCGGCAGCTGTCCAGCCCCTACCTCGCCTTAAGCATCTCTATAGGAATCTCTATCTATTATGAGACCCATTTGTTAAGTACAATAGGGTGGCTCTACGTTTTTCACAACTGTTCTAAATTATATAATAAACACCCACCTCGGTGGCGTAGTTGGCTAACGCGCGAGTCGTGTTGAGCTCGACCGCTGAGAACGGGGAGATCGAGGTTCGAATTTCGGTCGGGTGAACTGGGGGTGGTTTTTCCTGAATGGTTTTCCACTCTCCCTCCACGTAAATGCGGGTTCACTTCCTCTAAATTCATACCTTCCCAATTCCTAATCCATTAGCGTAATTAGTACTTAAGCGTATAACCCGAACGGGTAGTAAGACGCGGTGCTAAATATTATTATTACTATTATTATATAATAAACAGAAAAATATGGAGGGAGTAATCTATAACAAACATTCTCCTTAATAATATATATAGCAAAATCATCTCTGAGTATCTTTTAGTTATTCAAATGAAACTTCAGTAGATATAGTTCGATATGCAGATCTATGTGGGGTTCGCCATATCGGATATATCAAAGATAACTATTTACAGCCTCCATTATTCCGGCCTTTCTTCAAGGAACTCTTAAACTTGAGTACCCTGACACCGATTCATTGTTGTACAGAATGATTGTTGATGAAGCGTATAAATATCTAATCTCTCTAGCTCAGGATCATATAGATATTTCAACGTACGAGCAAGCTAATCCGTACGGCATACCATTGGTAAATAAGGGTGTACTTGGCAAGCTGAAGAGTGATAACTAAGGACGTATCCTTACAGAGTTTATAGGGTTAATAACTAAACTCTACTAGTTTTAAGTCCAGGAGTGGGTGACACTCTTTAAGCCAACCAAAGGAGTAGTGAGAACGTGGAACTCATAACCTGAACTACTATCGTGAATATCTGATTAACGAAACGATCGTAATGCGAGAGGTTCATCTGATTAAATCTACTAACCTTCATATCCATACACAAAAGGTTAATAGAATTGCTTCATGCTCTTTAAATGATAATCGTAACATCATTCAAGGTACAGTCCATACTTTGCCTTGATCTCATTATTAAATATGCGAGCAGGGACAGACAGGTAACGGATGGGCAGGCATCATCTTCCACAATGTAATTTTGTACGCTAGTCTATTAGGTTTTAAATCTGCAACTTTTTTTCTGTTTAGTAATAGTTAAAACTACGGACAGGAATGGTGACTGTAATAGGAAAGGATTTTAATGTACTGTAGCTTAACTATATCACAACTTTAAATGTCAACTATATTTAGTAAGGATTATGATTACAGCCAGGAATGGTGACTGTAATGGAGAATGATTGTAATTTGTAATGCAATTTATAATACAGCTTGGAACGTACTGTATATTAATTATGTAAGTATGTCAAGTACGTTTGATGTAAGTTTTTATACTACAGTCATAAACTGCAAACTCTGTAGCTGTTATAATATTAATGTCAAGTAAATTGGGGTATGGGTATTATACTAAATATTTGCTGTCGTTTTTTTACCTACTATCCTTTCACTTTTCCCACCATGGTCTGAGGAAGGAAGATGAATCATAGAGGGGAGATCATTCATTATCAAGTGAGAAGACAGTTACAAATCTGACTAACCCCTCAAGGGAATTTTGACTTCGGATCTAGACGTCCCGTCAATGTTGATAAGCCGGTCGGAACGAAGGATGCTTGTAACAAGGCACGAAATACAGTATGCATAGTAATGAGCAGATATTTGCTCTGAAAAATATTAAGAATACAATCTATAGTCGAGTAGATGATCTTATTTAGAGTATAAAGAGATATCGTGTCATGTTAGCAAACTGTGAAAATGTTAACAGGCATAGAGTGGAATAGGTGTGAAAGACATGTCGCCAACATAACGGTCGTCTCAGTAAATCTTTCAAACTATCGAACGTTCAGAGTTGAAGTTGGAATAGCTTATCGCACGGTTACAATCTGTTTATGCAGACTTGTACGATATAATGGTAAGATATATATTATTGGCAATAGCAATGGGTAAAGACCGATATTACGATGCTGATGGATTAGTCTTACGCAATAAAGAATAGTCAATACTACCCTTCAACGCTACATTTAAACTTTATGTGGACGTGATGACAGGTAGATGTTTCGTTAATATCTACAGTACTTAGATTCTATACCTAGCAGAAAGGAATCAACACATTTTGAACTGACGTTGACGAGTGTCTTAAAGTTCAAGAAATCTGTTGTAATTTCATAGGTTGTCACGAAATTTAAGAACTTTGTTTATTGTACCTAACCCTGTCACAACACCATTTTTTTAAAGTATCAGAAGGTGATACAATATCTTTCATGATGGAGAAGAGCTCAGCCGTATCTCTGACGCTGCATATGGAGTTATGCCTTATGTATGTTTAAATATAATGCGCAACTTGTTTGAAATCAGGACATTCATCAACTACACCATGTCTAAAAGTTTGCCGAATATATAATCAAAGTTAGTAAGACTATTAAAAGGAAGTATTATTAAATATTTTCTACTGAGTCAATACAATAAAATACATAAGGGTCGTTCTATGACTTAAGCGGGGCCTTCTTGATCATTAGTTAGTTTTACTAACTAATCGAATATCAGGAGTGGGTAGTCTTATGCTTGAATACTATTATTTGTAAAGTTCACCTTAAATATCCCAATAAAATATAGAACGCCTCGCCAATATCAGTAATTCTATAATATTTCGCCCTCTCAGTGTTGAAGTTCACTACGGACTCAATTTGCCCCATTTTACTGGCAAATTCCAAAGAATAAAAAAAAAACTTCTTCATTGAGAGGTTCTCTCCGTTTTAAACCGACTTGGGTCATGAATAATAATGCGACGAGATAGCATTGATTGATGAGGACAGCGGCAGAGGAATGAAGCAAAAATTCATAAAAGCTATCTGAAGCGTCTCGCTTGCAATCGATATGTAGAGAGCAAGTAGGCCGACCCTCTCGTGGCCATGCGACTGCGAGTGGTCTGATGGGGCGAGAAATGGGCCTGGGGAACAAACAGAAGTGAGCGCACTTTTAAGGGAACTAATTAAAACCTTGGCTTTTGAAGACTATTTCAAGTAGCTTCTTTTTATCCTGAGTGGTCGTAAGCTTACCTTGCGTTCCACTACATTTGTAGCGTTTATATATGCTACATATATTATGTTGGCATAATTAACGTGAACCTATGGAACATACCGATTATATCAGCACACGACTTACAAACTAGCTTAATTATATAACATACATAACATACATTCCCCAGACCGTGAAAGGGGAAGCTCCAATATCACCAAAATACAAGTTTTGGTCAGGATGTGATTCGAACCTGGGATCCTTAGCTCATTAGAAAAATACTTTTACGACTGAGGAATCCTTTCAGGGTAAACGGAGTGTACATAAAATACTACTCCTCTCCTTAACTAAGGGCGGTATGAAAGGACGAGGCTGATGCTTTGTTGTTTTCTTCCATCTTATCTTACTACCCACCCTTGTTATCTATACATAATCCCCCCAATATACAGGTATGAGGAAGGTAAACTATAAAGATAATGTTCCTGCATTTTAATGGAGGGAGAGTGGTAAACAATCCTCTCAGTACACCCTGCTAGAATTCGAAACCCGACCTTCTCGTCATCGACCAACCAGGTTATACAAGCTTCACGCCTCTATCTACTTACCCACCAATGTGGGTAGCTTATTTTTAGTGAGGAAATTCGTCTTTTAAGAGAACTGTGCGGTAATTTAACCTAGAAATGACGTCAGAGTAGAATGTAGCTTTATAATGGCGAGTTATGTCTGGACAGGATCTAACTACACGAATACTACATTAACACTTAAACAACAATTAGAATGTTCATCAATCTTACCTTGAATATAATCAGGGTCCTCTTCAACTACCCATAAACTAATTTTTTAAGAAATTTAAAGACACATGATTATTGATCATTTAAAATAGTCCCCCGTACCAATTTTGAACAAAATATTTAGAGCTTTTTTTACAAAAATATCAAATAAAAAAATCACTTATCAGTAAAATACTATAAAATAATTTTTTTAAATATTTTCAATGTTGAAAGACTTAACAAATACCCCATTTTGAACCAAATAGCTTGACCCATTTTTCAAAATATTATTTTTTTAAAAAGTGTTCAGTAAATTATCCTTAAATGATTTCTTCTCCCCCCACCCCTTCAACTCACTAAAAAAAATAAGTATGCGATCTTAATTGTCATGTCATACATTCCCGAATATACATTTGAAGCAAAATCCTTGAAGCCGTTTTAAAATATTTCTAGTTTTTAAAGTCACACACCAGTAAACTACACTTCCAATAAAATTTTACCTAAAAATCAAGAATACAAATTCAGTTTTAGGATATTAACCGCTCTCTAGATATTTATTTTAAACAAAACAGTTGTTTCGAAATATTTGGAATTAAAAAAAAAAATCACTCATCAGTAAACTACCCTTAATTTGAGGGCTAGGGTAAAAAAAAACTCACGAAGAATAGCCCTATAAAATTTAAATATCAAGTTTGAACAAAATCAATTCAACTATTGTGGCAGGGGATGGGCAAAAAGAACTGTAAAATTTAAATATCAAGTTTAAACAAAATCAATCCAACTAATGTGGCAGGGGATGGATAGAAAGAACTGTAAAATCCACTTTGTTTGTGTTCGGATTCTCATAAAATGTAATAATTCACCAAAATCTTGAGATCGATTTTTTTCACGATTACAATAATTTCTCTTGACATTAGAAATTAAAATTGAAATAAATCAAGACTACAATATTGAAGGAGAAACTCCACTAAGTAAACAATACTGTGTTACACAAGTACAGACAGACCATACAACTTGGTAGTAGATCTAATATATAATTTTTTTAGCTTTCCTATGGAAATTGAATTTAAAATGTATATATGAAACAAAGTTATATAAATACGCTGTCTTTACTCTTGATAAACACTTTAATTAGAAATAAAACGTAGACCTTGGTGGTAAAGTGCTTGCCTTAAAACCTGACGTCCGTGTGTTCAAACCCATCCGGGGTAAACGGATTTTTCTTTAGCGATAAAAATCTGTAGCATAACTTCCTTCGGAGGGGAAGTAAAGCCGTCAGTCCTATGTCGATTGTGACATGTAAAAAAACCCTGGAAGTTAGGTGAAAATACCTTTCCCGGCAAAATTGGGGGGGGGGGGGGGGGAGGGGTGTGATAAGTAACTTTACGATCCCTTACGTGGGGAACAAGGGGGGGTGACAATTAGGGAAAAAGCCTCACGTAATTTAAAGATTTATAAAAGTTTGAGAAACACTGATTTAGACTATGCGACCACCGTTGCGAGTTTGATGTTGATAAAACATATCACAGTCTCATTCATGTTGGTTCTATCTATTACATCCATATAGTTTGACAGTGTATATTTGCCTCGGCATATTGAGACGATTGGAATGTTGGGGTGAGGGGTAATTAAAAAAGGTGGAGAAGGAATTGGAAAATATTTTTTTTTTCAAATAACGGGAGGAGGAAGTGGGAAGTTTAGAAAGGAGTGAGCCAACCACCCATATCTCTTCATTACTGGAATATCAATATTTGCTTTTGTGAAAGTGATTTCTCTCATGGCTGAGACGGGGCACCAAGCGTGCTGAATCACGGGTAAGTGTAGGGGTACATGGCAGGATCTATCTTCCGTGATTTACGTTTTTATACAACCAAGAATTTTTCCTCTCTCTCTTTTTTCTCTTCCGCTACATTATTCGTCAGGATGCCAAAAATAAAAGAAGAATTTGTGAAGTTTGTGGAGAGAAATATGGCAACGTAGCAGCTTCCCTCCCTTAATTTATGACGAGATATTTAGGGTTTTCAAGTTCTTTAGTCTATATGGAACTTCCCCTATGATAGAAATGTAAATCAGATATGTTTTTATTCGATATCAAACATGACTAAAAGTTTCTCGAGATGGTTTAAGGTGTCAAGAGTTACTTACTGAAGCCATGGTTAACTTGATGTCAATAACTGGGATCATATTCAAGTTTTATTTGTTTCTGTACAAATATTTTCCCCCTTCTTCAGATTGAAATTGATCAAAGACCAAGTCTATGAAACCTTTAAATTCAAGCATTGTTATTTAGCCTATTCATCAAAAGTCATATTAAAATCAAAATAAAGTATTTTATTGAAATCTTTTTATACGCATGCAAATTATTAAAATGTAAAATAAAATCTTTCAATCACATAGTCAAAATAGATAATTAATTAGTAAATGTTGATATTTTACCAAACGATGCTCTTCTGTTGTTTATATGCCGATACTAGTCCTACGTTCACAAATATCAAAACGCGGTGGAAAGCAGAGAAATACAGAGTTGAAACAAATTTGAGCTCGAAAATAGCGAAACGTGAAATGTATGATTGTAAATCAGGGGGACAGTACGAGTAAGGTTAAACCTGCCCAGGTAGTCACGAGGATAGTGGTGTCAGTTTAGTCTGATCTGTTTTCACTGTCATGGGCAGGTCGAGGCTCGAATCTCTGCCAGGTGTATTGGGTTTTTTCCCTTTGCGGTTTCTAACTCACCCTTCACAAAAGCTCGAGTATATTTATTCTAAAATTCTACCTTTATCATATCTATACATTTAATATAAATATTTGGCTAATCTGGACGGAGAAGAAATTTTTTTTACAGACATAAGTATTCGTTTCTAAAGGAATATGTAAAATTAAATTGCATGCAAAGTGTTCCTGGAGCGCCCGGATGGAATCGAACCCAGGCCATCACAAGAATGAATCAGACAAAGTCCACGCGTGACAAACTGAATACTTGATTTTTTAAATTTCTTTATTAAGGATATTTGACGTGAGTTTTGTAAACCAACTGATTGTATGAACACGCGACATACAGACTAACCTAGCTCTATAGAAGAGACACCAAATCTCGCGGCAATTTAAAACACGTCGTGATGAAAAGGCTAATAAAACATTTTCTGGCCGAACCTTGAAATGAAACAGGAACCCTCTAGCAGGCTTGCTACTGACCGATGCAGAAAGTCGTATTTTGGACGGTTGTGCCAATATAATATTGATATGTTTAGACATTAAAGTAGAGTAGGCAATATTGGAAAAAACTCCCTCACTGTATGTTTAAAATATCTTCCAATTCCTTCTCCCCGAACCACTATAATTGAACCTCGTTTTACTTCCCTTCCAGCCTAGTCACATATTTTACTTAATGGAGTAGGGTCAATGAAGGTATACATTAAAATATATTTACCGAAAGGAAAATATGTACACCCAACCGAGATTCAAACCCCAATATTCATCCTCGGCAGCTCAATCTATTGCAAGAGTGATACCAGACCATTGACCATAATTCGACCACCAAATCGGGTTATTCTAACCTTCAACAATGTTATGTAATCTCTAAAAAAAACCAAGCCGAACAAAATAGTATTATTACAATGTTGATAAATTAACTATGTTTTGGAATTTCCTCACTCTTTCAGCTTTTTTATACCAGAAATTATGCATCTTTCCAGTATTTTATATTCAAGACTATCAAAAGTAAATATAATTATTTTCATCATTTTCTATTCATATAAAATTATTAGAAACAAAAATGTTATTGCACTCCGAAAAATCGCATTAACTAGAAAAATGTTTTGAGAATTATTTAAAAAAATAATTTTTGGAAAAACAACTAAAATTTTCCCAATTTTCTCTCTGATATTTCTCTGGCACACCGAATTTCCTGACTTTTCCCAGGTTTTTCTTGTTTTCCAGGTGTGTACCAACCTTTTACTACAGCGCAAACAAGAAAGTTATTGGTGTGCTTTACCTCAAATAATTTATCGCTTTGTTGAAAGGAAATAAAACTCTTTACTGTATTTTATTTTTATCAGTTTACGTTCCACGATAACGCTAATCCAATAACGGAAAACAAATGTCACAACGCCCAAATACACCGCTGAATCGATGGTCACACTTGGGAGGGGATATCGGAAAGCTCACAGCAGATATTGTAACAACCCAACCAAACGTTTTCTATGGATTTTTTTTTGTGGTGGAAGGCGGGAGGGGGGGGTTGAGGGGGTCAATCGACATTCACCGTGATTTGAGATACAAGAGAGCTCTTACGGGACCACATCACCCCCACCAGTGGTAACGCCGTTTAAGGCGGCTGCCTCGGTCAGCGAGAAAGTATCTATCGCTGTCAGGCCACACGGCTTAAAATACAATGGTCTTTGTCGTTTCCTGAAATTACTTCTCTACTCTGTCTAAGCTTGTATTTCCTCTCGCCCTTCACCTACAGCCACCCTTTGACACGTCAATAAGAAAGCGGGGAAAGAAAACTACAAAACTTCTTATTTCAAGGTAAAGAGGAAAGCTCACTGCTATTACTCAAACATCTTAACATTTTCTGTTGTAAGCCTATAAAAAATTATTGTATTTGTTAAAGGAGGGCTTCCTTTTTCATCAAGCCTAGGCGAAGCTGCTAATTTTACATTTTCACTATTTTTTTTAATCAATGAAACTCAAAATGTATTGTTGTTAAAGTGGGATGGAAGCGGACGCAACAAAAAGCCAGTATTTTTGCATTTTTTATAGCAAAACTTTTTTTGGTAAAAAGTAATCAATATTGGTTCAGTAGAATTACAGAGTTTAATTTTCTTCACACGGTGATATCAACAGTTGTTGAATATCTGTCAAGGCTGTCCTGGAAATTAATGATAATTTTTTCTCTTCATTTAAAATGTTTGTCATCTAATGCCGCTATGATAATACTTAGCACCGCGTCTTACTACACGTTCGGGTTTATACGCTTAAGTACTAATTACGCTAATGGTTAGGAATTGGGAAGGTTGAATTTAAAGGAAGTGAACCCGCATTTGCGTGGAGGGAGAGTGGAAAACCATTTAAGAAAAAACCCTCCCAGTTCACCCGACCGAGATTCGAACTTCGATATCCCCGTCCTCGGCAGTCTAGCTCAACACAAAACTATCGCGTTAGCTAACTACGCCACCGAGGCATGTAGTGCTGCTATGCTCATGACATACATTCAACAACTGTTGATATCACCACGTGAAGAAAATTAAAATCTATGTTTGTACTGAAGCAATACTTGATTTATTTTAGTCTAAAAAATATTTTGCCATAAAAACTGCGAAAACACTGGACTTTTCTCGTGTTCCCTTCCATACAACCTTAAGGAAAACGCCCTCTGTGAATCGTTAGACTTTATTTTGGCGTGAGCCTTATTTTGTAATAGAGCATTGTAGAATATAATATTGCATCAGAGTTGAACGCCTGCGCAGCATTTTCTCGCTTACCTAGGCGTCCACCTTAAGGCATTGAGTTCACAATATATTTGATTACCGTTCACGGGGAGGTTGATGTTCAAATCTGGGTGGGTATTTTAAAAGTGCTGTCTTTCCTGTGGTTTTCTCATTCTCTCTCCATGTTAATAAGGGCGTACTTCATATATACACCCTTATCTCTATACTCCTTGGACTCATTTCTAATTTTTGTGAACTTATTATGAGGCAGTTTATTTTATTTAGTTCACTCCTCGCAGTAATGTTCAATACCCGCTTAAGAGAGGTAATTATTTTATCATAGATGAACATATTAATTCTAACGCCAAACATTTTGTGAACATTTTGGAAGCATTTCCAATAACATATAAAAAAAAGTCATAATAATATTATTGGGAAGTGATGAATTAAGTCGTTAATAACCCTCGTGATGAAGTCCAGGTTGCGTGCATTGGAGGTGGTTTCCCGTTGATTGATTAACAATCAACGTAGCTATCTCAGCTTCTCTCTAGGCAAATGATGGTGCACATTCTCTAAATTACCTTCCCTGGTATCACCTATTTGACTATAATACTGTTTATAGGGCTAAAATAAAAATAATAGTAATATAAATGTAAATGGCGGCAATGATCATTTATTTTTTCCAGTATATCTTTTGCGGTTTTTAAAAGAGGAAAGCTTAAAATCGGAATCACAACTAAGGTGAGATTTCTAGATTTCCCTTCGGATTCTTTTCTTCTTGGGGTTTTTATAGCATACCAAGCTTTTATATCCTCCTTACCTTACTTGTTCTCTCTTTCAACCTATCATTCCATCTCTATCACCCTTCCTATGAAAAAAAGGAACGAAGAAAAAGAGAAAAGAGGGGAAAAAAAGCACGGTGGAAAATATTTTAATATACGTTTTGGAACTTCATTTTCACGTTAAAATCTATTCGAAAATGTCTTCAGTTGCAGTATTAATTACAAAAATGTATGAATATCTTAGTGACCCCCTTTTTTCAACACTCTTTACATACCACCTGTACAATCTTTAAAAAAAAAATTTTTTTTGAGCAATTCGTTGAGAGGTATATATTCTCTCGAGCCACAAGTTTTTGAAAGAAACGTTTCTAATAAAACCGCATTCATAAATTATCTGCATAACTTAGTGAGTCAACAGCTGAAGTCAGTCTCACTTACGGAGGTCGAAAGGTGGGAAAAGGCGTATTTCTCGTCTTGTCTGGTGCCTGATGAAGGAGCGGTCAGGGTTTAAATGACTGGCTGGATGAGTTGAAGTATATTTTTCCAAAAATGATTTCCCGCTTTCCATCCACGAAAATGCGGGTAAATTTACTCTAAATCCTTCTTTCCTAATCCTCAACACACTGGTCAACACTAAAAGGTTCTAGCTTACCTTTATTTGTTCCATTATGGTGTAAATTAAAAGACACGACCATAGTGTAATCAGTCAAGGTAAGACCTTTCAGGATGGCCCACTTCGGTGGCCGCATGATCTAAGGCTTCACTCTCACAAAAGACTAGACTGCCGATGACTGGGAGATTGGAGTTCAAATCCCTGTAGGAAGGTAGTTTTCCCTGAATGGTTTACCACTCTTTCTTCATAAAAATGCAGGTATACTTCATCTAAATTCAACACTCCTCGTCCTTAACACATTAACGTAATTTAATTTGTATCTATGCTAGCGCAAACGGGTAGTAAGAATCGGTGCTAAAACCTTTCAGTACAAACACGGTGTACTGATGCGAATAGTTTGAACGGGAAATAAGACTCTGTGCTAAAACCTTTCAGTACAAACACGGTGTACTGATGCGAATAGTTCGAACGGGTAGTAAGAATCGGTGCTGAAACCTTTCAGTACAAACACGGTGTACTGATGCGAATAGTTCGAACGGGTAGTAAGAATCGGTGCTGAAACCTTTCAGTACAAACACGGTGTACTGATGCGAATAGTTCGAACGGGTAGTAAGAATCGGTGCTGAAACCTTTCAGTACAAACACGGTGTACTGATGCGAATAGTTCGAACGGGTAGTAAGAATCGGTGCTAAAACCTTTCAGTACAAACACGGTGTACTGATGCGAATAGTTCGAACGGGTAGTAAGAATCGGTGCTGAAACCTTTCAGTGCAAACACGGTGTACTGATGCGAATAGTTCGAACGGGTAGTAAGACTCGGTGCTGAAACCTTTCAGTGCAAACACGGTGTACTGATGCGAATAGTTCGAACGGGTAGTAAGACTCGGTGCTGAAACCTTTCAGTGCAAACACGGTGTACTGATGCGAATAGTTCGAACGGGTAGTAAGACTCGGTGCTGAAACCTTTCAGTGCAAACACGGTGTACTGATGCGAATAGTTCGAACGGGTAGTAAGACTCGGTGCTGAAACCTTTCAGTGCAAACACGGTGTACTGATGCGAATAGTTCGAAAGGGTAGTAAGACTTTAGCATGAAATGAGCACCTTAAGAACAAGGCCTCACATCTCAGGATGTGTTGAGTGAAAAAGGGGGAGGGAAGCAGAGACAGAGATTCTTATTTTATTTCAGTCGCGAGTCATTGTAAACAGTTTATCCAGTAGTTAAGTGCTAAGCGCGCTAGTAGCATTAGAGGGGGCTCTAAACGCAGCGCGGTTACGACGCCTGCTTTCCTCCCATAAACCTATCAACGTGGCGATGAAAGCTTTTAAAAACACATTTTACATCGTCGAGCTATGTCAACGGGAATGAGCTACTAAACTAGAATAACTAAATATATTTTTTTTTTATGGTTGGCTCTAAACTACCGTGTCAAAACGTTTTCTAATGAAAATAAATCTTGAACCAAGATGTAAATTACACCCCAAGATAGTTTTTATAGTCTAAATGTTATTTATACACCATACAAAGAGAGAAATAAAATATGATTTCTTACTAAACCCTGATGACGTCTTTCATATGCTTGGATAAAAGGCCTCACACATTATGTCACTGGCACAGCCAGGATTCGTTTGTGGGTGAGGTTGGGGAGGGGGGTAGTCTCACTGACCAACTATGTGGGGTCCATTGGTTTTCCCCACGGAAAGATTGGAAAATTTAAGTAATGCAAAATGCAAATGCATCAAAAGAAATACAATAATATCCTAAATAATTTAAAATTTATAAAAATTGTTATAAATCTGTAACTATTATGACTATTAAGTTTTTGTGAACAAATTTTGATTCGTGCATACTGTTATAATATAAAAACATGCAAGTTTCAATAAATTGTATTTTGGAAATTTGATTTATAAAACTATTTTATGAGCTAAAATCTGAAAATTAAAATAAACAACTTTCACTAACTCTTAGCACACAAAATCACTTTTGAACTAATTCACTTTAGTCTTATGTTAATTTTACTTGGCTTTATAAAAAGTTCATTGAGAACTTAATCTTACCCATGTGAGAAAATAATATTTGGCCAGAACTGGTTCATATCTGGGCCAGATATACCCAGATCTGGGGCAAATCTGGCATTTCCAGATCTGGTCAATTCCAGTTCTGGGCCAGATCTGGCATTTTTCCACATGGGTCCGTAACTGACACCTCTGGATGTATGTACATTGATCCTATTAAGTCTGTCTTCTTTGTAGAGTTCCTCATGTATGAGCTAAACAGCTTTAGGGACGAGAAAGAGGTAGGTGGGTATCGAGGTCTGGGGTTTTTTCAACCCTAACCCCCCCCCCACATCTTGGCTGCGCCAGTGCATTAGGTACTCGCTTCTTGAATATTAATATTAAGAGCAGCACCTAATTGAACGGAACTATCCTTACACCACTGTATTCCTTATGGGAATGGTCATTCCGAAGCTTCAAAACCACTCAAACATATTTTAATTATCTACATTATAATAATAATTACCCATTCTTGTGTCCAGTCGAAAAAATCTCGAAACCCACAAGTCTTAGGAAGCTGAAATTTTTCAGGCAAGCCCAAAATAATGCAAAAATACTTGGTGACCAAATATTTCAGTTAAGATCCGCAAAATGGGGAAGTTTCTAAATAACATAGTCGAAATTTCTCGAATCCCAAAAGAGCTAAGAAGCTGAAATTTTGCAGGAAGTTAGCCCCTAGCCTATAAGGGCGCAGGAATACTTGGTTACCGAAAAATTTAATGGGAGCTCCCAAAATGGGGGACGTCGAAAAAAACAAAGTCAAATAATCTTGAAGCTCAGAAGATCTAAGAAGCTAAAGTTTTGCAGGCAGGTAGCCCCTAATCCCTAAAGGTGCAGGAATATTCGGAGACGAAACATTCTCAGGAGTTCCCCGAAATAGAGGCGGGTTTCCAGAAAAAACAAGTCGAAATAATTTCTAAACTTCGAAGACCTGGTAGGCTGACATTTTTCAGGCAGGTAGCCCCTAACCCAAAAGGGTGCAGGAATACGTGGTGGAAAATTTGGGGGAGGGAGGAGGTGGGGAATTTTTTAAGGAGAATTTACTAAAAAAACGAAAAATGTATGTAAAAAAAACGCTTATAATGAAATCTTCAATTGAGGAACAATTTCACGTTTTCATTGGAGTAAATATTTGATCTAATATAAAGTATTTTATTTAAATGTGCCTTACATAGTTTGAGGTGCACTAAAAATAGTTCCCATTCGCAATCAAGTCCAACAAATGCCAATGTGACACACTACACGACGAGAAATGAAGCCATTGATTTCCAAACGGGTACTATGCTAGTCTTTAAAATATTGTTTTGACATTATTAGAGTTTGAATATTTGACGAGAAAGATTCGATCTATGATTTCTAAAGATTTTCTATGATTTCAGAACCGAGACATTAAGATTTATCATAGTTGGAAATAAGATAATATTAATTTTTCATGTGTATCTTATAATAATATAAAACCTAGAATGTAATGTTTTTAATTCTACGTAATAATAATGATACCTTACACCTCCATTTTGGCGTGAGTCATATTTTAAAATAACGAGCTCCTAAAATAACGTGAGATTTGTACAACGCGTTTAAGCGCTTCAGTAGGCCGACCCCTTAATCATTTATACTTTATATAGCTATATATTACAAGTGATATAGTTTAATATTCTAATAGACTTACAACCGCATCGGGTTTTATAGTCTAAGGCACGACTCTCGTGGAGTGTTGATAAGGGAGAGCCCGGGGTTCAAAACCAAGTCTGTACTTTTCCTCCACGTAAATATATTTTTACGCTGTGTATCTAGAAAATTGTCATGACTTATTGCCGTTGGCTTTCTGTAGGATAAGACAGCATGTTTTCAAAACTCGACGGAAACTTTAATGAACGGCATTTTGCCGTCAGATGTCTCGTGACACTAAACGCATGCTTAAAAGGCCCTAAGAATGGATGTAAATGTTTTCTCAAGCTGAACTAAAGACAGCATTGGATGTATAGTATGGCACATCTAAATCCTAGCCTATCTTAACCTAACCAAACCTTAAACTAACCCAACCTAATTTGACCTAACATAATCTATAACACAACACAATCCCAAACTAAACAAGCCTTACCTAATATAAGGCAGAACACGATCCTAAGTCTGTGCAAAATGAGATGGAAAGTGTTTTTATTGGTTCATGGGGCCAATTTCGTATGGGGATGAATTAGTACTATGGCTGGGGCTAAAATAGTATTTCCCCATTTCTTCACAGTAATTTAACAAAAGTGTTTTGAGTAAAATCTTACGCTTGTATATTAAAGTATTCAGAGCGTGGCATTTAGAATCTTAAAACTTATCTGTCTGGTTAGAGGCGTCTTTCTCGTTGTCATTCTTCATCGTAAAGTTGGAAATATCGCTCACAATAGTTATAAAAATGAAAATATGATTGTGTACTTAATATATTGCTGTCTTTATAACCGCTGAGATTCATAAAATTCTTTAAAAGATTTCGTTAAGATGTTTAATAAAAAAAAGTTTATCGAAATGTCCAAAGATGTGCTTTCTTATTGGCCACAAATTTAACGTAGTCAATCACGTGATTGAAATATTGCAAACACTTGATTTGTGGCCAGATATAAACATCTTTTGACAAAATAGGTAATTTTATTCATGGTTTCTCATTAATATTATAAAATAGGAATGGTGAAGTGTTTCTTTGAAGCATAAAATAGAATAATCCAAATAGTTGGCTTTGTGGCCAAAAGTCCAACTCATCTTGTCTGGCCTGTTGGAGAGAGAGAGGTAATGGTTTGAATCCCGGCTGGGTGTGCTGAAGGCATTTCTTCCTAAAGTGTTTTACAATCTTTAAGGCGCGGTGAAATAAATACTAAACAAGATAAAACGTATTGACAAATATTATCTTCAACGGATTTTGTTGTTGAAATAGGTTGCTTTTTCTCTTGCAATGTTCATGCTGTGGAATATGGTAATTTGCAAAGGAATTGAATTTTGCTGCCTGGTTTGTTGAACACTTAACCTGATGGGGGTATAAGCTTAATTGATTGAAATATCTTAAGAACGGACACCTACCGGGATAAAAAAAAATCTGTAATTGAGAGGTGTTTGTTATTTAGAAAAATAATTTTAAAAATCATACTGCTTGAACACGATTTAATCAAGCATATGAACCTATATATTCTGTATATTAATTACAGCCATCTAATTACTACACTGTTTTATTGTATTCATAATAATTATGACAAACGAATAACTACTGTACGTAGCTTCATGTACAAACAGATACATTACATACAGAACAATACACAAATACAATAAAATTTAAGCATCAGTCTTTCTGTATTGTATATGTGTAGCGAGCACAAACTAAACTGCTGGAACAACCCCTGGTGATGGCTTGGAAAGGGTGAGTAGAACGACCTTGAATTATCCTACTCATCACTACATAGATTAATTTAGAAACTACAGTATAATATATGCACTCTACGAATCTTTTTTTGAAATATATTTTATAAAACTATAGTTTCTTAGCTATAACCGACAATATAGGCTTATATTTCTTTCTTATGAAGGTCTTTGAAATGTGAAATTGGTTGCTATGATTTTTGATGGACCGAGATCTTTTCTAAACATTTCTGTAACGTATATTATTCCATTTATGCTCTTTGGTGGAGTGTTTTGCAACATTGTATATTATTTTGTCTTACAAATCCTACTAGTTTTTAGTAAACGTCTCTATTTTAATATAAAAGAGAGAAAAGGTTTGTGTGATGCACCATACCTTTTATTTGAACTATATTAATAGTGAGAACTTTTTTTTTCGAAACGGCCAGAAAATAAACACTAGAATTCATACGTAGTTTCAAAGTAAGTGTATTCAATATCATTAAGAGACTGGTATTTTATTTAATCAGCGCAAATACTTAGGACGCTTTTACCACTTTCCAGAGTTTGCCTTGTTCCATGAAAAGAAAGAGTATTGAAACGATAGAGACGCTGGAATAAACCGATCACATGGCCCGCGATAAAAGAGTCATCATCTGTATGCATGAGGTTTGGCGCTCCAGCGCGCCGTTGGAGCCATATCGCAGCCAATGCATCATGGGTAATATCGTATGCTTTTAGAGGTACGACTCTAGGTTGCAAAAACCGACAGTCTCGTGGTGGCGGAATGTCTCTATCCCTCAAAGTAGAACGTAAAAAATCAGTATTTTATGTTGTTTTTGTTTTTATGTAGCGTTACAGTCAGCACAATCTGAATCGGTGGGCACGCGAACTAAATGTCAGGCTCGTCTACTCTGGTTTGCTCGTGACGCGGAGGTCGGGGCTCGAATCTCACCGGCGTGTTTCTCATGGAACAAATTATTTCACTAGACAAATGTAACTACTTAGCCTATAAATTCTAAATTTTGTTGTCCTACACCATTGGCTTAATTAACATGCGCTTAGCCCTTATGAGTAATAAGACACGGTGGAAAAATTAAATATATGAGCATACAATATATTCATCCTTAACATAAATTTTTTTAAAATTAATGTTATTTTTGGAATTGAACCCAAGTCTCCAAGACTTATTCTTCGAATCACTCAGACACGATACAAACTTTTAAATGAATACTTATAGCTAAATGTTTATCATCTCTTAGATGAAATGGAATAATAATATAGTTTACTGCTTTACTTATTACTCTCATTAATCCTTAACTTATTTCCTCTCTAAAAAATAAACTATACCATGGTTAAGAAAAAAAACCCATTCCTTGTAAAGGGGAATGAAATGTTATTATTGTATAAACAACTTTCCCCTCCAACTCTAGGTATTAATAATGATTTTTTTCTCCAAGGAACTATCTTGATATTAGCTTGGAAAGAGGATGGAAAGATCACACGGCAAATAAAAACTTTTACATAGACCATGCTGGCGTTCCTAAACTACTGTATCCAAACCGTAGGGTGGATACGTGGACAAAGGCGTTGGGCTCGAGTTTTGTGCCTGTTTTGCAGGTGACGGGATGTTGGGTTCGAACTATATCTGATTTAACAGAGGTGTCTCCCCCCTCCCCCCACTCAATGGCTTCTGATTCGTTATCCACGTAAATTTTGGTACATTTCCTCTAAAATCCTACCTTCCTTATCCATGCCCCATTAGTGTAACTATGTGATTAGCCCAGACTAGTAGTAAGACTGTGCGTAAAAAAAAAGTGTACACGAAACAAAATAAGCCAAAAAACGACATTTTGACAAAATATGTAAAACCAGATGGGAGCCTATACAAACAATACATCTATTGTCTAGCTTACTATTATTTCCCCCCGCCCCACCACATTATTATGATCGCCCTGCATGTACACTTCGCTTACACTGAAAGGCTAGGAGGCGTACCCTGGTTGATAGCTTATATGATGGCATCGTATTGTAATCGGTTAAGTTAAGTAAAAAATCTTTCGAGTAAACAGAGTGATATTGTTGTGTTTCACATTTTTTATCACCAAGTATTACTACTATTTCGGGTTGGACACTTATGTACTAATTATACTTGTTATGACCCTTTACGCCTTCGACCAGATCCTAACACTTTTCCGAACGTCCTGCCCTTAACGGCAACAGGCGGAAACTACCACCCGCACTGAACCACTGTGATCGTCCTGCTCATACGTATGGAATAGAAATACAGACACAAGAGCCAATTAATTATCACTGATAATTTATGTAAATATATTCTCATCACGATGTACATTTGAAAGGTAAATTTTGCACTGTGTTTAGCAATAACTATATTTAAGCCTGGCAAGGTATAGCTAATGATTGTAATAGTGTAACTATAAACCCACATGGGCCGTTAATTTTAAAACTTAGATACTCCCGGAGTTAAGTGTTTTACTGACGGCTGCTATCTAAAGTTGCTTATCCTTCTCTGAGCGAGTGAAGATACGGCCCTTTTTAGGTTCACCGGGGCATCCAGTATGGCCTACTCAGGCTTCGGCTCGAGGATTAGTGTAAGGCCCCAACAAAGCATCGCCAACGATGCCAATGCGGGCCACTCCAGCGGGGGAC
Source organism: Timema podura (assembly GCA_033556935.1). Lineage (NCBI taxonomy): Eukaryota > Metazoa > Arthropoda > Insecta > Phasmatodea > Timematidae > Timema > Timema podura. The sequence goes on along the minus strand of JAVRXN010000009.1, from coordinate 4,518,044 downwards.
CTCCACCTCTAGGAGGTTTGCGTGCTGCTCATGGCCAAAAATTACTGGAGAACCCCTCAACGGTCTCCAGCTCAGAAATCAGGAAGGAAGGCAAAAGCTCACGCAAACACGATGGGTGGAAACATAACGGTGCCAACGAACGCCCTGACCAGGAGGAGCCTAGCAGTCCTACGATGTTTAAGCCCGCAGTATGCGGCAATGACTCACGCTTTACCGCAAAGGTCCAAAAGAGCTGCGTCAACGCCAGTACCTCTCGCAAGGGGTGTCATGTGGAAAGAAATGCCCGGCCCTATTCAGTACAAACACTACCTGTTCCCTTAGACAAGGGCAACTGGAACCATAAAGTCCGTGTGTTCGTGAGATTGTCCAAGGATATGAGAACAGTACATGAGGGGATAGTATTGAAAGTCTGTGCGTATAAGACGGTTCTTTGTAGCAGATGACGAGGAACTTGATGTGGGTCCCTGCACCAAGGTCACCGATCGTCGTAGGGAATAGGGTGGCCAACTCCTACCAGGAGAAGACCGATGCTCTCGCTGAGTATTTAGAGGCGTAATTTGTACCAACTGACAACCCGTTAGACCGGGTGCACAAAGTGCATGGGGAGGTCATCGATGCGGTCTCTTACAGACCTTACAGAAAGCTGCCCTTGGAGGCGATAAACCTTGTCGTGGAGTTATTCGACGCTTTCCTGCTCTTGAGTAATTCCTTGAGCTCTGGTCGTACACCTACGTCCTCTGCTTTCACAAACCGGATAAGGACCTGATCCTAATTTTATCTCATTGACCGATCAGCTGCTCAACTGTTTGGGGCAAGGTGTTCGAGAAATTATGACTGACGAGACATATTTGGAAGGGGGTGAACGAGCAGTTTGGCTTCCGGGCCGGACACGCGACGTCCCACCAGCTTGCCCGTCTTTTTGAGAAGATCACGAGGAACTTTAACATCAAGAAGCTGGCCGATGTTGTTTTTCTTTGCGTGACAAAAACCTTCGATTGTGTCTGGCCTGAAATACTCCTTTACCTTTCCTTTTACCTACTTAAGGTCGTAAATCTTATCTTTCCCACCATACCTTCTCTACAACCTTTGAGAACGCTGCATCCCAAGTCAAAATAATCCGGACTGAAATGCCTTAGGACTCCCTCGGGTGCCCTGTTCTCTTCAGTCTGTATGCGAATGACAATCGGAAATCCCCAGACACTTGGTTGGCACTGTATATGGACAACCAGTTTTAGTAGCGGAGTCATGTAAGGGGCCGCTAGTGGATAAGAGACTTGAGACTTACCTGACATAGTTGGAGGGGTGGCTGACCAACTGGAGGACGAGTATCAGCGCGGAGAAGAGCACAGCAGTGCTCTTGCCATGGAAGAGAAAGTACTACAGGCTGGATCCTCTCCGGCTGTTCGGAGATCAGATCAGATGGTTGGATAGCGCTAAGTACCTGGGACTTATGCTGGGCACAAAACTGACCTGGAGACTACACTTTACTGAAAGACTTATCAAAGCGAGTCAAAGGTTGGGGTGCCTAGGCTCAGCGCTGAGCAGGCGTGGCGCCCTGTATACGAGGAACGCACTGACACTGTACATACAAGCAGTTGCTCAGGCCGATTCTCGATTATACTTGTCCCGCGTGGTGTAATTTAGCGGACAAGAATTTGAGGAGGATGCAGGCTTTTCAGAACCTATGTCTGAGGCTAATTGTGGACGCCCTTTGGGACGTTCGCAATGTGACTCTGCACCGGCACTTGGAGATTACCACCATCAAAGATCACTTCTGGAATCTTGCGCACACCTTCTACGACAGAATTCCAGGTGCCACCAATCCTCTTATTCAGGGTCTTGGGAACTACGTTATTGACTCTGGTGGGTGCCACTGACGTTATAAAGCCCTGCTCGGATAAACGAGGAGTATAAAATGTACACAGCGGGAGTTTTCAAACCCCCACATAAAGTAGTGTCTTCACACGTAACTCTAAAAATCCATGTTTTGTAAGCAACTTCCATTCCCCATACTAAATAAAATATGCTTTGTTACCTTGTGTCTATAACGTTAACGAAAAGCGACAATCCGTCCCTACAGTTCAGTAAACATCATGGTGTGACCAATTGGTAGGTACGTGATGGAATTTGCTCTCGTGCTCCCCTTCAGGGAGCCTAAAGCTTCGTACAGACCTGAACATTGTGCCGAACGACAAACAGAACAATGAACCTAATATCAAATAGAACACCAGTTTGGATGGGGCGACGAACGCGTTTGCAAACAGATTTGCAAATCCTACCCATTCGCGTTCGTGCGCGTGGTCGATCCATCGTTGGTACTTTTTTTGTATGCATCAAAGGGAAAGCGCGCGAATGTACTTGCAGGTTTGGACAGGACCGCGAATGTGCGGAGAACGCAGTAAAAAGTTTTATTTCTGTGTTTTATTATAATTTTGTTTATTATTATTATTCTTTATTATTTATGTAATTATATGGTAGGCGTAGGTACTTGAAACAGCAGCAATGGAGTGCTCAGAAGAGAAATGTTTTCAAATGATTAGTGTGTACCAACACGAATTATTGTGGCAAGCAAGACATCCTCAACATTATAATAAATTAAAAAAGCTAGACGTAAGGGAGGAAATTGACCAAGAAATAAATATAGATCCAAAAGAATGTAAAAAGAAAATGGGTTCATTATGATCATCCTTTCGACGGGAAAATGCCAGAGTGAAAAAAAGCCGAGGAACAGGGATAGTTATATTTTTAAATAAAAAAAATGTACATTATACAGAGTTATCCAATTTATTTTATTCTTACTCACAATAGAATTTGTGCTACAGGAAGATATGACATACATGAGAGTTCTTGGTTTGCATTCAAAGCAATGATATTCCTGCAGGATAAAGATGAACCCAGGCCAAGATTAAATACAGTAAGTTTTAATTAATTTTTTCCCCTTAGTAATTATTATGTACCTGTAACAACAATTTCATGCATATTCATTTTGCCATTCAACTCGACCTTCTTCTGATATAAAAAAAATTCTGCCCATTTCAATCGAACTTCTTGAGCTTTGTGAGTGGATCTACGTGGAGTATTTCGGAGAAGAAGGAATGAAGCTGCATTTTCATAAACCACTGTCCTTCAGTTCCCTTCTATTAAATTTCCTCAAAGGCTTCTTGTGGTGTGTAAAATTGTCGAAATGTTCTATCTCTTCGCAAAAAGTTGTATAGGTGAGCTACTGTTAATACAATCATTTGCGCTTTTTCGGGCTCATGAAGCAATGGTTTTCTCAGAACTTGAAAAACAGCTGACATATTTCCGAATACGTTCTCCACTACCCTACGAGCTTGACAGATACGATAATTGGTAGATTCTCTGAAAAATTGTCTAGGAAAATACCCTGAAAATTGTTTCATAACATTTTCACATAGTGCAAAGGCGTCATCACCAATAAAAAAAAATGGAACTGCCTTTTGTATTGTTCTTAAAGCAATCGGTTGAGGGAAGTTTAAACCTGTCTGCTCCATTTTTAAAAATATAATATACTGTCTTTAAAGACACCTCCATCCGAAATCCTTCCCAGGCAACCAGCATCAACAAACAATAGGTTGTAATCAGTATCCACTAAGGCAAAAAGTACAATGCTAAACGTGGCTTTATAGTTCATAAATTCAGAACCACTCAACAATGGTTTCTGAATTACGACGTGTCTCCCGACTAGAGCTCCTAGACAATGCGGGGAATTCCAGTTGCTTTCATATTGCCTTGAAACTTCAATCCATTCCATTGCGGTTTTAGGTATATATAAACAATAAATATACACTATTAGGCCTGAGCCGTTCAAATAAACATAGTCTTATTATTATAACAACTTAATCAATAGCATATACTGCCTCCTCTGTATTAGACGGCCCTATGTAATAAGTATTATATTGTGTTTAATAATAGGTATGGTTTATTTCTAGTTATTGGGGAACGACAATTTTGACTCATCTGAAGAAAGAGAAGCGCCACCGGCAGATACAGTTTTGCAGGATACAGAAGAAAATGGAAGCCAAACGCCACCACCCTCAGTAGAAAATGTGTACCTAAGGCCACCGCTCTCAAAACATCCACCTCGGAAAAGTATGAAAAGAATGAATGAAGAAAGGTTGCCTAAGGCTTTCAGTATGTTAAAAGCATCAGCAATCGGTGGCATCATCGCTATAGCGAAATGAAGAAAGTGAACACGACATATTTGGCAAGTTAGTAGCTAATACATTACAAAGCTATAGTCTTGCTGTGAGCAGTATTGTACAGGAAGAGGTAATGAAAATACTATTTAAAGCCGATAGAGGCTGATACAACATTAACAATCAACAATTCCCTCATATACAGTATCCTTCACAAACCTTTTCTCATTAAAATCCACAGACTTATCACCAACCACAACCTTGTCATTACATTTACAATCCATCAAATCTCCGTCCAACCCAATCCAATATATTATCTGTAATCTGATACTCAACCAAAGTCAGTACTACTCATCCCCCCCCTCCAAATACTCCAGTACTCAAATCTATGAATTATAGCGAAGATACAGAAATGTGATGTAGGTTCCTGTAATTAAGTATTTCGAGAAACTTTTGTGTTGTGTTTGTTTGATTACTTCGAGTGTTTGATACAGCATATAAATATTTTTTTTGCAACAAATTGTCGTGTATTGCTTTTAGTATAATTTGTTATGAAAAAAAAGAAATGTTGTACATGAATTCCTTTAAAAGCTGCGAGCTGACAACTCTGGATGATGTATCATGTTCTGAATCTAAATACATATTAAGACTCGTGATCTCCGTGCTAAAATGTGCAGGTTAATCAAATTTCTATATAGTTTTTAGTACAGTACGTCAAATTACAATTTTGTTAATAATATCAAATGAAGGTGTCATCCTGTTAAATTTTTATGTCATAAGTTGTTTTAGCTCGAAAGCAAACATTTCTGATTTTGTGTATATAATGTGTTTGCCGCACATCTGATTTTTTAGTTTTTTCTTTGCAACAAATGTTGATCCGGTGCAGTTATAGCTGTTTGAAGAAACTAGACACAAATTTTTTTATTGAATTAAGTATTCTTCGTTTGTCCCAATGTTCAGGTCTGTAAAGCTTTGACATTTTATAAGAGTGAATAATTTTGTTTATGAATAAAAATAAAGAAAATGTTTGTACTTTGATATTTTCCTTTAAAAATAGCTGCGAGTGCCTGACAAACCTCTGGGATGATGCTGCTTATCGACTGTTCTGAGATTCTAAATACATATTGAAGACTGCTGTATGAATCTCCTGTTGTTAAGAAGTGCAGGGTTAATGCTAACCTATCTTGAGCTTATATTGCTTTTCTTAGTACAGTATCCTGTTTTTCTATATTTTTACCAATTTTGTTTAATAAATACTCAAAATCAGAAGGTGTCATCCTTGTGAAATTTTTGTAATGTCCACTTAGAGCTTGAAATTTTAACTCACTAAACTGCCAACATTTCCTGCATTTCTTTGTGTATATAAATGTGTTTGCCGCCACCATCTTGATTTTTTTAGTTTTTTCTTCGTGGCTAACGAGTAATGAATATAGATAAACGCGGTGCAGCTTCTATAGCTGTTTGCAAGAAACTCAGGGAACAGCACAAACCCGTTCCGTTTGTTGTTCAGTTCGGCGAAATTAATGTCCATTCTTCGTTTTGTTTGTCGTCCGGCGCAATGTTCAGGTCTGTACGAAGCTTTAGAGCATGCCAATGTGCGTCTGATAAGGAAGGGAAATCAGACTTTAACCGAGACAATGAGTTTGATAAATATTATCTTAAACAACTCTTACCAGAGTTCTAATTGACCAACTTTAGGGTATGCGCCATTCCTAGAACCTCTCGTGGGATGAAATGAACTGGGATTTCGACACTATTCTAAGACAAGACAGGGACGTAGTTGAGTAACACTCCACGGTAACCTCCCACCACAACAATCTAACCTCCAATCAACTTCTCCTTTAAGTCCTGCAGCCGAGGCAATACTTTTCTACGCTTCTACAATACTCCACAGAGGGAAACACAAGAAAAAAAGAGGACTCTATCACGCTAATGTGTTAGGGATACGAAGGGCTTAATTGATATGACATGTACCCGCATTTGCATGGACAAAATGAAAATCTGAAGGGAAGAATATTCACAGAAGCGTCCCATCTGATGGAGCCGCGATGAGTGGTCCTTCCGCTTTACCGGACCTTTTGAAACTGTAACTAACCGGCGTTATTCGCGTGTCCGGTGTGAATTACACATGACATGGCGACGCCGCTAAATTATTCTTTCAGCTTGCTGCGGGAAAAAAAATATTAAAAAAAGAAGTGGTTTATGCTCTGGAAAACATGACCGGCGTTTTGTCGGCATGGTCACGTGTCAACGGGAGCGTAATTTGTCAGGACGTTGTCGTTTTTCAGTCGTACATAGGCCTATTGTTTCTCAAATTGTGGCTCGAGAGATAGGGCGGGTACTTTAACTTTGGTACCTGTTTAACCCGCACTGGTTTCTCGAACATCATGTCGTTGGTTGTATCAATGTTGGAGTTGGATACCTGGCCGGTTTTACTGAAAATGTTTGTTCTTAAATGGCTTCCCATTCTTCATCTACGAAAAGTGGGTGAATTTACTCAAATTTCAAATATAATCATCCCTACCCTATTAGTGTAAAAATGCAAAGATTCCTTACGGCTAGTAGCTGGGGTCCAATTTTTATAGGACTCTTAGAAAAGTTAAAATATCTATTTATATGTATTTATACGTCAAATCATGTGATCTGCAGCTGTAACTTTTGATAGATAATATTAATACATATAAAATTACACAAATAAAATAGTAAATTAATATACATTTAGGGCACAAAAATATATGTTTGTATCTTATATTGATCCTTGCTGTATAGTAATATGTGGTACACAAAAAGTTTGATAACAGAAATATGTCTTCACAGGCTATTGTTCAAAACCTTTGTTCATTCATTAGTTCGTTTTGTAATCCAAGGGTCACGACTTGGATTCGTCTCATGACTGAAAAGTTTTTCATAGGTAAAATTGTAAATTATAGGCTGGAAGCACTGGGTTTTATAGTTAGCTCTAGATTTGAGTTTCTTCATAAGTCGTTTGTTGATATTGGTCATCCATAAAAAAAATGGACGTTAAATACCAAGAATAATGATTATGATAATAATGTGTTTGTGCTCTTCTTTGTACTACCAGTATGGGCTATACTGATGCGGTAAAGGGGAGGAATGTGGAGTTTTAGAGGTGGTGCACCCTCTTTTGAGTAGAGTGAGAGTGGGAAACCCTTTGGGAAAATCAACCTCTTTACACCTGACAAAGGATTCTAATCCCGATCTCTCCGTCACTGGTAAGACAAGGCGATACTGACACCTTTGTCCACGTGCCCACCGATGCGGGGATTTATTTCGTCTTAAATATTTCTTTCTTATCTGTTTCGACTTTGTTTCGTAGATGACATTTACTAAAATGCTTTTTGCTTAGTCACATTAAAAATTAAATGATGGATTGCATCTATCTTAAAATAGAGACATTTACTAAAAACTCGAAAGGGTTGGAAAACGAAATAATATACAGTGTTAAAGAAACCACCAAAGAGCATAACGATAAATTTCTGTTTCAAAGTGCTCCATAAATATATATATGTTTATAGCTCAGAAACTATTATTGGTCATTTAAAAATATATTTTAAATAAAATATGGTTATTTTTAATATTACTGCAACTTTATAATCATCTATTATTTAGTAAATCTAATGATATGATATGATATCTAATGATATGATCAAAATTGAAATTTTCTGCTTATGTAAAATACCCTTAAAGTCATTTTCATGAGAAAACTGCCATTTTGTTTTTAATGTCAACCAGTGTCTAGATACAAAGGTTAACCAAAAAGCGCATTTCAAGAAAAATATTGTTTTTCTCTTTTTGCCCTTCAATAAACTAGCATTAATTTTAGGGTTAAATATTCCAAAAACCCCTCGGAGAGACCTTATGAAAACACTAGATACCAAGTCTTAGCCCGATCAGTAAAATATTTTCGGCTCTAGCCCGAGGTAGAGACAGACAGACAGACGGCATCGCGAAAACTACTGTTTCGGTTTCAGGGGGTCATGGAACGTCGACATTATCAAAATCTTGAGTTTGATTTTTTTTTACGATCACAATACTTCTCTCTCAGAGGGGTCGAGAAAGTAAAACCATATTTAACAACAATTTATTTGAAGTAATTTTGAAAAGACTTTTGCTTCTCAATAACAAGAACCGTCGCATGGAGGGGATTAATCCACTCCGTGGACTGGACAATATTCTACGTATGCATGTGCATGGACGTTATCGTTATTGTGTCGTTATGCGTGTGTGCTTGTTTGTGTGCTACGCTTGTAACGCGTGCGTGCTTGAAATTAAGTGAGTGTGTTCTGTGTGTTTGTTGGCAGCCTAGTTTCTAAACTTAATATTGAAAAAATATAAATAAATATCGCGATAAACGAAGATAAAGCATAAGTAATATTTTGGTAGGTGAAACATGTCACCCGCCTCGGTGGTAGCAAGGTCTCAGGCGTGAGTCTCGCAACACACTGGATTGCCTATGCTGGGTTTTAACGGGGCTTGAGTCTCATTTGGTTGTAGTGATGAGGATGTTCTCCTAAATGGCTTCCCACTCTCCACGCAAACAAATGAACATTTCCTTTGAATCTTACCTTCTTCGTTCCTAACCGATTACGATTATAAATTTGCGGATAGCCCGAACGGTGCATAAAAATATCAGTATTTGACATCTACAAAAGCTACTAAAACTTATTTGATATATACATACCTCAAGTCATGAGATCTGTAGCTGTTACTTATAAAACATTACTAATAATGTATTCAAATGTTAAAATTATTGTTGACAGCAAAAAAATAGGTTTTTAATTTTTAAAAATTTATTTGCTTACCAGGATATAGGGTTATTCAGATCTCCAGGTATAATAGTATACAAGTTGTAGGAGATAACAAGACCAACATTTCCACGTGATGAACTTGGGGTCGGTGACGTCAAACGGCGGCGCTACGAGAAGTCAGTTGGCGCTATATGTACCTGGAGGGTAGGCAACACTTCAATCTTCAGCACACATCAAGGTTTAGTGTGGAGTACATTAAGAATAGTAACAAACATTGAATTGCCTGACAACAGGTAGACCCTACCGTCCCTTGTGTGTGTCAGGGGAGGGAGTGGTGGGGATGCCTGTGTTGGTTGGCATGGCGTGCTGCATGTGTTGTCTACCCTCCAGGTGCATACAGCGACAACTTTGACGTCTCGTAGAGCCACCATTTGGCGTCGCTGACCCCAAGTTCATGATGTGTAAATACCTGTCTGGTTACACCCCACAACCTGTATGTATATATATATATATATATTAATATATATATATACATATATATATATATAATATATACTTGATATATATATATTACCTTGGATGATGAATTACTTTATGTGAAGTTACTTTACTTTAAAACATTCTTTTAGCCAATGGATTGGGCGAGCGGTATAAGTCGAACTTTGCAGGAGTTTGATAGAAACCGACTACATCGATTAGGTTTTTTGGATGTATATTTTTCAAATTAACTCTTATTCCCGTTATTAAACTAGGAACACGATCGACAAACTAATAACTTGAGCCATTATCTAATAATGTACACACCCAGTTATAACTCTTAAATATTTACTTACCGGATACTCGGATGGAACCGTATACAAATAGCGAGTATCACGAGGATTAGAACTAAGGCGCTCTAGAACTCGTTGTCGACCACTCAGTCTCGTTGTTCTGAAAATTAAATATATATATCCCTAGAATTTAATTTAATTTAATATATATAAAATTGAACTAATTTTAATTAAATTAAATTCTAGTCTTTTCATGATAGGAATAGCTTTTTAGCCAATTAAAAAACAAAATAAATTTTAAATGGCTACAATAGCTAGAAACTATTTGAACTGTGTCATAAATGGATCTTTCTATGAAGATCCAACCATAGTTAAAGTGGTTGATTGTTAATACTAGCACCAAAGTTTACTTATTGGAGACACACAAAGCTGAGGGCTGTATGCAAGAACTTGACTAAGTGGATGCTAAGTAAACACTGGCGTGAGTTTGCTTGAGTCATCATAGGTTAGTGCTTGGGACCACACTAGGGGTCCACTAATCATTCACTAACGTTCTTGCATACCGCCCTTAAAGTTTAAAATGTCTAGTGGGATCGCTCTTATTTCGAATTGCTTTTTAGGACATTTTAAAATCTAATTAGATTGGTCAAAGATCTATGTCGAGAAATGACATTTGACTACGGGGATCAAAGCTGGAACCTTTTACTTAGTTCTCTAGTGATCCACCACTGAGCTATCTCAAGTCCGTCCCGTGACTAAAGTTATCCACCACTCATTATTTTAAGGCAAGCGTATACAATGGGCATGTGAGATCGTCATCTACAGTGACGTTATTGTCTTAGGGAACTAGCCATATATTTGAAATTTATAAAGCTACTAGAAATACTTCATACATCAAACTATGCGAACTGGATTCAACTGTTATTCTAGACATAAAGTATAATATAAGGTTTTCTAATCAATTTTGACTAAAAGAATGTATTTTCTAGACCTCTCTTCCTACCTCGATTACATAATAACTATGAAGAATCCGGATAGCTCAGTGGTAGACTATTATGTGCTTAATCGAAGGTTAGGGTTCGATTCCCTTATCCAGGAATTATTATTTAACGTATATTTGAAAGAGATTTGTGAACAACACACAATCCGCACTAAATGCAAACTGAATTATATTACTAATTCTTTAAAAATCCTATTGATTAATATGTTGTCACGAACAAGGCGGGTCCAAGGTTTGTTGTCGGGGATGATTGGTTTTCAAGTATAAATATAATAATTTTAACCAACTAGAAGTTTAATTAATAATTTTAACAATAATAATATTTCTAGTTTATAAAAATTATCTTAAAAAGATGACTTGTAAGTAAAAACACAATTTTGATGAACAAAATTGTAATTTGAATTCAATATTTTTGATTAATTAGAATGCGTGGTTGGGTGTAGGACGATTGCCCCAATCACTGGCTTCCCTTACCTCATTGGATTCAACACTGGTCACAAATACTATGTTACAATACTGCATTCATTTAAAGTTGTGGTAAACGAATGTTTTAAATATCTACGATAAACTAAAATAAATCTGTGATATGGATAACACATTTATTATTAGTATTATCTTATTTGTTTTCTAGAGATAATCATAGTAGTGACGCGCTATTTCATAAACACAGGACCCCCATATCCGTGGGTAATACGTTCCTAGATCTACCGCGGTTACGTGAAACCACGGATAATAAATACATAACTATTATACAGAGTGTTCGGAAACTCAAAGCTCAAACTGCACATATACAGTAGTTTGTTTGAAACAAAAGGAAGACACAATACCTATACACTTACATTCGGCAAAGTAAGCTAATACCATTACATTGTATTAAAAATGTAGGCGTACAGCGCCGGGAGAGCAAAGCTGTTCAAGCATGCGTGTACAACAAGTTGCATAGGAATTAGGTGCGCGGCACTTCCCATATAGTAACGGCAAGCATTTACATTTAGTAATGGCATGATACCTCATTTGTTATTGAGGATGATTTGGTAGCAAGACTGGCAATTGCAGCGGGAAATGTGCGAACTATTCCAAATATCTTCAAACGGGTGCGTCAGTAACTTCTCATAGAATGAAGCTCTGCAGCGAAGTCAGGGGTGGTTAATTCAATCACTTGCCGTGATGTACCATTAATGATAACCCTCAGAACTTATTCCCATTTCTAGATGGACTGGTTTGTTGTTTACTATTAATTGTGGATGTTCTGCTGCCTTGCTCCAAGATGTCGAGGTGTGCAGTGTCTCGCGTCTAAATCCTATGCAACTTGTTGTACACGCATGCTTGAACAGCTTTGCTCTCCCGGTGCTGTTCGCCAAAACTTAGAACACAATTAAATGGTATTAGCTTACTCTGCCAAATGTAAGTGTATAAGGATTTTGTCTTTCTTTTAGTTCAAACAAACTATATGTGCAGTTTGGGCGTTGAATTTCCGAACACCTGTATAGCGTGATATTCATGTAAAATACATAAATACGGTTAAGTTAAATTGATAACTTATTCACAGTAAAACATTACCAACATTAAATAATGATAAATTATTCACAGTAAAACATTACATTAAATAAAGTACATAATAACGTATACTCTACATTAAAGTGAAGGCCTACTTACTATTTTTGCTTCTTGTTGCGACAACCACTGATGATGATGATGATGATGATGATGATGATGATGATTCAAGTAGTGTACTGTACTTAGCAGGCGCGTTTATTCTGTTGATAGTACAGCCAGTTCTCGCTTGGCGCGCGGTTTGAAAGTTATAAACAATGTTTTTCTTTAATTAAAAATAAATAAAATGGTGCAGTGGTAAACCGCAGATAACAGAAACCGTGGATACTGAATCAGTGGAACGGGGGCCATACTGGATTCAATATATAAACTATCATGAATAACTCAAAGTTTAAAAATTACATTTATTATAATTTATTATACCTGTCTACGTTAAAAAAACTCGAATAATGACAGTGGTAGTTTTCAATACATAAGCTCAGATATTCTAAATAATCTAAGGAATAAGAAAACAACATACATTATTAATTGAATTAGATTTTGTTACAATATAATAAACTGCTACTAACAAATCTGTGTCAGTTTAAACAATTATTTATATAATATTCTCATTTATTCCTGTAAATTAGTTCGCCATTAAAAACCTTTTGCAGCTTTATTCTTTAATATCAATAGCAAGTGATACGAGGACATGACTACCCTTCTATAAGATTTCGAAACGTTAAAAAATCCGTTGCAAGCAAAAGAGGGTGAGAGATGCATCAAGGGTGTTAATTAGCAAGAGTGCCCTTGAGATCCTCCACATACTGTACGACGGAGGGTGGAGCGCGCGTTGATGTGCCGTTGTTCCTTTCTCACCCCTCTCCATCTACCCCTCATTTGGTTGAGCGATGTGGATTTAAGGGAGAGGGGAGCGGAGGGTTCTCATATGTAAGAGTAAGTAGCTCATATAACTCTTTTTCAGTGGTACGTTCTAGTGCCAGCACTGACTAACAGCCACTTCAACCCTTATCTAACAACCCCCTACCCCCTGGCGGAATACAGTCATTCTCAAGAGTACATCAAAGAGCTCGTCATGGACCACGTCATGTATAAAATTGAACGAAACACTTCTATGTTGTTCACCGCGGGTTACTGCCCTTCCAGGACATCCACATATTTACACTAGCTGGGTAGAGAGGAGGAAGATATGATTTTAGAGGGAATGTACCCGTATTCGTGTGTAGAAGAGTAGGAAAACATTTAGTAAGACTACCCTTACTACACCCGGTTGGGGATTCGAAACCCAACCACCCCATTACTGGTAAATCAGACTAGACTAACTTGGCGTTTAGTTTGCGTGCCCACAAATGTGGGGCTTGTTATTATTTATTATAATTTAGCACCGCGTCTTACTACCCGTTCGGGTTATACGCTTAAGTACTAATTACGCTAGGAATTGGGAAGGTTGAATAGAGGAAGTGAACCCGCATTTGCGTGGAGGGAGAGTGGAAAACCCTTTAGGAAAAACCCCCCAGTTCACCCGACCGATATTCGAACCTCGATCTCCCCGTCCTCGCCAGTCTAGCTCAACACGACTAGCGCGTTAGCCAACTACGCCACCGAGGGGGGGTTGTTCCTCCCCATGGTGATCACATGGTATAAGGCGTCAGTCCAGCACTAGAATAGTTTGCTGGTGATAGGGAGTTAGAGATTTGAATCTAGATCGGGTGCAATGGGGGAAGGAGGGCTCAACATGTTATTTAGCCATGTATTTTCCATATGCACTTATTCTAAAACATTGCCTTCCCATCGTTATACTAAACTGTGTTAAGTATAATAGCTCTTAAGAAATACATACAATTAATAAAGTACTGAACGGTGCCCTGGTGGTCTAGGGGTAAGGTGTCGGACTTCTGTGTTGGGGGTCCGGGGTTCAATCCTCGGTCCCGACACAGATTTATCTGATTGCCAAACCCTTCCTTCACCTCTGACAAGACGTGTATTAATCACAACTTGTGAATGTGTAGACTGCCGGGCCTCCACCGTGGTTCGGATTCCACGTTAAACTGTAGGTCCTCCATTTCATCTCACAATCACCCTACCATTACACATTAGCGTAAGTACGTACAACCCGAACGGGTAGTAAGACGTGGTGCTAATAATAATAATAATAATAATAAAGTACTGAACCCACTTTGTTAGTTGAATGTTCTGAGGCGTCACTATCGCACTCGACTGTTGATGAAGGGGAAATCGGGGCTCAAATCTCGGTCAGGGCAACTGAGGGTATTTTTTCCTGTAGGTTTTCCCCTTCCCCCTTCCACGCAAATCCGGATACACTTAATTTAAATTTAACTTACTCATCCCTAACATATTAGTGGAAAATGTACATGTGCGTACAACCCAAACGTATAGTAAGACGCGGTGCTAAAACAATTTAAAAAAAATAAAATTAAACTACTGAACGACCGAATGACTATTGCAAAAATTTTGAATGTTTATGACATTTATTTATTATATATATTAGAGTTAGGGATGCGACCCTCATCGGTGGGTACGTGGAAGAAACGTCAAGCTCGTCTAGTCTGGCTTGCCGATGACAAGTAGATCGAGGTTCAAATCTCAGACGGGTTTACTAAAATGTATTTCCCTAAATTGTTTCCCTTATATTTTCATACAAAGGTGGATACATTTCCTCTAAATTATGCTTATCCTTTACCTAGCTAGGTTAAATATGTGGACAGCTTGGACTAGTAGTAAGAAGCAAATTGGATTTTGTTTTTAGATAACTAATTTTAATTTTTATGATTTAAATTTATCTTTCGTTACATCTCATTAAAAAAAACTGAAACTTTTTCAAATAAATATATTCATACCCATATAGTCAAGGTTGATAACATTTTGAAAGTCGAAATTTGAGAAACAGTTCGCCAGGGGTAGAGGAGTTACATGCATGCAAAGTCTTAATTAGCACGAGTGTGCTTCAACATCCCCTTTCCACACCCTCTTGATTCCAAAGTACGAGGCGTGATGGAGTTTTGGATCTGTGGGGGAGGTGAGGGAGGGGTAACGCTACGGAGACTTTGGGAAAAGGACGATAGAAGGGGATAGAAAAAAACCGGGAGGAAAAGGCGAGATATGTATTTTAAAAAAAGAGAGAGGAAATTAGTGGTCAGTTCCACTGAAATGATCCTGAAGAAGGATAAAAAATAAAAGACAGAATTATAAGAATAAAAACAGCGACGTAAATCTAAAAAATATGAATCGAAGAGAAAGAGAAGGCACGAATAGTTTTTAAAAAAAATCCATGGCATAATGGTGCATACTTTTTCGTTTAAAATTTGAAACAAAATATTCAAAAATTGGTTATTAGTTAACCATCCTTAAATTAATTTTTCTCCGGCTGACACATATGCATTGTTACTCATCGTGTAAAACGATCCCTCGATGATAGACAAATTGTGAGACCCATTTTTGCACAATTTTAAATTTTCAAAAATTGTTTAATATACATTATCTATCATGTAAATAAATCCCCATAAATTCGTTTAGACAAAATTAGTTTAGTGATATAATTTTTTTTCTTTTTTAATTTTAAAAAATAATTTATCCCTTGATTTTGGAACTTGAATTAATATCACGATTTTATCTCATTGTTTAATTATAAAGTTTGAACTAAATCAGACAGTTTGGTTGGTACCCCAGGTACAGACAAACAGACAGACAGACATACATTCAAAACTTAGAGTTAATTTTATGTCCCACCTTTTTGAGTTCGGTGGCATATAAAAACTCTAAGATCCATTATAATTTTGAGGTTGACGATTTTCATTATTAAAATAATGATTAAAATACTTTGTGAATTTGATAAAGTAAAAAATTTAGTAGATAATCGGGTTAGGATTAGAAAAACGGGAGGGAGAGAAACGATTATAGAGAAGGACGACGGAGACAACTATGGGCGAAGACAAAAAATTGTGGAAAGAGAGGCGGGCCGAGAAAGGTATTAAAAATAGAAAGAATGAAGTAAGAGAAGGATAAAAATAAAAGTGAGATATATTGACAGGAATAAAAACAGCGAAGGAAAGCTAGAAATATGAATCGAAGGGAAAAATAAGAGAGGAATAGCTTTTTTTTATATAATAAAAAAACTAGTGGAAAATTGGTGTTGGATAGAGAGGTATGGAAGAAATAAGAGAGGTAAGGACTAGAAGTGTGGAAACAAGAGGGGGCAAAGGATGTTGAGGGGAAGGATGAGGGATGAGTACTGTCAGAGTGGTGACAGATGGCGGAATATTACTACGCTAGCCCTTCCCCCCTCCCCCCGTCCTTCTCTCACCCGTGAACAGTCGGACGTGCCTAGCGTCTAACTCTGGGTGTATGTACCAGACAAAATTTCACGTCTCACTTCTCTTTAAAATGTTTTTATACATTTTTTTTTTCGCGCATGGTAGATACTGAATGAGAAGGGATGCAACATTATTATTATTTCTTTTTTAGAAAAAAGGAGGAGAGAGGGGGAAAGGGGCAACCTTTGTGAAGGTTTTTACAGCAACAGATGTGATGAGCTACTTTAGAGTTTCGTGTGTGTTCGAGATTGCCCTTATTATATATAGATTATGGCTTGATTCTTTTTTTGTTTTGGGGTGGGCTTGTGATTTTAGAGGGGTAAACGTCTGTGATGTATTTGAATTGTGAGTTATTTTAGTCACCTCTTTTTTTTTAGTGCAATACACCCTTTAGGCTGAGCGCTCAGTTATGGTAGACTACATTACTATGGCAAATGTCATATGCACCCTGTTTTAATTTAACACATTTTAGGTTGTAATTTCAAAATTATATTTATTAGAATTTTAAGAAATCATTATTTTGTATGCCTTATAAAAATGTAATTAATTGATCTAATAATTGCCTAAATGAACGGTCACTTTATTTATGATAGTAATTCTTGCACTCATCATTTAACCCATTTACTTATGTAAAAGCTTTAATTTATTCATAAACACCATATTAAGTTTAATTTAACCTCTTCTTCCATACCTACCTTACCCTTAAGGCCTCCCCCCACCCTCTCCCCACAAAAAAAACCAAGCACTTAATGTCTAGTCTAAATCTTTCAAGGATGTATATATATAAATTCCAGATAGAATTTACCCGTACCGGTGGGCACGTGGTCTCAATGTCAAGCCCATCAAACCTGGTTTACCGGTGATGAAGATGTCAAAGTTCGAATCTTGGCTGGGAGTACTAAAAGATTTTTTTCCTCAATGTTTTCCCATTTTCACTCCAGGCAAATTTGGGTACATTTCCTTTAAAATTCTGCCTTCCTCAACCTTATATCACTAGTGTAGTATGCGTATCGCTGTAGGTTACTAAGGCACGATAAAAAAAAGGAAGTACTATTATTATTAGCACTGCTTCTTACTACCCGTTCGGATTATACGCACTTACGCTAATGTGCATTGGTAGGGCGATTGTGAGATGAAATGGAGGACCTACAGTTTAACGTTGGATCCGAACCACGGTGGAGGTCTGGCATTCCTCACATTCACAAGTTGTGATTAAAACACGTCTTGTCAGAGGTGAAGGAAGGGTTTGGTAATCAGATAAATCTGTGCCGGGGCCGAGGATTGAACCCCTGACCCTCAGCATAGAGGTCTGACACCTTACCCCTAGACCACCAGGTCACCTTAAAAAAAAAGGAAGTAATCTGGTCCTTTTCTGACGGCTAGAGCTATTAAAAACAGTTTCGTATTTCCCTCATAGGTGAGCACGCCAACAAAGGCCTCACCGTCATCTTGTCTGGTTTGACGTTGACAAGGAGGTTGAGGCTTGAATCCCGGCCGAGTGTACTGAGAGTATTTAAAAAAAAAAGTCTCCTTTCTCTCTCTCTCTCCTCACTCGAATGCGTGTACATTTCCACTAAACTTCTACTTTCCTCAGTCCCAATCCTCACATGAGAATCGCCTGGACGGGTAGTAAGGTGCAGAGCTTAAAGAAAAAGTCATATATTCATCCGCCACGCAAACTTGTTTTACGGGTTTGCTTCTCTGACAAGTGAAGCACATCTACATCACTTGTCAGGGTGATAAAATATATCTGGCAGGCGCATTAATACTAAGGGTTCGGCCAGACTGGCGAGCGTGCGAGCGAGCGCGTGATTAGCAGATAGCTCTCGTTAGTTGTTGACGAGGAGACTCCGAATATTGGCTCAGTGAACTGAGGGTGGTTTTTGACAAGTGATTTATTGTTGTTTTCTCATCCTCTTTCCACGCTAATGGTGATTTATTTGTAAAGGCCTACTTTGATAATATAGAAGTATTTTAACATATCAGTTATATATATATATATATATATAGGTATGGTTTATGATCTTACCAATTAAATTAGGCCGTTAGTAGCAAGTGTGCTAAAACTATCGATAGTAATAAAAATGTCAAAATGAGAAGTTTTCCTAGCACTCAATGAACCAACATACAATAATATTGCCTAGCGCCTGTAAACTAGACTGTACCGGGTCGAGCTCCAGTCTGGCCACCTCTCATTACAACCAATGTGTTCTATTTTATATTTTAATTGTTCGCTCGCTCAGTCTGGCCGCCCCCTCAACTGTGATTTTAAAACTTTTCAACGGTCATTAAAGGTCAAAGCTACCTTGAAAATACTGTAAGCACAGCCTCTTATCTCACCCCCTTCCCGCCCACACACATACATACATATGTATTTTTTTGAGAAACGTGTCCTACCACCCGTAAGGGCTATCACCATATTTACATTAATGAGATAAGGACGAAGACGGTAGAATTTTAGAAGAAGTGTTCCCGTAATTTAATGGGGTAATAGTGGAAAACTTTGATGCAAAAAAACCCACAATACACTTGACTGGAATTTGAACTCCGATCTCACTTTAGCTGGCAATCCACTATATTGTCAGAGTGACGCCTTAGACCCAGTGACCACAGCTGTGGGTTACACGGAAGGTGTAGTGCACACTTCACAGGTCCATACACTTTTTTTATTCGTGACCTCTTTTTTTATAGGAGAGACTTATTAACGACCCCGGGGAGTTTAGTTTTTTGTTACTTTAGTGAAGGTTTTTTTTAGCAGTTTTAATATCAAATGAGATATATAAATAATGAACATAAATTTTTCCAAAAACTTCATACATGCAGTTAAATTAAATATTATGTCACATGTGTATAGTTTACAAACCTTATATATATTATATATATATATATATATATATATATACATAATATATATTCACAGATACCCATTGGAGCCATCATGGCTAATTTTACGAATGACTATTAAAATTGATTTTGTGCTATCCCTCCAAATGACGTTTATTTACGCAATAAATTAAACAAATAATATGTAATGAAAGTTTGTAGTGTATTATGATTTCAATAGCTCTATTATAAATAGTAAATTTACTCACGCTTATTAATGTTTGCAAGGCCGCCCTCACCCCCTACAGGATCTTTTTCACGACCCACAGTGTGATAACCTGTGTTGTAACGGAGTTTGGCTTGACAGGATAGCACTGGTACATTTTCTTTTTCATTTTCCATCGTCATGTTACTTTGAGTTGTCTATAAAATTTCACTTTACTACTAGAGCGTTGTATTTGTTTTATTTATAATGTTAACATTGTAATAAACAAAACTTACCGTAACTTAATTTTAC
Organism: Timema podura; assembly: GCA_033556935.1. NCBI lineage: Eukaryota > Metazoa > Arthropoda > Insecta > Phasmatodea > Timematidae > Timema > Timema podura. The sequence goes on along the minus strand of JAVRXN010000009.1, from coordinate 4,498,123 downwards.
TACGAATGGAAATTTGAAGCGTCTTTTACAAAATATAAATATATTTTTTGCTGTCTACATTGATAATATTTGACTATATTATTAGTTTTATTTTATAGTTATTGATAACATAATATCAAAAGCGATGGCTGAAGATCACATTACTTGACATATGAATACGTAAAAGTATATTTAGTAATTTTTTTATAGCTGTCAGATATGTCTATCCATAAAAAAATAATTGGGCTACACCTGAACCTAAGCTAACGTACCTAGGCTTATGGCTATATCTATTACTAAACATCCAACCTTAGCGCTAGGAATTGTAATAACTGTATATCAGCCAAGACAACACACAAATATTCCATTTATTCTAACAACCCCCTGGGATCGAACACATCTCCCCTACGCCTGTATCCGACCCTTTTAAACCATTTATTCTTGATGCAGGCTTGTTTTATTATTCATTTCGTTTCCAAACCATATCCCTACCGAAGCTGCTCTTAACGTTGACAGAATTGTTAAGAGCTGCTTCCGACACGTGGAAACAACATATATCACCCAGATGTTATACGTCCACACGTCATGGTCGTTAACTTGTCACCCTCAATGTGAACACACCTCGCCACAAACTCATTTTATTTTCATGGGGCAAGCCACGAGAGAAACGAAAATAATAACAATAATATTTGTCACCAATACCTGACTGATTCGACACACACAGTTACATGTATCTATATTTAGCTCTAATAATAACTATGGATTAAATAGCAAGGCTATTATATTTGTTAATTACGGTTATAGCTTTATCTAAATATCATATTCTTTAACTTGAAAAATTACACCTGGACACGGGGATCGAACCCGGGGCCTTTGACTTAGTAGGCCAAAGCTCTTACCACTGAGCTTTCCATGAGTCAGTCATCCCGTGCTAAAAACAATACTTCATTCATATTTTAAGGCAGATTCTGTGATGGACATGCGGTAAGAGTATTTAAGTAATAAACCAATGGTCCCAGGCTCGACATCCATGTCCAGATTTTTTTTAATATAAAGAAAATCTAATAATAATAATTATTTGGTTTAATTAATTTGTTTAGGGGGTGACCTGGTGGTCTAGGGGTAAGGTGTCGGACTTCTGAGCTGGCGTCCGGGGTTCAATCCTCAGTCCCGGCACAGATTTATCTGATTACCAAACCCTTCCTTCACCTCTGACAAGATGTGTATTAATCACAACTTGTGAATGTGAGGAATGCCAGGCCTCCACCGTGGTTCGGATTCCACGTTAAACTGTAGGTCCTCCATTTCACCTCACAATCACCCTACCATTACACATTAGCGTAAGTGCGTATAACCCGAACGGGTAGTAAGACGCGGTGCTAATAATAATAATAATAATAATAATAATTTGTTTAGGGTAGTTAACGTGCACCTTATGAAATGACTGATTATATCATGAGACTTACAAAATAACTTCACATCTAGAACAAACGAACCAATTCTCCCAGCTTTTGATTAATCATTGTTTCGGTTATGCTGGGGCTAGAACCCGAGACTCTTAACTCAGTAGATAGATGCGATACTGACTGAACTAATTTTTTTTTTAATATTAGTGCCGCGTTTTACTATCAGTTCGGGTTGTACGCTAATTTACTAATTAGCTAATTGTTTCAGGGATGAGGAAAGTTATATTTATAGGAAGAGTACACGCATTTGTTTGGAGGGAGAATGGAAAACAATTTTGGATACAACACCCTCAATACACCCGAACGAGATTCGAACCTCATCTCCCCGTAATCGCCAGTCTAGTCTACTGCGAGAGTAGTGCCTTAGACCATACGGCCACTGAAGTGGGTTTGAGTAAGGTTGAATTTATAGGAAGTGTACCCGCATTTACGTATAATAAGAGTTGAAAACCATTTAGGAAATACAACCCTCATTACACCTGACCGGGATCTCAACCCCGATTTCCCTGTCATCGACTGTCTAATCTTTTAAAGATTACGCCTTATACCAGGCATGTCCAACCTGTGGCCCCTGAGCTGCTTTTGGCTCCCGAGCTCGTTCTGGGCGGCCCACCAGATCAAATTATATTTAGAGGTCTACTACAAATAGCAGAAATAAACACCCAACTAGGCTCTTGTTTAGTTATATTTGGGCATTAGGTCCTATACATTTCACATTAAGTCAGTCGACCACCGATACAGGGTCGTGGTTGGAAAATGGACCTTCATTTGTCACTTTCAATATCACATTTAGTTACTAAAATATATTATTATTAGTTATACCAATTAAGATAACATCACTTTGAAAAATACAATTTTTATTTAATAAATTCTTTAAATATTTAATTTTGACTATTTTTACTTTCTCTCGACCCGTCGGAGAAAAGTATTATGTTCGTCAAAATAATCGAACTAGAGATTTTGATAAATGTAGACTTTTCATAACCCACTGAAACAGATTTTTTTTTTTTTTGCCGTCTGTCTGTATATCCGACTAGAGCCGAAACCATTTTACCAATCGGGCTAAAACTCGGTATTTTGGGCTAATATAAGGATCCCCCCTAGGGTTTTTTTGGAATTAAGACACCCAACCCCAAAATTAAGGATAGCTTACTGGAGGGAAAAAAAAGAAAAATATATTTTCTCAAAGTTTGTTCCAACGATTTTGATTACATTTTATATCTAGACACTGTTTAACATCACAAACAAAATGGCAACTCTCATTTCCCCTTAAAAACGACTTTAAAAGCAGTTTACATAAGCAAAAATTTCAAATTTTCAATACATATTCGTAACTAGTTGAGATACTAAATGACTTATTATCGTAAAGTTGTAACAGCCTAGTGTTTAAATTAAAAATATTTTAATCTAGAATATATATTTATAGAACCAATGTTTTCTGAGCTATGAACAAACATATACATTTTTCATGAAAATCTTAGAAATATGTAATTGATTGCTATGCTCTATGGTAGACAGAGATGCTCCTCTTTTCTCACTATTTCTGTAACAGTGTGTAATATTACATGTGTACTTTTTGGTGTAGTGTTTCTGCAACAGTGTATATTATTTTAGTTCTCAAATCTTACCAGTCTTTAGTAAATGTCTCTATTTTAAGATTAAAGAGAGAGAAAGTCTTTGCGTTGCACAGTACCATCTATTTTTAATTTTCGCTATACACCTTAAATTTAGTAAATATAAATTAAATACACACATTTATTATTATATGATCTGTGTCTTACCACCCGTTCGGGCTATCTGCGTATTTACGCTAATGAGGTAGGGACGAGATAGGACGGATATAGAGGAGGGGCAATTTAAACCGCGTGGAGAGAGAAGTAGAAATCAATTAGGAGATACATCTCATTACACCAGGCTAGGATTCTTATTCTGACCTTATTCCTGGCAAACCAGTCAAAACGAACCTTTTGTTCTACACAATTTCGGACTACTTCTTGTTAAGTTATTTGTTTTTTTAATCAATAAATATTATTTAAAGTTAACATAATTCCCACTGTTTTGAGATTATTTCTATCGGGGTTAACTTTAAACACTATACAGAATATAAAACATAAAACAACTACCACACATTATTGTGTTCTCCAGTGGCTTCTAACTTACAGGCTGCACGCACCCCCCTGGAAGGAGGGGGGAGGGAGCGTGAAGTACTTTAAGAGGAGCGTGTAACACTAAGGAATAATGCTAAGAACCCAAATTGAAGATATTTTTATTTCAACCCAATTTATAAAGTAAGATAATTTTTTCTTGCGGTATTGACAACGCTGCCTGCCAGTTGTACTCTAATATTAGATGACCAGCCAAAAGTTAAGACGCTCCTACGCATGCACGTGTTTAGTTTCAAGCCCCCAGCCCTAAGATTCCCCCCCAATTATTCTCGCTACCCTCCCCCTTACGGCCACTTACAACACCACCGAATCTTCAACTCTTGACTCTCATGAAAACTTCTTAACAGCGTTGTCGACTTGAAATAGAAAGTGATTTGCGGTGTGTTAATTCGAACAGCCCAATATCCAAGAACTGATGAAAACAACAACTATCACATATTATTGCCTACTCTAGCGGTTCCTAGCTTATAGACTGGACGGAAAGGGGTGGGGAGTGTGAAGCACTTTCAGAGTGGTTTCTAACAATTAGGAAATAACGCTAAAAATCCGAATAGAAGATATTTTTATTTCAATTTTCAGTGATTTTTGGTGCCATTAGGCCGCCATTATTACATTTAATTTTGTATAAAATAAATAAGTAACAAAAACACAAGTTTTAAATACTTTTTATAACTTTAAGTAAAATAGGGATTGGTGGCGATTTGATGTCTACCAAGCTGAAAAAGGTTGGGAACCGTTGGTCTTCTCTACCAGGGAGGGCGAAACTTTTCCGACCAGTGTGTCATTTAAGGACTATTCAAATTTTGAGCTAATTTGGTGTGCCACCTCTCATTTAGATTTTGCTTATGAGTATTTAAAAATCAAAACTTGTTGATTAGGCCTATTAAAAATGTAATGGATAACTCAAATCACATTGTAAATATATTAATAACACATAAATATTATAGAAGGAAAATTTATTAAATTGTCAAAGTGTGCTTACCTTGTCAACTTGGAACTTAGAACTTAGAAAATACAAGTTACCAACAAGCGGGCTGTAAACAAATTATTATTAATGTTAGTAATGCACTATGAAGGAACAGTCATATAATCAATCAAGTCACATATTTTTTAAAGATTAGGCTTATATGGTAACGTTTAATTTTACTTTTGAATATGGATTTCCCATAGTAGGCTATAATATTTACAAACTGTGATTATCTTGTGACATTACCTGTTTAATAGTTTCAGTAACTTAATTCTTCCGAAGATGATATGCATACCTCATTTTATATCTATCTATATAGATAATCTCCGAATGGTGTGTCTTTCCATACCAGAAGTCCCTAGAGGACCTAGAATGCAGAAACTTCGCATACTTATAGTTTACAGGGTGTATACCACGTGATAGAATCTAACAAAGTAGTATTTTAGATTTTATTATTTTTAAATTATTTAATAAAAATAAAATTATCACTCTTGCATAGTAACTGACAGAAATCTACTTTTATTTTACAAACAAAACCTTTCATGCATTTAACAATTGAAGATTAGGCTTTGTTAGGTTGGTTAGTATTATAATCAACCTGTTGTTTATAGACTTAAAAACTAGTGTAATATATATATATATATATAAAATTCCTCAAGAGTTTTAATATTCATTTGGAGAGTGTGGGGCTTGGGTAGATCGTAGAATGGTGGGAAATTGCTCGTTCTGCAGCTTGAAGACCTTGGCGAAATAAAAGTTTTCTTCTTACTTGCGCTCAATTACCTAAAATTCTTCTCAAAGTTTGTCTATGTAAAAAACGTGACTAGTACTTCCTAGATAAATGTTTCATACCAAAGCCTTTTCCCTTTAGGTGGGTATGTAGGGAACGCGAGTTAAAGACAGTATTTTAGCAATTTTTAAAGTAAGACTTTTTTTTTTCCTAAAAAATAAAATATTGCTCCAGTAGAAACATAGAGTTTAATTTTCTTCACATGTTGATACCAATCGTTCTTGAATATCTATCATGAGTATTGGATGAAAAACTTCTTAAATGAAGAGAAAATGTTATCAATAAATTCCAGGACAACCTTGACAGATATTCAACAAATGTTGAGGTCATCATGTGAAGGAAAAAAAACTATGTTTCTACTGGCGAAATATGTAGACATCTTGACTAAAACATATTTGATGTAAAAATCGCAAAATTACCGCTCTAAACTCGTGTTCCCTACACTCCCACCTTAACCATCCCAACCATTGGCTCGACTTGGTTAGTAACTTACATTTTGTTTTAAATTTGGTTAGTATTTTTACTTATCCTTGATGTGCTTACGATCCATGCTATTAGTTTACACTATTTAAGTATGACGTCCTTGAAAATCGGTAAAAATTTTCCCTTCTTTATTCAACAAAAAAATTTCAAATAATATAAAAATAAAATCGTAAAGGGATAAATCAAAACGACTTATATCAAAATAGTCCTCGACTTTATCTTATCCTAAACTCAAGCAGAGACTTGTGATATAAAAACAATTTTAACCACCGTGAATTAGTCGTAATGGTTTTACCTGCGGTAGATTGGACACTCGACGGATTTACGAAGGCCCAAACGGAAACTTTCTATGTCTTTTATATTACTTTCTCTGAGTGGTACTAAACAACCAACCAGATAATTTTACAGGTCGATCGTTTGGTGAATATATATATATATATATATATATATATAATATTTAGCACCGCGTCTTACTACCCGTTCGGGTTATACGCTTAAGTACTAATTACGCTAATGGATAAGGAATTGGGAAGGTTGAGTTTAGAGGAAGTGAACCCGCATTTGCGTGGAGGTAGAGTGGAAAACCATTTAGGAAAAACCACCCCCAGTTCACCCGACCGAGATTCGAACCTCGATCTCCCCGTCCTCGGCGGTCGAGCTCAACACGACAAGCGCGTTAGCCAACTACGCCACCGAGGCGGGTGATCGTTTGGTGAAAACAACCCTAATTAAATAAAAGCGTTTGGGACAGTTACCCAAATAAAAGGTAGACACATTTAACCGCTTCCATAAAACGTAACTTATGAACCTGGCTATACAAGAGTCCTAAAAATTAAAGAGTATGAAATAATAAATAATGTTATAAATTATATTTCTTATTCCATTAGACCAAATAACAATGCTTTATTCAAACATTTTTAAATTATTAATGTCTATATATACGTTTTGAGTTACTCTGCAAGATAAAATGATAGATAACGTGTATTATTAATAAAATATTTTATTTCATATTCTCCAATTTAATTAAAATGAGCCCATATTTTGTGCAAATATTTTTAGCTTTTATTCTTACTTAGAAACGCCTTGGTCTAATAGAAACTAAATATAGAACTTTTTTTCACTTAAAACTCGAATTTCATACTTTCCCAAACAAAAAAAAAATCACAAAAAAGCAATGTTGACACCAAAATTTTGTTCCTAAAAGATGTAATTTCTCGCTTTTAGAGGGTTAGCTCGAACAAAACCATATTTAAAAAAACACTTTACACGCCTAGGCATGAAAGGTAAAGTTATACAGTACACATCTTATATAATAATAAAATATTTTCTATTTTATTTCTAGCGTGTTTGAAATGGTAGCTTTGTTTATTTTTCAATGCATGTTAACTATACCATCATGTTTACAAACATAAACAAATATACGCATCTAAATCATCAAAATTTTGTACATGCCTTTTATTTAAAAGTTTTTAAGAGGAGTCTAAGACATATACATAATTATAACATAAACAAAATATAGCTTTGCTCACATCATTACCCGCATTTGTGGTCACACAGACAAAGGTGTTAGTCACATCTGGTATGGCTGATGAGGTTTTTAATCCCGACCTGATGTAATGAGTTACTTTTAATGGAAAAGCAAATACAGTAACAATTCCTCTAAAATACTACCATAAACATTCCTACACCTTTAGTGTAGTTAAAAATGTGAAATACCCGGGTAATAAGACGCGGTGCAGATAAAAAAGTATTCATTGACTGCTACTGCTAGGCGTATTGCCATAAGTTCACTTAGTTTGTAGGTTGTATGCTGCTATAAAATTTGAACTTATAAACTTCTTAAATTCTAGGGTTTGCCAAAGGAAGACCTGAAAAAATAAGGGGAATTTGTGTGGACAGAAGTGGGAATGTTGCTTATAAATAAATATATATATTATATAGTAATATGGTTATATATTATATACATATATATATAATAGCTACTAATGTGGGAGATTAACTTTTTTTTTAAAATTATGTATCTTTACATAAAAGAAAATTCGAACTAAATAACTAAGCAAGCTGATTCGGAAAAAATGTCTTAGCTCCTCTTCCTTTGAATAACCTAATTATTTGAGGGCTACAAATATTTCCCCATCAAACACGAATCGTCCTGTTTTAAACACCAACAACATACATGACTTCACGAGAATTATTGTTATGACTTATGACCTTTGAAATTTCATTCCTCTATCATTCAAATTTCATTCTTAAGTTTTCTGAAAAAAAAAGTGAATTTCTTCTTGAAAACACATCTTATATTGCGTAATAGAAAAGTGGCAGCCCTATACGAGTATTCCAATCACGAGACAAACCAAGATATAATCAAACAGAAAGTACCATTTTTAATTACTTTGGTAGCTTTGATACACTACTCTACACTATCACAATGTTACACCCAAATAAGACGACTTTTCTTTGAAAGGCCTACCAAAGGTCTACCTTTTCTTCCCGGTCTGGGTGGCTTTCAACGTGTCTCTTATAGTCCGTTATCTGTGAGCTCATCGGCACCTGGTAGCAGTCCTTCTTTTGTCACACGAAGATTGCCACTTCAGGAGTGGTCCTCCTGACCCAACAAGTGCCGCGCAGAGAGTCATCTTTCCGTACTCGGGATGTCCTGATGTTAATCTCGTATCAGCGAGGTAGAGAAGCTGTTTGGGTTGTAAAGATGGCGCGTTGACCCATTCGACTGTCATCTGATAAGGTCTGGGAGACAATGGATTCATCACTGCCTCGTAATAAAAAAAAAAGTATAGTTCGTTGGAAAGGGTGCTTTGGGGGAGGTCTTGAGTAAACTGTCAGGTGGGTGTGCTTGGATAGGTTTATTTTCTGGAGGCTTATTATACGAACATTTAACCCTCTTTTTTAAGTCCAAGGTTTTTAACACATGGTTTTTTTTTGGTCGCCCTCCTACTTGAAAGAAATATATCCTCACACTACGTTTTTTTTATGGGAATGGCAGTTTTGAAGCTACAAAATCACTCAATTATAACATTTTATATTGTAAACATTATAAAAAATATAGTTTTTTTCTTCCTTTTTTTGAGATCTATATTTCTAAGCCTTTACCTTAATCTCATAACTTCAACATTTTGCCTTAAAAATAAGCTAATCCTACATTTGTATTCATTTTTTTTACTATCATACATTAAAGGTAAGGTTTAAGCCTATTGATAACTTTTGTCTCCATTTTGTCGTGAATTATATTTTGAAATAACATACCACTTCTTAAATAACACGGGATTTCTGAACGTCTGCAAACTAGAGATGTGAATCGGAAATTTTTCCTTTGAAAAATTTTCCCTATATTTTTTCCGGAAAATTTTCAATTTATTATTTCTGTAAGATAATGCCAACTGATTAAATGGAACTATAATGTAATCGAGATATATGCATCCCAAATATCAACGTTTATACTTAAGATTAATTCCTCTTAAGGGCGTTAACACCAGAAAAATCATAAAACTAGTTTTGATGGCCGCATGGTCTAACGCGCAACTCTCGCAATAGATTAGACTGCAGATGACCGGGATATCGGTGTTCGATACCAATCGGTTGCACTGAGGGCGGTTTTTCCTAATAGTTTTCCACTTTCACGGGTACATTTCCTCTAAATTCAACCTTCCTCAGCCCTAACACATTATCGTAATTAGTACATAGGCGTACAACCCAAACGGGTAGTAAGAAGCACTGCTAAATAAAAAGTGTTAAAGAAACAAATGAATGTGAGCCTTTGTAGACCCGTTATGTTCATAAATCATACTTCATTTCTTATCATCAATAAGTTAGCTAAAATAATTTTAAGGTTGGCCCGACATTTGTCTCCCCACCCCCCCTTATATTCTTTGTGCTTCCTAACTACCCATAACCCTTCCCCAGCCCCGTACCCTCTTAATATAATCCACTCGTCTCTTAACATAGTGTATTTTGAAGTATAATAGGCTCTAGGTGTCTTCTCTACAATTTATCCCTCCTCCGCAAGCCGCCACTGCTGAAAAATTTCCGATTCAAAAGTTCCCGAAAATTTTCATATCTATTGCAAACCAGCAAGTCGAACCGAAATATTTATCGGTTCTAGTTCTTGTTCCAGTTCATTTTTTTTTAAGGTTACGGTTAAAAAAAATAAAAGTTCGGTTCTTTTTGGTTCTTAATTGGGTTCCGGTTCTTTTAATTTTTTTTATTTAATAATTATACTAAAATTTAAAATTCGTAATTAGGAAAAATACATTAAAACATAATTCAAAACAAATAAAAAGGTATTTATGTAAAAAATACAAATAAATACATATGACTTTGACAATACATTCTGAGAAAAGGGAAAAAAAAATCAAAATAATATTAAGTTGAAGAAAGTGAGGCATAAATTACATAATTTAATAAATAGCCTTTACTAACCTAGATATACTGTATATAAATTCCGGTTCTGGTTCTTGGGCAATTTATTTTTAAGGTTCCTGTTATTGTTCCGGCTCGACTCCCTGTTCAATACGTCTCAGCGCTTTGGTAGATATTGGTGTGCAGAGGGAAGGAAAATCACATGTGGGAAACCACCCTCACTGCTCCTGGGCGATGTTTAAACCTCGACACCCACGTCAACGACAAGCCAGTCCATTGAGATACTGACACCTCCCCTAGACCCCCATGCGTGTATATCCTTACCCACGTCAATAAGCGAGTCCATTGAGATACTGACACCTCCCCTAGACCCCCGTGCGTGTATATCCTTACCCACGTCAATAAGCGAGTCCATTGAGATACTGACTGACACTTCCCCTAGACCCCCATGCGTGTATATCCTTACCCACGTCAATAAGCGAGTCCATTGAGATACTGACACCTCCCCTAGACCCCCGTGCGTGTATATCCTTACCCACGTCAACAAGCGAGTCCATTGAGATACTGACACCTCCCCTAGACCCCCGTGCGTGTATATCCTTACCCACGTCAACAAGCGAGTCCATTGAGATACTGACACCTCCCCTAGACCCCCGTGCGTGTATATCCTTACCCACGTCAATAAGCGAGTCCATTGAGATACTGACACCTCCCCTAGACCCCCGTGCGTGTATATCCTTACCCACGTCAACAAGCCAGTCCATTGAGATACTGACACCTCCCCTAGACCCCCGTGCGTGTATATCCTTACCCACGTCAATAAGCGAGTCCATTGAGATACTGACACCTCCCCTAGACCCCCGTGCGTGTATATCCTTACCCACGTCAATAAGCGAGTCCATTGAGATACTGACTGACACTTCCCCTAGACCCCCGTGCGTGTATATCCTTACCCACGTCAATAAGCGAGTCCATTGAGATACTGACACCTCCCCTAGACCCCCGTGCGTGTATATCCTTACCCACGTCAACAAGCCAGTCCATTGAGATACTGACACCTCCCCTAGACCCCGTGCGTGTATATCCTTACCCACGTCAATAAGCGAGTCCATTGAGATACTGACACCTCCCCTAGACCCCCGTGCGTGTATATCCTTACCCACGTCAACAAGCCAGTCCATTGAGATACTGACACCTCCCCTAGACCCCCGTGCGTGTATATCCTTACCCACGTCAATAAGCGAGTCCATTGAGATACTGACACCTCCCCTAGACCCCCGTGCGTGTATATCCTTACCCACGTCAATAAGCGAGTCCATTGAGATACTGACTGACACTTCCCCTAGACCCCCGTGCGTGTATATCCTTACCCACGTCAATAAGCGAGTCCATTGAGATACTGACACCTCCCTAGACCCCGTGCGTGTATATCCTTACCCACGTCAACAAGCGAGTCCATTGAGATACTGACACTTCCCTAGACCCCCGTGCGTGTATATCCTTACCCACGTCAATAAGCGAGTCCATTGAGATACTGACACCTCCCCTAGACCCCCGTGCGTGTATATCCTTACCCACGTCAACAAGCCAGTCCATTGAGATACTGACACCTCCCCTAGACCCCCGTGCGTGTATATCCTTACCCACGTCAATAAGCGAGTCCATTGAGATACTGACACCTCCCCTAGACCCCCGTGCGTGTATATCCTTACCCACGTCAATAAGCGAGTCCATTGAGATACTGACACCTCCCTAGACCCCCGTGCGTGTATATCCTTACCCACGTCAATAAGCGAGTCCATTGAGATACTGACACCTCCCCTAGACCCCCGTGCGTGTATATCCTTACCCACGTCAATAAGCGAGTCCATTGAGATACTGACACCTCCCCTAGACCCCGTGCGTGTATATCCTTACCCACGTCAATAAGCGAGTCCATTGAGATACGGACACCTCCCCTAGACCCCCGTGCGTGTATATCCTTACCCACGTCAACAAGCCAGTCCATTGAGATACTGACACCTCCCTAGACCCCCGTGCGTGTATATCCGTAATTCTCACGTCTTTACGGTTTACATTTTATTTGAAGGTTTGTCACTAAAATAGTTTCTGAAGGGTTAAAACAATGTATCGTGAAAATCATAAATTACCTCTTCTTGGTGACCGAGCGTATGATAATTATGTCAAGCTTACTTTGGGGTTGAGACTCTGTTGACGTGGAGCTAGTAAAGTTTGTTTTAGAACTGCGTCTTGCTAGCCTTTCGGGTTATACTCATACGTTTGTTATGTTGTCGTCATCCAGTAAAACCTTAACATGATGCCAAAGAAAATCATTTTACACTATATTTAAATGAAATAATAAAATGATTTCTACACCATGTTTCAATAAATTAGTTGCCACAAAATGTTCCAATAAAATGATGTCGAATAAAATATGTTTTATACAATGTTTCAATAAAATGTAATCGAATAAAATAATTCCCACACAATGTTTCAATAAAATAATGAAATAAAGTCTATCTGCTGTTTCAATAAAATTATGTATAGTATAATAGTTTATAAACAATGTGTTAATACAATTATTTCTACTCGATGTTTCAATAAAGTTATGTCAAATAATTTTTTTAACGTGGTGTTTCATTAAAATTTCAAATAAAATTATTTCTGCAATAGGTTTCAATAAAATAATGTCTAATAAAATAGTTGCTATACAATTTTTTGATAAAATATTGATATTTTCCGTTTTACTAAAATAAGTCCGGAACCCCTTTTAATTTAATCTTACAGGGCATTTCCTCAAGAATTATCAGCAAACCCTTTCAACTAAGCATTTAAATAATTGATTAATTACTTATGCGCACCATCCTTTATTCCAAGAGCTTTGATTTAACTAGAAAAATGTATCCATTCTATTTCCTTCTTGTGATAAAGAAGCGTATCCCACAGATAAATTACAACACTTTCCTCCTTTTCTGTGTACATCTAATCTTTTTAAATGACAAATCTTTGTCGTATATGTGATTTTTTTTTCCTAAGGAAATATTTCCTTCTCGGAATATATTTTCATTCATTCTCGAATATATTTGTTTTTAATATCGAAGAGAGATGCTAACAGCAAGTAAAATGTAACAATCGGTTGTTTTCACTTTCATCTGAAAGAAATAAAACTAAAATATTGAAAGCCAAGATTAAAAAGTTCCATACCCTCCCCGCCCACCCTACGCCACCCCATTCTCCCACCGCTTTCTTCTACCAACAATGATCTCAGCACTTTCTTTTACCAATATTAATATTTTATGAGGATTAAGAACTTCACAGCGAAACTTTTTTTAAGACGAGAAAGCACGTGCTAACAAAAAGTATTCTCCAGTGTTGCTTGTTGGTGAACTTTCTGGCAAAACCCTTCATGTCATCTTTCGGTTTAGTATTTCTTGTAATCCTGACAACATTTTTGTTTTGTTTTAATCTAAATGCTAAGGGTGCCTCCTTATTGAAGGGAAATATTTTTATCTTACTGTATCTATTATGGTAATGACAACTCTGAAACTTCAAAAGCATTAGAACAATCGTCAACTCTCTAATTACTGTCGTAAAGTGTTATGTTTTGGACCGATTTAAAAATGATTTTATTTGTTTTAGGAAAGCTAGATCTATGTTTTTAACTATTTCTGTACTTGTTCTCAGAACTGTGACATTTCGTGTGAAACATTGATGAAAATCAGCAATTTCACATTTTCGTAAATAATATATAGTGTAAGGTTTATAATCCCTTAAGAACATGACGATACATTTCACCTCCATTTTGCCGTGAACCATATTTTGAAATAACAAACCACTTCTTAAGAGTCGATCTCATGACCGATTAACAGGGATATTATATACATAATTAAAAGAGTATCAAGTTTGGTCTTCGGCATTCTTTTCTTGATTACAACGAATTTGGGATAGTTCACTAGTGTTTTAATTTCAAAGTATATATTTTTCACTTTTGTTGTATTTTTTAAAAATATGATGAAACTGTTTTACTAGTATCAATTCCACAGCTTTCTAAAATAGAATACATACAACTGCACTTGTAACGTCGGGTTCTAACTGTATTACCTACCTAAACTAGGTGTTACCCGTGGGGTGAGACGGGCTCTTAAATGACGCGGGGGTCCTCACTCGATGCTCCGGTAGGTGGCCTTCTTAAAACATGAGGGATCTTTACTATTTAATACCTGCATCGGTGGGCACGTGGGCAATTACATCAGTGATGGGGATGTCACAGTTTGAATCCCGATAGGCTTTAATGATGTTTTTTCCCTAAATGTTTTCCCCCCTCTCCATACAAATGCGTGTGTATTTCTTCTAAATTATACCTTCCTAATCCCTACCACTTTAGTCTTAATTGTCACACAACTTTTTTCGCTGTTTAGTACTTTACTAGACGGCTGTTTTTAAAATAAATTTATTTATGGTGTAGAGAAGAAATACAAATAAACAAACTAAAATTTTAAATTGTTCTTGTTAGATGTTTTGTTAAAAAAAATTAATTTGGCTTTTGGAATATGATTGGAGTAGACTACATATACTCAAATTTGAATAGATAAACATGTCTAATTATATTCGAATGTAGAAAATAAAATGGATTGTTTAGAGAAAAAAAAGGCTTATATTCATCGTCCTTTTGTGACACATATAATATATATTATATGAACAAATGAACATTAAGGTTGTGTTAAAAAATCAATAACTGAAATTTTAATAATAAAATTATGTTATATAAGAAAAATAATGTTGAATATGGATTTTAAAAGATTAATTTTTATTCCTCAAATGTTTTCTCGCTTCTTTTTTTTTTTTCATCCTCTCCTCAAACTCTCACACCACACCTGCAGACCCTTCACATCAATGTTCCGCGGTACACCACCTGTAAAACGCCGCTATAGAGTTTAGCTGTTTAAGAAAATGTTATTCTCATAGTCACCAGAGATACTCATGGCAAATTACCAAAGAAATAGTAATTCTGGCTCTTAAATGACAAGGGAAACTACTTGTTAGACCCAAGCCCCTATATGACAAAACCTGTAGATCAAGAACTTAAATAACTAAAAGAACTGTAGGTTAGAACAAAGCCCACATATATGAGGATGGTACTGGTAGTTCAGGACAAGGTACCTAAAGGACACTTGAAACGTTACTAAAACACTTCCGCATTCACTCTTATCGTAAATGTGTTTAAAACACTTCAACAAGTGAATACACCTGTAAGAATGTCTACGCATATTTGAAACAATTTTTTTAAATTAACTTTTCAACTGTCAGAAAAAGCCAAATTTACCTTGAACTAACCATATTCTACTGTAACTGATTGAGGGGGTTATTCCAAAAGGACATGACCGATTTTTCCTGTGAGCTCTCCTCAGTTGTCTTGGGAGATCTGAAGACGCTGTCAAGACTCCGTCGTCTCTCATTGTGTACTGGAGCCTGTCTTCATTTACAGTTGGAAGACATCACATGCCCTGGGGCGTCTCTGCTCTCAGCAGTACACACAACACGACTTCCTTCTTGATGGGGGTGAGAGGCAGACATAGGTCATTCATTCCCTCCATCATCAAGTTGTATTATTTTCATAATGAAAGAAGTCTATAAGAATATGAGCGTAGGAAGAGGAACAAGAAGAAGAAAGGCCCTCTCATTATGTTTGCCAAAACGGGATTGAAATACAGTTCGTGACGAAACAAAGTTGGATCTCCGACAAGTTTCCTTAAGGTGCGGCAGAAGGGAGCGCGAGTAATTTTACAGTTTTTATAAAATATACATTTTTTGGCCAAAATAAATTAAATATTTCTCCAGAAACAAAATCGTTTAGTTTTTTGCATATGCAAATATCAACAGATCTTGAATATTTATCAAGGGTGTCCTGGAATTTTGTCAAAACTTTTTCTCTTTATTTAAAAGGTTTTGACAAAATTCTAGGACACCCTTGACAGATATTCAAGAGCTATTGCTATTAGCACGTGCAGAAAACTAAACTCTATGTTGCTACTGGAGAAATATTTAATTTATTTTGGCCAAAAAATGTATATTCTATAAAAACTGTAAAAATACTTTCGCTACCTTCGGCTGCACCTTAAGAGTAGATGATAAGCAGTGTTGAGGCCGAACTTTTTTCAAAGTGTCATCTTGGTAATGTATTTACATGTTAATGATGTCGTTTGCTTTGCAGGGAAATATCCTCACACTGTGGTATACCTTATGGGTATCTCGTTCTTAAAGTTCAAAACCACCAAAATGCGGTTACCCTATTAAAAATGACTTCATTTGTTTGAGAATGGTAGATCTATGTTTCCAACCATTTACTTTGATCTCTGAACTGCAGCATTTTGCGTTAGACGTTGTTGAAAATTAACTAATTTCATCTTTCCAATTTCATGATATTTGATAAAATACTACACAAGCTTATAATGTAAGGTCTTTATTCCTATGTCAACATGTTGATACCTCTTTCCTCCACTTTGAAGTGAACTATATTTTAAAACAAAAATACTTCTTAAGTAACTTAGGACTTCTTGACGTCTATAACTCGTCTCAGCGCTCCGGTAGACGGCCCCCTTAACGCGCACCTCACCTTAGCTCCAGGTTGGCCTTATGAAAAATAAGAATAAACACTTTTCGGTGAATAAATCTCTTCAAAACTCATTTTAAAAAAATGCTATCATCTAAGATGTATATATTTGTTATCAGTATATATGTGATTTACACAAATGTGTCAATGTACTACCGGGTGAACTGGATATTGTGTCTGTTAATGATTAAATTTACTAATAAAAGGCGTGTGTTGATTCAGGAAGTGCACTTTAATACCTTAGTAAATTTAAAATAAAAACCTTTGGTAGAAAAAAAAGAGGAAGATTCTATTTAATGACATGCTCTCCCTTTCCCTTCAACACCCTTCGTGTCTTTCTTTTATTCATTCTAGAAAGGTCATATACCTTAATATTACCTTTTATAAAGCATGGCGTGGACAAATATGTCAAATTTCTCTTCCTTAATATATGCTCTTTTTTTTCTTAAAAAAATAATGAGATCATTGTGGAATAGATCCGAAAGTACAGTTGATGGGCAACCCTAAAATGTTGGCATCGTAATAATTGTCAGAGTAGGTGGAGAGTGGAGTTTTTTTTTATCTGTTTGCTTCTGTTCCGCTTCGTAGATTGGGACGCGTTGCTTCTTTTGTTTATTTAAACTTTTTTTGGCTAAGCCTGTGGAAATAACATGACAAAAATATAACTACTTTTAATTTAAAAAAAAAGCTTAACTAAAACGTATGATTTTCTCTCCTGATTATTATTTTCTTGAAGCTGTTAAACAATTTAGCTTCAAGTACAGTATAACACATATTTATTATTCAAAATAATGTGTTTCATTTTTCAAATTAAACTAAATATTAATTTTTCTTTAAAAATCTTCGTTATTTAAAAATAAAAATATTTATGATTTTATTTGAGGATTCCGTGGCTTTCACTATTGACGTTGATAAAAAGTCAGCAGTTGTATATTTGACTAATAGCTTTTGCCTCAACAATATTCTGTTCACTGGTCATGTATAGTGGTTACAGCGCACTTTATCTTCTGGTATGAGCCAGAGCAAGTTGTTACTTTCATTGATCTGTCTCAGTCTCACTTAGGGCTCTGATAAAATGAAAGTAATAGTAGTAATATTTACAATTTCATTTGAGTTATTTATTATACTCCATAATATTCATCAAGTTTTTATTTTTAAATATTCATTAAAAAAAAAAAGAGGTCGCACACTAGACTTGCTCAAAATTCATTTAGTAATTAAATGGTACACTTCTTGGAAAAGTTTTACCATCCCTGTTTAGAACTACAAGAGTCTGTCGAGTGTCGTAAGTATTCGTTCACAGGAGCGTTTCTTAGCTGCAGTTGGTCTCGGAAGCAAGCAGCTGTGCATGAAATGGTGCAAACCTAGATTTTTTTTTATGAATAACTATTTATTTAAAATATTCTGCTACGAACAGGGTTTTGGGACATAAGAGCTAACGAGTAGGGGGGAAAAAATCATACATGCCAACGCTCGTGAATTTTCCATAGTATGTATAAAAAACTACTTTTACAATTTTATGGTATCTTTGATTATCATACTATTTTTGCAAAAGGACTTATTATCAACAATGATATATTTAAAAGTTGGTTTGACACTCAATATTAATTGGGCCTTGTTCTATCCATTGCTAAGGGTGCTGTGTTCATGAGTATATCCGGAACTTTAATTTTTGGTTACAAGATTTGTTTGCTAGTTTTCTATGTGGAGTGGAAAAGTAGATATTTTGAATGGATTGGCTGATATTTCTCTACCTTCACTAATCTAAATATATTAGAACTCATTTAGCATTTTGTGAAGTAAGATTTTTTTTTTTTTACAATTTGTCGTGAGTATATTTTCTAATTTTTGTGTCGGCAGCTAAGTGGTTGGAGATTGGTTTAATCATTTATAATAATTAATCAGCTTATTGAAGAAGGTGGAAATTACAGTATTGAGTATTGACAATGTCAAGCTGCTGAATCTACAGTCATATTCAGACAGGAAGAAACATTTTTGACTCTTACAAAACATACGAGTATTCATACGTCAAGGCATGTGATATGCAGCTTCCACTTTTGATTGATATTACTATCCGTACCTATGGAATAACACTAATATTATAATAAAATGTTATCAATGTTGACCTCCAAAAATGTAATTTTATTTTACGAAAGGCCGGTCCTTCCAACACATTTCTACTATACTTACAGGTTAGAGCGAACAGCATTGCAGCTAAAATAAGCTTCTTTGCCGCTCAAGGTGTCGGTTCTCCTGTGCTTATCTGAAAGAAACGGTGAATCGGCCGCGAGGTTACACATTAAAGCATATATACCAACGGTTAAAATATGCTTTCAAAATGTTATATCTTAATTTGGAGTCAGTGTATTGAATAAGACTTAACCGTGCTTATTTAAGGCATGCAGACCCTTGCCCTACCATCTATTATCCAAGGGCGACACTAACTTCAAGAGAAATATCCTCTCAGTGCAATACTTTTTACAGGAATAGCAATTCTGAAGTTTCAAAACTATTAAAAAATCCGTAATCCTCTTTTAACATTTTATGTTGTCATACTATTAAAAATAACTTTATCGGTCTGAAGAAAGCTAGAACTATGAGCCAGTTTCATATTCAGACCTAGAATGCCTTAAGTGCGGCTAGAAACCAAATACAAGGCACCAAATTAAGCTAGAATGGAATGGGCCAGTTTTGCATATAAAACCGGCCCATTCCATTCTGGTGTAGGTAGGTGTCGTCTTGTATTTAGTTTAGCGCCGCACTTGAGGCGTGCTAAGTCTCATCAATATGTTTAAGAATCCTCTTGTAATAACCGGGCGTTATTCTATTTTTTTGGGTACCAGACTGTCAAGAAACAAGGTAGCTTCACTCAGGCTTCTTTTGTCAAGGTTTTTCACGTAATTAAATAAAAGCTACCGTGATTTTTCATTAAAGGGTTGAAGAGAAGTTTGTCCCTTTCATTAAATACCTCTTTCGTCTCTTTCTTTGCAACGTTTCAAAGTGAATTAAATTTTATGTTTCAACTTTTGGTTTTGTCCAGAAGATATTTACACTAGAATGTAATCAATGTAGCTCTTTATTTGCTTAGTCATCGTGTTTCATCGCTTAGTGTTTTAAATATTTAGTCTCAAGATCCAGATTGTCCTTTTTTGTTTAAGGGAGCATTCATATTGTACCTTCTGAATCAAGGGATTACATCAGCACAGTATGCATTCTAAAATAATGTTACTTTTGTATTGTGACGGCATCAAATAAAAACTAGATATGTTCACTTAATATTTGATGAGGAAAAAGCAGGTGTCTTCAAGTATATTAGTCTTTAACTTTTATTTTATTCTCCGCGTCCTACTACCTTATCTGGAGTATCCATATATTTTAAGCTTTTGTGGTAGGGATAAAGAAGTTAGAATTTAGAGGTAATATACCTGAACTTTGGTGGAAGCGTAGAAATCTGTTTTTAGAAGAAAAAAACCCCCACACTCATTATATTCAGCGGGGATTCGATCTACAACCTCGCAGTCGTCGGAAATCCATAGGCTTATATTATTTGTTTCATTCGTAAAAAATTAATCTCATTTTGTGTTTTTATTAATAATTATATTGCATATAAGAACTTATTGCCCTTTCATTCACCGAACCCGAGTCTTTCATCAAACCACGTAATATATATAATTTTCTTGTAAAAAGTATGTTACTAAACACTTTACTTTAAAGTTTATGTATGACACCACATAATCTTAGGATAGTTTGTTGTATGAGGGTTTACAATTACTCTGTCATAAACGAAAGTAGGATTTTGAGGTCATCATTCAATCAGCTTCGATATTTTGATTTCCTATTGTTGATTTGAGAAAAATCTGTGCACCCTCTCTTTCATTTAATTTCTCTCGATATTTTTTAATCGATCAACCAGGCGATCGACCAAACTATCGTCCGCGATCGACCAAACAAGCGGCCACGATCGAGTGTTTGGCCACCTCTGCCTAAGACCGTGCGACTACTTGATATATTTTAGTGTTTGTGCGTGCGTGTAAGTTTTTAATTAATTAAATGATTTTCTAAACCTTATGAACTTAGTAAACATATACTGTTAAAGGTTTTTTCCACAGCTTTTAATAGGATTATCTTCTCAGAGTTTCGTGAAGGTGAGTCCGTTCAGCGATGGCGTGCCTTGGGCGGGTGATAGTGCATGTAGACAGTTTGAGAGAGTGGTTATGACAGTTGTCAGACTGTGTCAGTGTTGTCGACAGTTTTATTTTAGGCAGTTGCCATGTGTGTAAGAAGTGATGTAGCCATGTATATCACTAGCACAGGTCAGAAGTGACCCCCGCTCAGGACTCCTGTGCAAGGAGATAGTATAGTGAGGAAATAATAGACTTCCACCTTCTCAGACATCCGATCATGACCCGAATCTAATGCTATGTTGACATTGAATATTTAACGACTTATCCTTAGTAAAACATCTACTAGCAGCCAATCAGTCTTACAATCATCGATCAAGTGACCTTCCCCAACAAGCCTTATCCCAGCCATCCGAAAAGATAATAGATAAGATGGGGGGGGGGGGGGGGGAGTTACATACTGGTAACCAGGAGTGAAAAGGGGGTTGCCACAAAATATTCCAAAAAGTTGTTTTAACAACTTGGTTCTAAACGGATGTCTGGTTAGTTTTTAACATTTTCTTAAAATTAATAATTTAATGATTACTTACTTTAATAATAACTTATTTTAGAAAAATTTGATATTTTATTGAACATATCTCTGATGATTTTGTTCAAAATTAGCATCAGGGCACTATATAAAGGATAAATAATGATGCTGTTTATTTTTCTAAAATAAATTATCTCAAGGGTAGTTTACATCGACACATTTAATAAAATTTGGATTTTTTAGAAAATGGCTTTTAAGATTTAGTTCAAAATAAGTATATAAGATAGATTTTCTTGATAAACAAAATAATATTTTAATTTTGACAATAAATTTAATTTGAGGCTATTTGAAGAAGTTTCGTAGTTTTTTTCCCTTCTTTATATTGACATGACAAGATGGTTGCAGGTGAAGGGATGAAGGAGTATAAGCCTAGACTGAATAAATAAGTAGTTCCATAAACGAAACGGACCCGTGTGACCTGACAGATTGAGACTTTCTTGCTCAAGGAAAACCACTTGCAGTTTTACTAATTTTGCAATTAAGCCTTGATGAAACACTGGATAGCATCACCATTATTCTAATCGGATTTCCAAACTTATTAGGATATTTTAAAAACATCTACATTGAAACCGTATCATCCTCACGGATAGTAACAAGCGGTGCTAAAAACATTTACCTTGAAAGATCTTACTTTTGCGCTCCGTAGCTATTTGTTCAGTTATTGGATTTTTCTCAAAACCCTTTTAATTTTTTCATTCATTAGCTTTTCTGAAAAGTCCTCGTTTTCTTTAGTAATAATTGATTTCAAAAAACATCAAGTAGAATTTTTAATTAAGTTGCACAAAATTTCGACAGTTTGAATTTAATTTCATTCAAACCACAGGACATACGTATATTTAAAAGCATTATTATTACTAAGAATCAATAGCCAAAGCTATTATATATGCTTTTAGTGAGGATTACTCCATCAAGATATCATATTCTGAAAATTTAAAAATGAGACCTGGACAAGGGAATTGAACCCGATACCTTTAGCTTAGTACTCAATGCTCTAACCACTGAGCTATCAGGAATCGTCACGTGTTTAGAGTCATTCTTCACCCATATTTTAAGGCAGAGTCTATGATGGACGTGTGGAAATCGTCGGCTACAAATTTGTGATTTTATTAAGATCACGAGCTATCAGATAACGCAGCCACTTCGACTCGGTAGTTGATTATTGTGATTCTTGTACAATTGTGATATCAACCACCGCGCTCACTCATATGCTTCTTATGGAAATACTTTTTGTCTCAAAATATTATACTTGCTTACATGTTCTATGAATAATCGTAATATTAGCTCCGTTATTACGATTCACCCTTACAACTTTTAAAACGCATCCAAGATAATTATTATAAAAATAACATTATTAATTTATAAACCCTAATTGAATTAAAACTCATTGATAAACTATATTCATTTTTTATTTCGAAACATTTATTAGGCCTACCATGTTTACACATCATAATTTTATTTAATTGGGTAGTTAATTAATTAATTCATATTATATAAGTACAAGAAACATTCATTCTCACAAACAATTGCTGGCTTCTTGTGATGAAACTGCCAAGTTGACCACTTTTTGTGACGTGTACGCTTATCCTTGCAAGCGGCAAGTCACTTAGCGCCTGAAAATATATTGAGTATGCAATACACAGTTACTACCTTGCACAGCAGATTGCATAATTCCCAGCAAGGCTTTTGTTGAGAGCGAAATAATCTCACATCACATCGCAATCGTGATTGTAAATTAATTATTTTGTATTTAAAATTTAAAAAATACGTTACGTTTATCTGTTGAAGGGTGGCTGAATAAACCAATTGTAATTTGAACGCTTCAGTAAAGTTTTAAAAGAATTATAGTATCAATTTTCAAAGAAGAAACATGAAACTCTGTTGTCACTAATTTTTTTTTTAGTACTTCCCCTTCACAAGATTTTCCGAGTAAAACCCTATAGTCCTTGAATTGTGACCTTCCACTTGTATCTTCTTTTTGTGTGTGTGTGTGAGTTTGTGTTCATGTGTCTTTAGATTCTGGTTCATTGATTCCTTTTATACAAAACGGAAGCACCTTTTAAAGCTTTCTCCCGTCGATCTCTTCTTCATTCTCCTTCTCCCTGGATCTCCCCTCTCCTATCTTCTTTGGCTGTTTTTTGGTCGTTAAAGTTTTCTTTGCTCTTCTTTCCACCCCCTTTTTTTTATTGTCGATTCCTTTAACTGTGACAATTTCCTTTTGTTTCTTTCTGTTCAGAATCACAATTTCTCGCTGGTAAAAGGGTTGGAGGGGATGTAGGGGAGGGTTAAATCTAGGGCCTTTGAGTGAAGTTGGTCGTTCAAAGGTTTTTGGTAAAGGTTAAAAAAAAAGAGAGAAAAAAGGCTTGTTCTTGTGGCTAAGTGGTGAGAGTAGTCAACCACAAATCTCTAGGAGATCTTGGTTTTATTCTAGTTGGGGCCAATGAATACATTCTAGTTATGTATTGGCCCGTCTTGCTATCCAGCCTCAGGCTCAGGCTCAGGCTAGGAACAGTCCAAATATCCCCATCAGGGGTCGAGTGGTCTTAAGGCGTCACTCTCGCAATAAAATGGACTGCTGATGACCGGAAGATCAGGGCTTGATTACTGTTCAGTATAATTAGTTTTATTCCCCAAAATTGTTTTCCACTCTCCTTTCACGCAAATGCGGGTACACTTAATCTAAATTCCTCTTTACTTATCCCTAATACATTAGCGTAATTAGTACATTAGCGTACAGACCGAATGGGTAGTAAGACGCGTTGTTAAAAAAAGCATCAATACCTATAAGTTTTAATATAAAAAAATGTTATCATGGCTAACCGCAAAAAAAGTTTGTATTTTTATAAGTTTTACTCTACAAACGCATTAAAACAGAGATCGGCAACCTTTTCAGGCCCTGATCGACTTTTACATTTATCAAAGGTTCAGCAATCATCCTTCATTTCTCCACTCTACTTTTAATTCTTTTTTTTCCTAAACATTTTGTATTTATTTATTCCTTAAATTCAATATTACCTTCAATATATATGTCCATGACTTAATAGAAAATACATTAAATAAATATTTTTACTTTCTCTCTATCTTACAGGTAGAGAAAGTATGGTGATCGTCAAAAAAATCGAACTCGAGATTTTGATGAATCTTGACGTTTCATGGCTTCCTGAATCCGAAAAAGTGGTTTTTGAATTACCGTCTGTCTGTCTGCTGTCTGTACCTCCAACTAGAGCCTAAACTATTTTACGGATTGAGCTGAAACTTGTTATCTAGGGTTTTCATAGGGTTTCCCCGAGGGGTTTTTGGAATTGGATATCTACCCCTAAAATTAAGGGTAGTTTACTGAAGGGAAAAAAGAGAAAAAGTCGATTTTCTCAAAATCGGCTCTAACGATTTTGATTAAATTTCATTTATGAACATTAATAAATATTTCAAACAAAATGGCTACTCTCAATATTTCGGCAAAATTGCTTTAAGGGCTCCGGTCTGATGCGTAAATTAACATTTTTTTATAATATCTCCGAAACTATTTGAGATATGAAATTACTTAGCATTACAAATATGTATATATAATTATAATACAAATATTTTATTCGAAACATATTTTTATAAAATCAATAATTTTCAATCTATACGCAATTATATATATATATTTTTAACTTTTTGGACATTAAAGTTTAAGTATTGCGACCGTAAAAAAAACTAACCTGAAATGTTGATGGATGTCGACGTCTCATGACCCCCCGAACACTAAAAATAGTCTTTGCAATGCCGTCTGTCTGTGTGTCTATTAAAACTTAAAATTAAGGGTAGTTTACTGAAGGGCAAAAAGAGAAAAAGTCAATTTTTTCAAAATTGGCTCAAACGATTTTGATTAAATTTCATTTATAAACATTAATAAATATTACAAACAAAATGGCTACTCTCAATATTTCGGCAAAATGGCTTTAAGGGCTCCGGTCTGACGCGTTAATTAACATTTTTTTATAATATCTCCGAAACTATTTGAGATATGAAATTACTTAGCATTACAAATATGTATATATATTTATAATACAAATATTTTATCCGAAACATATTTTTTATAAAATCAATAATTTTCAATCTATACGCAATTATATATATATTTTTAACTTTTTGGACATTAAAGTTTAAGTATTGCGACCGTAAAAAAAACTAACCTGAAATGTTGATGGATGTCGACGTCTCATGACCCCCCGAACCCTAAAAAATAGTCTTTGCAATGCCGTCTGTCTATGTGTCTATTAAAACTTAAAATTAAGGGTAGTTTACTGATGGGCGAAAAGAGAAAAATTTGGTTTTCTCAAAATCTGCTCAAACGATTTTGATTAAAATTCGTATCTAGGCGTTGATTAAGATTGTAAATAAACTGGCTATTTTCATTTTCCTATGAAAATGATTTTTATGGTACTTTACAGAAGCGTTAATTTCCGTATCTCCACAACTATTTGAGAAACTAAACAACTTATCATTGCAAAATTGTAGGACTATTAGAAATAAAAAACTTTTATTTGACATATATTTTTATAAAAGCAACAGTTTCTGAGATATTTGCAAATATATTAATACCATTTTGTGAGCTTTAGTTGTAAACATATACTACTTAATTCTTAACGCAATAATTCTCCAATGCTATAGAGTAATTAAATATAAGTAAGTATCTAAAAAAAGTATGTTATTTTTCCTCAAAGCTCTTAGGAGAAATGTTTGCACAGCAATGATCTATCTCCATTTTAGACTAAATAGTCAATATTTACAATTTTTATTGGTCAAAATGTATAAATGAATAATTAAATATCAATGCGATGACTTGAAGATCTGCAACAGCTTATAAAATGTTAAAATTTTAACCAGAAATCGATATTTTAATACGAAGTGTTGACCCTTGTGGAAGACATTAAACTGTTTGAAATGCTCTTTGGTGGACAAAGATGCGCCTCTTTTCTCATTGATGATATATCATTGTATATTATTTTATGCGTGTTCTTATGTGGAGTGGTGATGATACAATGTACATTATTCCGTTCAGAAATCTTACGAGTTTATAGAAAGAGAGAGAAAGTCTGTGCGGTGAGCCGTACCATTTATTTTAAATTCTTTTACCATGACGGATTACACTATGGACCTATCCTATAAGCTGTACCATAGTGTAATATTTCAAAGTAAGCTTGCATTTTCGTAAAGATGTAGTTTTATTACGCGATCGACTGAAAATTGTTGCGAAATCGACCTTTTGTCGAACCCTGCCCTACAATAAGCTGTGTACCGTGCTGAATTAACATGCACGTATGCTTAGAAGGTGATCCTTAAACACCCCAATAAAAATCAATAGAAAATGAAAGAAACTCATGTTTAGATAAATCATAAGTGAAATTCCTCAATTAACCAAAGATAGATCAGTACACATTTTTTCCACGTTCTCTAAAAATATGCGCTACTTTTACATTTCGCATAAATTAATCTCTCTACTCTCTACTCATTGTCAATCTGCTACATTCTTTTTTTTTTAATTTATTTGCTAAACATTTTCACTTCATGCTATCGTTCCGGGCTACCCGTATATTAAACTAAAAGAAGAAGGTAGAACTTATAGGAAGTGTACTCGTATTTGGGTGTAGTAAGAGTGGGAAACAATTAATAAATAAAAACCTCAGCACTCAAGTGAGATTCGAACCCCGACATCCTCGCCACAGGAAAAATTACGATACCATTGCATGCGGCTAGTTTTGTATTATATTTTAAAACTCACGGGCAATACCAATGGTATTAATATTTATGATAGTAATATCAAAATTATGAATATTTAATATATTTATAGCTTATAATCAGACACTTGTTAAAACTGTGCGATGTAATTTTGATGGTCGAATGACCTTAAAACGTCTCACAAAGTGCACCTTTGCAAAGTTTCTTCAACCTTCTTCAGTTTTTCCTTGTGTAATTAGCGGCAACTTGCTAATGAAGGGTGGTCCCAATTAGTTAGTTTAGGTCGATGTTGGAAAATAGGTGGCTTGGGGACACTTTGTCGATGTGTATATGCTTGCGTGTGTGTCTTGAGGCTCCTATTGCAAAACATTTTAGAGAGACGTTGAAAGGAGGACATTCTCAAGTTTGGAACGCTCGGTTGGAACCCCCCCCCCCCCCCCCCCCCCCCCCTTTTTTTCTCTCCCGTCCTAAAGGTTAGAAGACACGTGTCAAGTCAGCGGTGGAAAGTTAGGTCGGTTCGTACCGGTGGAACTCTTTGGCTTGTTTCGCGTTGTTAACAAGGTTCTTTGAAGGTGTGTTCGGACTGTCTTGGTGGGAGTGTAAGTAAAACTTTGTTCCACGCTCGTTACACGTTGTTACACTGCTGTGAGATCCTGCCTGCTGATATTTTGAAACTTTGGGCCGTTTGTTGTGCGAATTGTACAGGCCGCTCCTAACATTTTGGTGTTATTTTTATTTTATTTTAAGTATACGTACACACTTTCAAGATGTATTTTATCTAGATAATTAGGGAACATTCGGAACACAGCATTGGAGTAAATACATCTTGAGTTTCTTACGAATATACATTAGAAGCACCTTTTAGAACATAAACACACACTTTGTGCTTGACATTCATAATATTTTACTATATTATTATTGTTATCTTAGAGGTAAAAATAGTATCTATCAACAGTGTCACTTTACTTGACGTGTGAATACCTGAAGATAAATCTAGTAACATTTTCTAGCTGTCAGATATGTCCATTTATAAGAAAATTAGGTATATGTCTTATTAATTTGAAAATAGTTTGTAATAAAAAGATTGACATATTTATAAACATAGTATTTCAAGTGTGACCTTGTGGTGTATTTTATCATAGAGAATATACCGAACGGTATCCATTGATGGGCTTGCAGACTAAATTTCAAGCTCATTTGATTTGGTTTCTCGGTGACAGCGAGGTATGAGTTCGGATCTCAGCTGGGTGTATCGAGGGGGACTTTTTCCTAATTTGTTTACCACTATCTCTTCACACAAATGTCGGTATATTTTTTTATTCTACCTTCCTCATCTCAAACTAATTAGTGTAATAAAATGTGTACAACCTAAACGAATAATGAGACACAAAGCAATAAAAAAAACTGAACTAATTTTTTTTTTTCATTTCATGATTATAACTGGGCAAACACTTGAGCGCCAGTGTGACACTCATATGTGGTCATGCGGACGAAGGCGTCAGTATTGCCGGGTCTTGTTTGTCGGTGATATTGGAGGGGGGTAGTTAAATATCGGCTTGGTAAACTGCATCGAATGTCCACCAAATTGCTTATTATTGTTTCTCCAAACAAATGCGGGTGTATTTTACATACACCTTACCTCCTCCGTTGATGGGAATATAGGGGTATCCTGGACGGCGTACGTACAGTAAAACAAGTTCTTCATATCCTGATTGACCCCCTCCCCCTTCTTTCACCCCTTTTTTCTTTTTGTGGCAGTCCTGTCAACCATTTCCTGGTTCTTAATGCACTAGAAAAGTATTATCATTATTATTTAGTTTAAAAAACGCGTTGGTAAAAAAGCGACCATTAGCGCCATAAAAAGCAATACAAATTTAATACTAACCAATTAAAATTTTAAAAACCTAGCAAAGCGAAGTTAAATGAGAGGACTTTGTTGTGACAAACTAAGAGAAAATCAATAAATATACAATTAAATGGAGAGTGAATGATTAAAAATGAAAGACAAAATACTTCTTGACTAAGTTAACTACCTACTTATTTGATGATTCCTTACTGGTAGGGTAACCTGAACAGGTAGTAAGATGTGGTGCTAAAAATATAATAAAAATAATAAGCACTTTGAACCTAAATGGACTAAACTAATTTGATTATGTTCCTCCCAAAATATCCCCAAATTTAATAAACCAGAACATATACAGCCACTGTAAATTTTTAAAACCTGGAAATGCCGGGGAATTTAAATTAATTGTTATGAAAATCAGAAAACTCCATGACATTTAATATATTTGGTTGTTTAAAGGCGTCCAACTTTTACAAACATTGCTTTTGATTAAGTATATATATATATATATATATATATATATATATATATATATATATATATATATTATATATATATTTATATATATATATTTATATATATATATATTTATTTTTTAATTCACTCCATAAATATTAACTTATAACAAAAAATTATTTTAATTTCTAGAAGGTTTCAAAAAGGTGTTTTGCTCAGGGAAATTAGAAAAAAGTCAAAGATTTTTTTTCTGAGAATTTGTGACCACACAAACTATTTATATTTCTTAAAATTTTTTTATCCATCATATTAATCTTTGAATATTACTGTGTAATAACGTAATTTTTTTTTCAAACTATTTTGTGTTTGTTTTGTATGCATGTGGTTTATTCGCACTATCGCACGTTCCTTCTTTTTATTACATTCATCTTCCTTACCTTTCAAAGGTGATTCCTCCATTCCTTTCTTCCTTTACTACGCCTTAGTTTTTTTTTTTTAGTGGTTCGATTATTGTCGAGGGAAGAGAAAAAAAAAACCGGTACAAGTCACTCTTCTTCCCCTACAACCAAAATATTACTAAACTGCGACTACCGTTTTCAATTTCCTTGCCCGAACTCGCGCTTATTTTTCAATTTTGATCTTCACCTCCCTCTCTATATCCCCTATCTGCGTCGGAACAAAATGAGATCTTCATTGTAACAGGGTGGGAAGAAGAGCGGTACGCAGCAAAGCTGAATACGGTCAGGTTTGGGAGGAGATGGGGCTGACCTTCGTCAAAGGTTTTGAAATTGCCGATCTAGTCTTACTCTATTGTTTCAATATTGAATATCAGCAACCTAAACTATAGGTGCTCGTTTCCTAGACCAATGGCTCAGCGTGTAGTTCCCTAGGCCAATTGCTCAGCGTGTAGTTCCCTAGGCCCACATCTGGGGAACCATGTTCCATTCTGGGTGGTACTGACAAATATACAACATATTTTATATTTGGATACGGGTCTTAGCGCTATACAAATAGTAACAGGTAGTTCTGTGAACAGTAGATCTCGCTTTATCCATGTTATTATTGCTATGACAGTCTTACTAGTAGTTCTGTGAACAGTAGATCTCGCTTTCTCCATAATATTATTGCTATGACAGTCTTACTAGTAGTTCTGTGAACAGTAGATCCCGCTTTATCCATGTTATTATTGCTATGACAGTCTTACTAGTAGTTCTGTGAACATTAGATCTCGCTTTATCCATGTTATTATTGTTATGACAGTCTTACTAGTAGTTCTGTGAATAGTAGATCTCGCTTTCTCCATGTTATTATTGCTATGACAGTCTTACTAGTAGTTTTTTGAACAGTAGATCTCGCTTTATCCATGTTATTATTGCTATGACAGTCTTACTAGTAGTTCTGTGAACAGTAGATCTCGCTTTCTCCATGTTATTATTGCTATGACAGTCTTACTAGTAGTTCTGTGAACAGTAGATCTCGCTTTCTCCATGTTATTATTGCTATGACAGTCTTACTAGTAGTTCTGTGAACAGTAGATCTCGCTTTCTCCATGTTATTATTGCTATGACAGTCTTACTAGTAGTTCTGTGAACAGTAGATCTCGCTTTCTCCATGTTATTATTGCTATGACAGTCTTACTAGTAGTTCTGTGAACAGTAGATCTCGCTTTATCCATGTTATTATTGCTATGACAGTCTTACTAGTAGTTCTGTGAACAGTAGATCTCGCTTTCTCCATAATATTATTGCTATGACAGTCTTACTAGTAGTTCTGTGAACAGTAGATCTCGCTTTCTCCATGTTATTATTGCTATGACAGTCTTACTAGTAGTTCTATGAACAGTAGATCTCACCCGCCTCGGTGGCGTAGTTGGCTAACGCGCTAGTCGTGTTGAGCTCGACCGCCGAGGACGGGGAGATCGAGGTTCGAATCTCGGTCGGGTGAACTGGGGGTGGTTTTTCCTAAATGGTTTTCCACTCTCCCTCCACGCAAATGCGGGTTCACTTCCTCTAAATTCAACCCTCCAAATTCCTAATCCATTAGAGTAATTAGTACTTAAGCGTATAACCCGAACGGGTAGTAAGACGCGGTGCTAAATATTATTATTATTATTATTAACAGTAGATCTCGCTTTCTCCATGTTATTATTGTTATGACAGTCTTACTAGTAGTTCTGTGAACAGTAGATCTCGCTTTCTCCATGTTATTATTGCTATGACAGTCTTACTAGTAGTTCTGTGAACAGTAGATCTCGCTTTCTCCATGTTATTATTGTTATGACAGTCTTACTAGTAGTTCTGTGAACAGTAGATCTCGCTTTCTCCATAATATTATTGTTATGACAGTCTTACTAGTAGTTCTGTGAGCAGTAGATCTTTTTACCTTCATATAGGCCTACAGTATTTAAGATTTATATTTGAATTTTAAAATGAAGTATCCTCTATCTATTTTACTCGGATCTGAAGTTGATCCTACTTCATATTCATAGAGAATAACCGCTGTTCACATGGTAACTCGTCATTCTCACGATATATGTCAATATTAAAAAGAATACGCCCAAGGGTATTAGAGCAATTGCTTGGAATTTTAAATTACTCTCTTCGGTGACCGCGTGGTCTAACGCACTACTTTCGTGCTAGGCTAGACTGCTGAAGACGTGGAGATTGGGGTTCGACCCCAGTCGGGTGCACTGAGAGTGGTTTTTCCTAAACGGGTTCCCACTCTCCTTCCACGCAAATGTGGGTGCACATCCTCTCAATTAAATCTTCTTAATTCCCAAACCATTAGTGTAATTAGTACATAGGCGTACAAACCGAATGGGTAGTAATATGTGGTGCTAAAAAAATTAAATTCAAATTACTGGAGATGAGTTACGAAACGAAAAACCTTTTGAGTGGCTGCCATATTGACAAATGACCATATTGAAATAAACCATGTACACACATCGTTTGGCCTAGGCTCAAAGCATTTCCCTGCCAAATTTCGTTAAAATTGGTTAATGCATTGACAGTTATCGCATAACAAGGCTCGAATAGACGAGATGGCTGATGGTCAACTTGAACATAACCTCAATATGCTTGGTAAAAAAAAACACTATTCCAGGTGCTAAGGCTGGGCGTGTAGTGTTAGGTAAAACTATTCTAGGTGCTAGGGCTGGGTGTGTAGTGTTAGGTAAAACTATTCTAGGTGCTAGGGCTGGGCGTGTAGTGTTAGGTAAAACTATTCCAGGTGCTAAGGCTGGGCGTGTAGTGTTAGGTAAAACTATTCTAGGTGCTAGGGCTGGGCGCGTAGTGTTAGGTAAAACTATTCTAGGTGCTAGGGCTGGGTGTGTAGTGTTAGGTAAAACTATTCTAGGTTAAGTTAGCTAGTAATTCGTGTCATGGTATAATCTGTCTGTTAGAATTTGCAGTTAAATACCCATTGATAATATTGACCCGAATTGGTGGAAGCGCTATATACGTCAAGCTTTTCAGTCGTTTTGCTGATGATGTGGAAGGTCTTGGTTTCTAAAGCAGGTCGGGTACATCATAAGGGTTCTATGACATGGTATATTCTCGTTTCTTTCTGACGATGATTTGTGCGAATTTCCTTCACGCTACCCTCTTCATTCTTAGCATTTAGAGATGTCCCTTGCGTCGAACGTAGTAACTAAATAAATAATATTAAAATTTCACTTTGAACACCTAATAGCAAACACCTGCGCCAGAAATACGAATATTTGTCTAAAAAATTAACCAATTCACAAATAGTACAAAACTTGGGTCAACACTCGCGTTCGAACTGTGGTCCCCTAGATTTTAAATCGATCTCTCTAACCACTCGATAACGTTCAACATTAGCTGTCAATTTAGGTTTAATCTGCTCATTCAAACGCGCTAAATGGGTGTTAATAAAGCAAAGCTTCCGACTCTTGCGTTGACAGTAGATTAGTAGATTATTTCTTTTGTTTCGTGGTTTTATTATGTGCGTCGTGTGATTCTTTTGTTAGCTCACATTCACTACAGCACAGAACACGACCCCATTCATTGTTCACGTCTTGTCATTCTCAATTCACTTTTCAGGACAAAGTATGACCGCGATATTCACACTCCAAATAAGCTCGACTAACCAGATAGTCCATTCCACCCTTCACCCCCCGTCTTACTAGCTGTCCGGGATATCCGCATATTTACACTCAGGGTTGAGGAGGGTAGCATTTTGGGCAGCAATCTCCAACCTTTTTTTAAACTCATGACACTGAAAAAAGATCTAAAATTGTCAAGACACACCTTAAGTTTTTTAAGGAGATATCTTATCATTAAAATATCGAATATTAAAACTGTGTTCAAAATTTCAATAGCTATAATTCTAGTAACAGTGTTATTTTTTAAAACCACGTTGTTCATAGGCTTACAAAGATTTATTTTTATTCCTAAATTTTTTTTTCTCGCTTCTTTTTTATCTTACCCCAAATTTCCGCGCCATTTTTACTGATTGGTGTGCGGCACATTGGTTAAAAAACGCTGATTTATAGCAGGCGAACCAACGTTTACATGCATCAAAGATGGAAATACATTTTACAAAAACCACCTTCAGTACCCCTGGGCTAGATTCAAATCCCGACCTCCCCGTCACTGGAATACCAAACTAGACGTGAGTGAAGCCTTTGTACTCGTGCGCACCGATCCGGTTCTATTGACATAGTCTGTCTGACCACTCGGCCACTAACTATTGGATAGAGCTATATCTGTTTGGGATATTTTAACACTAATACATTTTTATATATCACCGCGTCACATACCTGTTCAGGTCATACGTGTATATGAGAACTACTCATATAAAGTAGGGGCGAGGAAGGTAGCATTTTAGAGGTAATTACCTGCATTTGCATAGAGGGAGAGTAATAAACCATTTAGGAAAAAACCCTCAGTAGACCCGACCAGGATTTGAGCCCGATCTCCACATCTTCAGCAGAGAGTGACACCTTAGACCATTCGGCCACTGAAGCGCGCTATTACTTTAATAAATAATACTTGTTAGTTGTATGTACATTCAAGTATATATATGTGTATATGTAAATATCAATGATCTTCTTTTTTAATGCAAAAACACCAGCACCGATTGCACTGAAATCTCGCATGGTTATAACTTGGACGCATGGTTATAACTTGGACGTCTGGTTAGCACGTAGTTTATACATTTTATTTTATAATCCAATAAAATTGATGTTTTTCAAATATTTTGTCTTAAACCATATGATCAATGTTGTATTGAATGCATAGGCTTAACTAATTTTTTTCTCTATTACTTGATCGCCAAATCAACTGAAATCCGAAGAGTAATTACAGAAATACATTTTACTCTAAAATCCAAAGAGAAATAATATTTGTTTTGGTTATTTTGTACTCATATTAATTAGTAGCCAAATCGTGTTTATTTGACGTAGTAAAACTTACTCATAGGCAACGTTAAAAATCGTTATTTGATTCTATTTTACATTTACATACTAGATAGTTAGACAAAATATCTGAATTCTCTCATTAAAAGGCGGCTTAAACTTAAGAGAAGACTTTGAGACCAATAAACTTTGCAAAGGAAATTAAGGATGCCTGAAGATGTGCACATCAGACGTGTATATATATATATATATATATATATATATATAATTTTACCTATATTGAGACGGCATTGGGCCGCTAAGTTGCTGTGTGGGTCACTGCAATATCCATAAATCTGATTCTTTGCATCCTCATCATATAAAACCTAGGAGTGTGAAATTGAGCGTTTATTTATAATACCAGTATATAATCCAATCAGCGACAGGCGAACTAAACTTGAACAATTTTAATGCACCTTTTATATTTAGTATAAGCTGAAAAACGCAAACCTCTCAGTCACTCTTAAGGTAAAAATTTTTTTAAATAAAAGGGGGTTGAAAAAAAGGCATTATCAAAACCGCTGGAGTGAAAAATTTGTAATTTGAAATGTGTTTTGTTAAAAAAAAAATGAAAATATATTGTGCATCGCACAGAGTTTCTCCTTTATATAAAAATTGATATATTAACTTAAAACTCCTAAGATTTGTAAAATAAAAGAATATAACCTTTTTACATAAATGTTGAGAAAAGAGTGACATCTCTGTCCAAAAATAATATAATCGAGAATCCGGCTTCATTAGATTCTGTCCCGTGGTCTTCCACCCTTTTTGCTCGTGTACCCCCAAAATTTTTTTTTTAACTTTTAGACTCATTGTATTTTATAATATTAGCAGTACGTATAGCCTATCAGGGAACCAAATAAATGCGTATTACAATGATTTTGAGAATTTATTGCTGTTTTTAAATCAACAAAAAATTATATGGGATTTAGAACAATATTAATAATATTAAAACCCAAAGAAGTGCCATTATTTATTTAATGATTACAAATAGCCATTCGGTGACCTGGTGGTCTAGGGGTAAGGTGTCAGACTTCTGTGCTGAGGGTCCAGGGTTCAATCCTCTGTCCCGGCACAGATTTATCTGAATGCCAAACCCTTCTTTCACCTCTAACAAGACGTGTATTAAACACAACTTGTGAATGTGAGGAATGCCAGGCCTCCACCGTGGTTCGGATCCCACGTTAAACTGTAGGTCCTCCATTTCATCTCACAATCACCCTACCATTACACATTAGCGTAAGTGCGTATAACCCGAACGGGTAGTAAGACGCGGTGCTAATAATAATAATAATAATAATAATAATAATAATAATAATAATGTTTTATCGAAGCTAGTAGCTCAGCCCGGGGACGAGAGTTAGTGAGTGTAGGGACGAGGCCTGGTCTTGTTTTCTCGAAGCTAGTAGCTCAACCTGGGGACGAGAGTTAGTGAGTGCAAGAATGAGGCCTGGCTCAGGATTAATACATTTTGGTGTAACCCTTGGAGTAGCTTCACGAACTCCCAG
Organism: Timema podura; assembly: GCA_033556935.1. Classification (NCBI taxonomy): domain Eukaryota; kingdom Metazoa; phylum Arthropoda; class Insecta; order Phasmatodea; family Timematidae; genus Timema; species Timema podura. The sequence goes on along the minus strand of JAVRXN010000009.1, from coordinate 4,461,638 downwards.
GGGTACGCGTACCACAGGTTGAAAACCACTGATCTATACTATAAGTGTGTAGAGTTTCAGCGTTCTATGTAATATAATAGCTTCTGGAGTGTGCGTAAAGACACACACACACACACACACACACACAAACATTATTAAATTATACATAAAGAGATACTTGTGTGAGCCTGACACCTTTGACTGCTTGACCAATACTTCAGTTAATCTTAAAACTAAGAAAAAATACTTACATTTGACATAGATTTATGTTCAAGAGGAAATAATTTGGTGCATCTCAGACTTATTATCTTTACCTTTACATTATAAATGTAATTCTAACATTGTAACGGTTTGAAAACAAACCTTGAACTTAAGACTTGAAAAAACATTTCCCTACCAGAGTTCCTATTTTGGTATCCCATAGAGCAACAGGCATTATGGAATGGGAAGAGGATGAAAGGTTGAGTGCAGACAGACAATGCACCCCGCCTTATGGGCTTCATACTGCGGTTGTAACAAGCAGAGACAGACTGGGTTACTTTGTTATGTACCTTTTGCTGACAAGGCATGGAGAAGTTTGGCAATGGCGGCCAATTAGAACTGCTTCCGGCGCGCTGGTTTAGCTACGGGACTCTCGATACAAAGGATGAATTTGTGTCACTCAATGAACTGTTATATTTCATCAATGAACATTCTCTTGATATCAAATAGATTATCTATATCGACTATCAAGTATTTTGTTTGTTTTTAGCACCACGCCTTACATCCTATTCAAGCTATACACTTATATACTAATCACTCTAATGAGTTAGGTATGAGGAAAGTTGAATTTTGAGGAGGTGTGCACGCATTTGCGTGGAGGAAGGGTGAGAACCACCACCCTAGAACACCCGATCAAGATTCAGACCCCGATCTCCGCATCAGCAGCATGAAAACAATCCTAAAATAATAGAATACAATCCTTCCTGTATGGTAGAAAATTGGAATATTTACATACATATATAGGGAGGGACAAGAGCTTTAAATAACTAGAAGTCTGAATATTTGTAATTTCAAAACAAAGATCAGTGGATTGGGGCTAGGGGCAGAGGGGGAATTGGAGATTTACAAAACCTAAAAAAAAAAAAAAAAAAATAATTTTGGTGTGATAGAAAATTGAAATTTGTCTGGAAAGTGGATAGGCCATCCCAAATAACTACGAAACTATAAAACAAAATTAATTTTATATTAAAGATTTGGAGAATAGGGGGGAGGGGTGGCTAAAAACTAATACAAAAAATAGCTTCAAAGTGTAGTAGAAATTTGGAATAATTTAATCATGTAGGTACTCTACATTCTAAAATGAGAGATAGAATTTTGTAAGGAACACATTCAATCCTCGTCTCTTTCGTGTATCACAATCCTCATTTCTTTATTTTATATTACATGTTTCCATTTTAAAGTGCTATAACCGAGAGAAAGATTGTGTCTGTTAAAAAAAAGAAGGGTGGGAAAGTCGTATTTATTTCATGTGTACATTCTCACTTTCGTTCAAATGTCTTGTCACCGTTTTTCATTTCTAGCGCTGCTTGCCTCTTCACCGCCTCCCGTCTCAACGTTTCTGTCCTCTCTTTTCATCGCCTGGTTCTTCTTTTCAACATTTCCTTCGTGTTAAGCAGAAGCAGGACCTGTTGTTACTTTATAAATAATTTAAGTAAATCCGTCGGGAGACATGTGTTCGGATTCAATCAGAAAGGGATTATTGGTTCAGTTGTAAATAGTTTAATCTTTGTTTGGCTATTAATTTTGTTTATTATTATTATTATTAGCACCGCGTCTTACTTCCCGTTTGGGTTATACGCATAATTTTTATTATTTGACATAGTGTCTTACTACACGTTATGTATACATATACGTATTTAATCACAATAATACCCGCATTGAGCGCGCGTGGTATAAATATAAGGCTCATCTAGGTTGAATTGCTGGCATTGGGGAGGTCAGGGTTCTAATCCCGACTTAATGTATTGAGGTTTTTTCCTGAATGTTATACCACTCTCGCTCTATGAAATTGCGGGCATTCACCAACAAATGTTACGTACCTCATCCATTTTCCATTCTGCTGTCGGTATATATATAATATATTTAAATATTATTTATATTTTACACATACTATATATATTTGTTGTTAATATACATGTCAATAATTAAGATACATGCACTTGTAGGCACGTGGAAAAACCGTAATTCTAGTTTTATCTGTTCTGGGTAATGCGAATGTTGATGTTCGAATTCCGGATGTGTGTACTGAAGGTTTTTATTTTACTACATGTTTATCCGAATATTCCATATAAATTTAGTTTAATTTCTTCTAAATCCTATATTCCTTAAGCCTCTCCCATTACTTTAGATACTATACTACCTGGACGGGTATTTAAACGTGTACGTAAAAAATCAACAAAAACATCAAAATGTTTTTTTTATTGACAAAGTCTCAACCAAATAATTAGGTTACACTTATATAAAATCTTGTTCTTCTCTATTTATTATTATTAATATTAATATTATATATTATTATTATTATTATTATTATATTATTATTATTATATTATTATTATATAAAGTCACAATACATTCCATTATCTGATCTTAAGGGGGCGGGATAACTATTTCTAAGGACTTGGTTTTTCTGCCATTGGCTTAGTGATTTGTTCAAGATTTTTTTTTTTTAGAGTTGTTTGGTCTTTTTTTTTTTTACCAAAGATTGATCCCATTCCAAGTTCTAGGAAACTTCCCATGTATTATTCAAACGTGTCCCATGTGTTTATAGGTTGAATTATAAAGAGGGGAAGGGGGCGCGTAGTTACGCGCCTTGCCTGGTGTTTCACCTTTGTTCGGGTTGATTCACCGCTTCACGGTTCTGATTGATGTAGCTAGCACTCTCCTCTCTCTCTCTCTCTCTCTCTCGGTCTCGCTTCTGTATGGTTCGTATTACCTTTGTGGCTTGATGTAGTATATCTTGTGTATCAAATTAACCCCCACCACGGAACAGAAAGCAGATGTAATCAAGATATCTATCTGCCAGATAGTGAAGCTGCCACCCAGCGACAACTTAGACCAACTTTCCTATGGGTAATGAATGCTTTCGTCATTTCTCACACTCAAGATAATGTAAAAAAAAAACTTGTTCTTAGAAAGGAGGACGAGGATCTTGGGGGCAGAACATTCTTGGCATTGGAAGAGTTCAAAGTTCCGGATTTTCAACTTTTGAGGGTGATCGGTTAAATCATGCGTGCAGTGAAGATTCTCACTAGTTCGTCTTTTATTCTTCTTTCTTGGAAATTAATGTTGAAAGCTAATCGAGTTTAATGGTGTGTATTTACGGCAAAAATCGCATTAATTTAGTAAAAAATATATCGAATGATGAAGTTCGACATTCTTGATTTCATTTTTAAATTTACAAAAACTGGGTTATATCGACATGTTACTTACTAACTAGATTAATACTATACAATACATTTGATAGTAAATTTTCAACATTGACACCTGGAATCTAATATAATCGATGGTAAGTGCTCATAGACATTTACTAATATAATTAGGCGATAGCTAGGTTTAAACCCATAGACAATTACTACAGCCTGATCTTGGTTGAAAGAACAGTTAAATAATTCAAATATATTTCTTTGCGGCCAATATTAATATCATTTTACTAAATTAATTTTGTTATTTTTAGGTATTGATGCCATCTATTAAAAGTGACAGTTTCACATAACATGATTTATGCATAATTTATTATAATTGTTTTAGTAACTTTAGTAACTACCATACACCGTTCTTCCTACCAAAATCAGGGTATACCTATGACATATTTCAGATCTTACCTGGAATCAAACCCATAGTCCGCTAGAGCTTTAGTTGCTCATGTCATCCACTTTGTTAATGCATTAGTTTTTTTAAATCATGTCTTTTAATTATTTATCCAGAAGGTTGTGTCTCAAATCTTACCTGATGCACAAAGGCCTATATACTAACGTGTTTCTAAAACATTGCATCAAACTTTGGCAGGATACTCCTTGGGTGAAATTAGAATAATTTTCATAAGCAACCTAAGGTCCATCTTCAATATTAAGGGTGGTATACACCCCTAAAGACAGAGCTAAAAACGACTGTTGTGTGAAATATTATGAAAACTGCTTAGGGTATTACAACGAATATTTGTATACTACTTATTGAAACCTTGATCATTAATAAACTAAATGTGCTGTTACCGTTACCCACCCCCATCATGTAAAAAAGGGGGGGTTGTAACACATTTTTTCTAAAATAAAATATGTCAGAGTAAGTATTACCAATTTTTACTTAAGATTACAAAACAGGGAATCAAAATTAAAAAAAAGGTGTCTTGGAGAAACTGTCTAGCTTTCCCCGTTTCTGAGATAATCACACAAGTTTTAGATCAGAGCCAAGTGCAAATGCCTGCCAGGTAGGCAGCCAGAATCGCAGTTTTATTTCGCAATGCAGTCGTTTAACCATATATGCCGTATAACTATATGCCTATAGTGAATGATCATCTTTCAAGGCAGAATGCTGATGTGTTTCCATAAAATGTATCATCAATCTCTATACTTAGATCAGTAAGTTGCAGACACTCAGTAAGGCGCATAAACTAAAACCTCTTAGTCGTGTGATGAAGTAAGATAGGCCATAATTATTTTTATTTTATTTTCCACGTCCAATCAATATTTTATTCCTTAAAAATGTTCACACGATTGGCACGTGAACTTAATGTCAGGCTCACTTAGTCTAGTTTACAGGCGTTTTAACGTTATTTGCCACCCTACCATGTATTTCCTTATATTTTTCTAATTTTTGTAAATGGTTTCCAATTTATTTTTCTTTGAAATTATGCACTTCAAAGTTCGGCCGCAGCTTATCGCGTTGTGTTGCCGGCGTGACAAATAATACTATTTACATCCATTCAAAAAAATAAAAGTACGGAAGGAAGAACGCCTAACACTGTTTTAAATAAATAATTCAAATAAGGAATTTTGACCTAAGGAAGAACACTTACCTTTTATTTAACATATTAATTATCCTTCTAAGAAGTTTGTTGACTCTTCTATTTATTTTCAATGTCGGCCATAATTAATTTCAAGGCATGCGCACTGCGCGGATTTGGTAAAACAAGTGAGTTACGGGTCTCGCGATTTTAAAAGAAGAAGAGGAAAAAAGACGTGATATAAATACCTGAAATTAGCGCGCACTTCAATTTTGACAGATAGAAATAAACATTTTAATTCTTTCCAAGAAAAAACATTGTTCATATTCATTGACATATAATTCAATATTTATATTAAATTTCCATTTTATTTTATATTCATCTCTAGTTCATAGCCAACATTTTATCTTTTGTTTTAATGTACTAGTTTTCTCTTTGGACTTGGAAGAAAATAGAACATTTTTAAATTTGATTCACGGAACACTTTCTGAAGAAGATTAGTGGTTGCTTCCTCGGTTTTTCTTTTTAACATGGAGCAAAATCTGTGGGGCTCCTAACTAAATTTAATTTTAAAGTGGAACAATGGCTGGAAAGTAAAGTGCAAGTACACAAATGGAAAGTTAAGTGTCTGGGACGAACTAGAGACTATTTATTTCCTCAAATTTTGGACGAGTTGGAATAAATAAAAGGAAACAAATTTCAGAAATTCGTGCTGTTTCAACATGGACGAATTCATTGGTGAGATCCAGCCAAATCTTCAATTTTAAATATATTTGTTTCTCTCTTTTTATCATGCAACCATAATTTATGTAAACCCTATCAGAAAAGACTTAATATATTCCGACTCTTTATCTATTCTAGATAATTAATTAATATTTTATTTTATGTAAAAATATTAATTCTATTGATTTCTTTTTATCTTTCCTCAACAATACTATTTTTTTAGTCTTACTCAAAACTATATATACTATATAAGTTTAGCCTATATATATATTTTCCTTTCACTCTAGTATTATATATTCTAAAACTCCTAAATTTAACTATGTTCGGAGATTGTTATTTTAATTGTTTAATTTTTTTAAAGAATTTATGTACTACCATATATTTTTATATTTTATTTTGTCAGATTAGCATTATATTTATTCGGAATTTCATAGGTAGGATTGGGATGTGGTAAAAGGGAAACAATAATAAATAATAAATAAATAATAATAAATAGAATAATATTACAAAAGTTCAATAATGGTATTTTTTTATGGTAATCTAAATTAGTACATTTTGTTTTAATGATCCATTTTATTCAATTATTCATGTTTTATTTTAAGTATTCTTTCAACTCTTGTAGAGACTTACGGCACACCATTGTTGTAGGTAAGGTAACATTAACCTTGTAATATCCAGATAAACGTTCCCGAGCACAGCCAGTGGTCTCGAGTATTAAGGGTCATCATGCCTCTGTCTAAGTTTGCCGAGCTAAAGGTATTTTTTTTAAATTAATATTTTCTCCTAGATCCTAGGAGTGGCGCCCAATAAATACATAATTTTATTCATCTCGACGTTACATTTTGTTGTGTAAAAAGGATTTAGAAGACACAAACTTGTATTTTTATTAGAACGGAGATCAAATTGCTGGGTGTACTGAGGTGGGTCTTTCTTAAATGGTTTTACACTTTCCCTTCTATACAAATGCTGATACAATTCGTCTATATCCTGGGTATAGTCAGGACGGGTAGTAAAAATTATTGTACAAAATAAAAATGTTCAACACCTCTGTTTAGGTTGGACAGTGGTTTCATTGAAATAGCTGCAATTATGAACAGTAAATGATAACAAATTTGAAACACAGACAGCTTTAAACCTTTTTTTAATGGGGAAACATAATTTTGACGAAAATACCAATTACCATGTGTGTCTCAGCTTGACATGAAAACTCGACTCATATCTCTTTTTTACGATGCTAATATTTTTGCCTAAAGTTATATAACAATCTTGTTATTTCCTTGTCTTTGTACGCTCACCAACTTTTACAATATTAACAACAAGAAATCCAACATAAAAGTAGTTTAGAAACAAAAGTAAAACAATTTCACAAATTAAAATTCGTATAAAAAGAGTGATTTTTTTTGCTGTTGTAAAATGTTTCCTAAGATTAGAAAACTTTACAGTTATAAAGTTTCATCGAAAAGAATGCGCTCTGCTCGTGGGAAGAAAATGTTTTTGAAAACTTTACAAATGTTCTGTAAGAATGAAGAAATGCCCTCGGCACACTTGTTAGAGTTTCATCGTTTTATACAAACTAAATGGTCTGTTTTGTAGCCAAAGCTGTCAAGTGTAGGCTTTCTACTAAAATTGTATTTAAATTTGTAAATTATAATCTAACATATCTCAGAATGGCAGAACTGGGAGAAGGGTTAAGTGGTTAGGTATATTAGATGTTGCTAATCAGATTTTGCATTTAGGTTAAATATCGATACAATATTTAATGGTACACGAGTTTTGTGTTAAATGAAATGAAAACAAAACATATACAAACTTGTAAAAATAGTTAAAAAGTTATTCCCACTTTGAAAAGTCCATCCATCATTTAAGACCTAAATTCACGGAAAATTTAAGTATATGGACCTAGAATGTATCTTTATGTGAATCGAATGATGTAATTTAATAAGGGGTTTACAATAAATATTTTAGTATATTTGTATTTCCCTCCTCCCCTGTTTGTTCTCTTACTGCCGGGTAATTTCGCCCAGGAACGTAATAAACACATTTGGTTTCTGGCGTTGACTCTAATGCTCATGACGGGTCCTAAAGACCGAGAGTGCATGAGGATAGATTGCACTTTCCTCCATAATGTAATCCTGTCCTCACGTGGATTCTGGTGTAATACCATACATTTCACCTTCCACTCCTGTCCCTTTAGTAAATATTTGGTGATAACCTAAATTAACTCTAGATAGTACTAATTAACTATGCATCTAGAATAAGCATTGGTCTCGTCTTATCTGTCTTGCCAGCGACGGAGGGAAGGTCGGGGTTCGAACCAGGAGGTTGTGGCTCCGTTATTTTATCCAAATGGTTTCGCACTCTTCTCCCAAACAAATGCGTTTACACCTCCTTTAAATTCTTCTATTTGCGTTGATATACACAAACATTTTATTTTTCAATCTTTTTTTTTTTAGTTATTTAAATGATAGTTTTTTTTAAAAGATATCCAATTGAAATTAAACATTTATATTTATACAGTGAAGCTATAAGAGGAAAATTTTGAAAATATTTTCCCTAAATGACAAAATTTAAAATTTTAATGGTCATACTTTTTTACTATTTAAAAATAGCAATAAAACACAATAACCACTTTTTCATTCATTATAGTTCGAAATGATTTGTACATATCCTGTAATTAATATTTAATAAAAAAAATACATTAAGCGCTAAATTGAAAGAAAAATAATCTGCACAAAACATATTTTAAGTTTCATTTGAAATAAGATTTGAACAAGGTTTTTTCTGAAAAGTCTACGAATAAAATAATATGCTTTGATAGGTCCTGAAATCAAGGAGAATTAAAAATCAAAATAAGATTGTAAAAGATATTGAATTATAAAAAAAGCAAAGTAACACTACCTATAACATTTAAACCCGCCTCGGTGGCGTAGTTAGCTAACACACTAGTTTCATGTTCCAGATAAACTGCCGAGGACGAGGAAATCAAGGTTCGAATCTAGGTTGGGTGGACTGGGGGTGGTTTTTCCTAAACGGTTTTCCACTCTTCCTTCACACAAATGTGGGTTCACTTCCTCTAAATTCAACCTTCCCGATTCCTAGCCCATTAGTGTAATTAGTACTTGAGCGTATAACCCAAACGGTAATATGTAACATTTAAATTGGATGTATTGATTAGCTGCAGCGTGTAAACACCTTTTTTGACTCCTGCATTAATCTTGGCAGTCAACTTGCAGTACCAAAATGTAACCCTAGGCGGTCTACCCTTCACGGAGCGCTCCATTTTTCGCTCATGCCATCTTTACCAAACGGTTATAAAACAATTTGAAACGCGGGATGTATACCGTTGCCAAAATCGCATCTTGTGGGGTTACCAGGAGATAAGTGCTCGAAATCCCAGGCTGGAAATTAAGAGGGAAGATATTCTGGCTCTCCATAATTAGGAGAAACTTAAACATGTAATGTATTTAAAAATTTGTAATTGAAAAGGGAAAATGATATATCTGCTTGTTCACGCAAGATAATTATTTTTAATTGCTTCTTATTTAAACACATTGCTTTATTCTCTAGCTTGCTTGTTTATTTTTGGGCTGCTTATTCCGAAATGCATTATATAAAGGAGATGGAGAGTTTTGAAATTTGAACTTAGAAATCAGTTTCGATTTATTTTTGGTTGGAAAATGTATAAAATTTGGTCATAATTTTTTCATAAAAAGTGAAATTTTTTGGTTATCCTGGAGTCTACTATAAATCCTTTTATTAGGAGGTTTCGTATGCAAGCAACCCATTGGTGCCAAGTGCCTTAGTATTTAGTTTATTAATACGTCCAACACGATAGTTATTGATTATTATTATTATTATTTATTATCTATTATATAATAAATAGCGATTAAAAATGACTGTTTAAAGAAAATGCTTTAACTTTTTCTACCTAGAAGAGCATGGGGAGGATCCAAAGTGAAAATCATGAGAAAAGAAATCAAAGTGTAGCTGTCCTCGATTCGAACCCTGAACTTCTCGTCATTGGTGAACCAGCGCATTGTGAGTCTATCACCTTAAATCTCTTGGGCATCATTGAAGCTGATAAACAAAACTAAATAAATAATGGAGATGGTTGAATTTAGGAATCAGAAAATACTTACCGGCATAGGCTCCAACATATAGTTATCTTTGTATATCTTAAATACTTTCCATATAATTAATTAAAGATACGTGGAGATCGACTAAAAAATAATATGGGGAAAAACACATCATTACATCCTAACTGGTTTCGAAACCCACTTCTCTGTCACAGGCAAACCAGAGAAGGTGAGACTGGCGTCTTTATCCACGTGCTCACCGGTGCGGGTCATATATTAAAATATGTAAAAGGAAAATAACTCTTCTATCATATATATGTATCTCGGCTCAGAATACGTATATATATTACAGGATACATACATACATACATACATAATACATACATACATACATACCATACATACATACACATAATACATACATACATACATACATACATACATACATACTACATACATACATACATTACATACATACATACATACAACACATACATACACACATACATACATACACATACCACTACATACATACATACATACATACATACATACAACACACACATACATACATACATACATACATACATACATAACACATACATACATAATACATACATACATACATACATACATACATACATCATACACACATACATAACACTACATACACACATACATACATACACACATACATACATACATAATACATACAACATCACAACATCATACATAAATACATACATACATACTACAACAACACACATACACCATACATACATACATACATACATACATACATTACATACATACATACATACTACATACATACATACAACACTACATACATACACACATACATACATACATACATACATACATCATACATACAACATACACACATACACACATACATACACACATACATAATACATACATACTACATACATACATACATACATACATACATACATACAACAACATACATACATACATACATACATACATACATACATACATACATACATACACAATACATAACATAATACTACATACTACATACTACATACATACATACATACATACATACATACATACATACAACATACATACAACATACATACATACAACATACATACAACATACATACATACACACATACATACATACATAACAACATACACAACACATACATACATACACACTACATACATACATACACATACATACATACATACATACATACAACATACATACATACATACATACATACATACATACATACATACATACATACATACATACATACATACATACACACATACATACATACATACATAACATACATACATACATACATACAATACATACATACAACATACATACATACATACATACATACATACAACATACCACATACATACATACACACACCACATACATACATACAACATACATACATAATCATAATACATACATATACAACATACACATACATACATACATACGCACATACGCACACGCACACACACACGCACAGTAGGACAACCACTTCCCTGCGCACCTATTTAAGATTCTTTGAGCTAACTTTACCCTACTTAATAATATTTAAAACATGCTTTTGATAAACTCTTCTCATTAACCACCAAGGGCCGTTAAGACCTGCTGTTTAAGACACACCCTCCCTACCTCACAGTTTCTGGGGCTAGTTTCCTCGATAGAATACTTTATGACATTATTTCAATAAAGAATCCCTTCCTCTTCCTCTCACTTTGCGCCCAGCGTAAAGCCACGAATAGCCGTGAAGACGCCGGCTGTAGTATCGGTGTTTTCCTTTCCCCTCTTATTCCAATCTTTACCGTTCGTTTCCTTAACTACGGCGGCTAAGAATGACCGTGGAGCGAAAGAGGGCAAGGGAACATACGATATGGTACAGTTGGTGTCATGAAATACGTCCTGTCCCCACCACCATGTTTGCGGGCATCCACCCCTTCACGCTAATTTTACGATACAAGTTGAGAAAGGATAGTACTAAGCCAACCACCAAATATTCACCCGAGGGCAGGACTGTGGAGTCGGAGTCGGAGTTAGAGTCGGTAAAAATATACTGACTCCGGCTTAACAATACATGGTAAATGAATATTATTTTAATTTCATACTTTTATTAATTCTTTAGGATCACTATTTGTAATTTGGATTGACAAATGTATTTAAATATAAGTTCACAATGTCAAAGAAGCTTCCCTAAAAGTAATCTCTATTGGAGCATTTTATTTCAGTAAATTTGTTATTACTAATTAATATTCATTTGCCATATATGGAGGGATTGGAGTCAGACAGTAGAAAAATAAGGATTGGAGTGAAAGTAGTAAAATAGATGAGTTCGAGTCGGCGTCTTGACGTACTGACTCACAGCTCTTCCTGGGGGAAGATGTAAAACTAGCGTTAAAGTAATGTGAAAAAGTATCTATAGTGCTCTCGGCCTGGATTTGAAATTCGCTTGAAACTCAAAATATTTTCTTGTAATTTAGTATTTATATATTTTTTAAATATGTTTTTTGATGCACTGCGTCTTTCTACCCGTTCGGGCTACCTGCATATGACTACACTAATTGGTGCAAGGAATGACCAAAGTAGAATTTAGAGAAAATTTATCCACATCTGTGTGGGGAAAGGAAGTGGAAACAGTTTAGAATACACCCAGCCGGGATTCGAACCGCAATCTCCTGACCACCGGAAGTCCGGTCTATTGCATGTGAGAGTGACGCCTTAATTGATGTGAGCATCGAAAGGAGTGTTAGGGTGTTTAACGTCCACTTTCTAAACTGACTGACTATATCAGCACACCACTTACAAACAACTTATTTCTAGATAATAATGATAATTTTTTCGGTCATACCGGAAATTGAACCCTAGACTCCTAAGTCCTAACTCAATAAGTAGACACTCAAACAATTTATCCACAGAGTAATGAACAAAAAAGCTATTATGGTTTTAAAAAAAACTTTACCTAATTTGAAGAGACTATACTCTCTTATAGAAAGGACGGTACGAAATAACAGTAGCTCTAGTTGGTTTAAAAATATAGCCCAGTTATGTAGTTGAGCCCAGTACATCAAGTTCCTGCCCTGGATATATATAGCATAATAATATATATATATATATATATCAAATCTCACTTATTAACTTATTTGAAGCCTACTAATTACTTTTTTCGCATCGTGTACACCCTTTTGGGCTATTCACATTTATTTACACTGATCAGAGTAGGGCTAAGTAAGGTATAATTTAAAAGAAATATACCCGCATTTGCTTGAAGTGAGTGTGAAACATAATCCATGGAAAAAACATCCTCATTATATTCGCTAGGGATTTGAAGTCAGATCGTTCCGTCACTGTTAAAACTAGTTTAAAGCTTCTTTGTTCAAGCTACTGTTTGTCGTCTTCACAGGAACTACTATTTGCTTCAACAATAACACTTGCTACTTCTCAACTTTAATGCCCCTATAAAAATAAACCAGACCTATTGTCGCTACCCACATTTGGTGGGTCGCATAGGCTAATGCGTCACTCTCGCAATAATCTGAACTGAAGATAGTGAGGAAATTGGGGTTTGAACCCTGGACAGGTGTACTGAGGTTTTTTCTCCCTAAAAAAATGTTCCCACTCTTCACGAAAACGAGGGTACACTCTTTCTTTCTTACTCATCCCTACTCTCATTAATTTAAATTTGCGTATACGGTATAGCACAAAAGGTAAGTAAGACATGGAGAACCAATATATATATTTGAGAGGGGGTGGAGTATATTATATAGCTGCTCCCATACTCCCAATAAAAAATTGTGCGACAAACTGTACTTTCCTTTACCTTCCATCGCCCCATCTCTTCCACCTTCTCTCGCTTTCTTTATCTCTCTCTTTATTTCTCTCTCTCTCTCCCCTCACGTAATGGACTTTCATTGCGCGTTTTATGGAGCACAAAATATGAAAATATATGCATCATATTTAAGCTTTATAAACCTTAGGCAATGTTCTATATTTCGGGGGAAGCGGGTTAGAGAGAGAGAGAGCGAGGACGGGGTGGAGAGCAGTAGCTTGGCCTCCTCCTTTACTTATGTTTTTCTTCTTTCCTTTTACGACTAGCGCACATATGGTTTTGGGTGGAGCTATGGGAGCATGAATTTTTTGAAGAAAGGTGCTCTATTTTTTTTCTGCCCCCCCCCCCCCCCTCCTCGGATATGGGAGTTTCATATAGTTTAAGAAGCTTTGAGTGTATATGCTGTGCTCCAGTTTATAGAATTTCTTTTGCTTTTTAGCTTTTCCCTACAGTATAAATACCTATATCTTTTTTTTATCCCTTGAATCTTTGTGTGACAATTTTTTTACAATATTAAATATTTAAAACTTGATGTAAAGAAAACAGTGAACTAGTGCTCGATGTCGTGAAACCTTTCTCACATACAAACCAACGACATCCTTGTACATCCTAGCGCGCTTGCTCTAAGGGTGTTCACGCGAGCTCTGAATTGTTTTCAACATTTTATATTCTCGCCACGCAACCATTTGAACTCTCTCCATAAGCATACTTTTGTTCAAAAATCTTAAACAATTTCATTGCAATAAAAACAGCTTTAAAGTGTTTGTTTGAAGTTTTTGTGTCCAAGTGGACACTAGCGTGGGTTTGCTTGTGTCATCATAAGTTTAAAGGTGGAGCATAGTGTGACTTTGGGACCACACTATTGGTCCACTAAACATTCACTAACTTCTTGCATACCACCCCTTAGGAGCTCGAAAGTTAATTGCCGCACTTGAAAAAAGTACGCCACCTATCCCTATCTTGAGTTCGTTCTATCCAGTCCACCTCATTACATCCCATCCCTATCTTGAGCTCGTTCTATCCAGTCCCCTCACTACACTCTAGCCATATCTTGAGCTAGCTATATCCAGTTATGTTGTGGAAAATTAGCCAATGACAGTAAAGGTACAATTTAATTAAGGATTAGTGAATTTGATATATTGTGGAACAAGTAGTAAAAAAAAAACAGGAGTTCATAAATATAACATTTCATAGTAATTAAAACATGGTTATGAATCTGTTTTACTATTCTATTCCTTGAAAAACACGTTTGCCATTTTGAAAATTATTTTAAAATATTAATAAAATCAATTCAATTTACCTCTTAAACAACAATTCCTATCGTGTATTTATAATAAATTGTGATTACAAGCCTTAAGTTAGGACTCATTGTATTTTTACTACAACTTTTTAGATTTGTTTACTTTTTACTAACAAGGGCTATTCAAACTAAATTGTATGTTTTAGTAACCATCAAATGTTATATTTCTGTAGTTATTATGTGTATTTTTAACTACTTAGTTCACCAATTCATCAAACTCACTAATCCTTAGTTGAATCTTACTTTTATTATAAATGGCTAATTTCTCACAAAATTATGTTGTTAAGCTGTCCTTACTAAAATTTAACTATATTCTTCAAAAATATGATAATATTTTAAAAATAGAAATTGTTAGAGAAGGACGCCAAAAATCTTTGTTTTGGATCAAAGATATGTAAATCAAGATAAAACAAATTGTTTCTCAACAAAATAACAACAACAATAACAAATAAAACAATTCAAAGCTCACTGGAATATCGGGGTCGAAAACTCATCACCGCAAACAACTCTTTGTACCTTCATCAGACGAACATGTTGTGAGGTTACGTTTAGGAGTAAAGAATAACCATGCTATCTACGTTATTGGTTGCATTATTACCATAGAAAACTTGGATACGGAGGGCTGGTGTTTTAATCACCGACTTGGTCCATGCTTTTTTTTAAATATATTTGTTAAAAAGTATTTTTCCAGGCCAATACGTGAACATTTTTTTTCCCCAGGAGACAAGGAAATGCTGGTGACTTTGACAATATAGCGTTGCAAGTTTTGTCATAATTGAAAGGCATACCACCTAACAAATAGCAAATGACAACGCTTTTAGCCTGTACAAAGCCTGAAGTTTATTCACAGGCTGTAACAGAGTATAGGACAGTTGCCTGCTTGGATATGGACATAAAGCCCTTTCATTCTTATTATAATCAGCCCTACACTACGTATCAGGGTCACTCAAGAAAGTTAGTAGCTCCATAGAGAGGAAACAACTCAACTTTGTTTCAGTATGGTAAAATACACCATTTTTACACACTTCCGGGTTATCCGTATACTTTCAGTAATCGAGTAGGATTGAAGAAGGTATACTTTTTATATAGAATGTACCCACATTTGACATGGGGGAAAGGGAGGAAGTCATTGAAGGAAAATGTACCCTTAGAATACCCGGCCTGGTTCTGAAACCAGTGCTCCCTTAAACCGGCAAACAAGACAAGACTATCTTGACGTTTTGCCCGCGTGATCACTGATTCAAGTGACAATTTAATAAATCCCAGCCATTGGATTCTTTTCTCCATGTATGTATACACAAATGAAAACTGTTACATTATTTATAAAAAAAATGCTGACATAGAAACCTCTATTTGTTGTGACATCCAGCCCATCTTTAGGAATGACGACGTGGGGGGGGTTAGTGAATGTATTAGCCCATTGCTACGGGAAAAACCATACATGCCAAACAACGGCTGTATTCGTGAGGAATTGCATTTCCTTCCTTCTTTTCTCACTTGTATTTATTTATATAGTCCTAACCAATATTTGCCTTTCCTCCTTAGGTGGGGAGAGAATCTCCCTCCCTCTCTCTCCTCCCTCTCTTTCCCTTCTTCATCATAATCGATTTCAATGTCCCGAGGGAAATCTGAGAATGTGTCAGTCCGAGTATATTCTAGTTGAAGGGGAGATGGGTGATTGGGGCGTGCGATGATCCACCGTGACAAGTATTGAGAGAGAGAGAGAGAGGGGAGAGGGGGTAAACTAGCCCGCTCTCGTGGTTTTTATGGCTGACTGAATGCGGGTTTCGGGCCGGGAAGCTCCTCTACCACAGGTTTTTATCATATATTTTATTTATTTACTGTGTTCATGTGCGTCTAATGTATTAAAGGGTATTCCTTCTGGGTGTGTGTCTTCCTTTTTTCCTATGTTTCTTTGTACTCGTATCTCTGTGCATCACTATCTCTCTATATTACTCCTTCATTACCATTATTTTCACTGTATACTTCTCTTATTCTCTCTCCCACATTACGCGGCTTACGTAAGAAAAGGAAATGCTATTATTTGTTGACTTGATTCGTCTTTTGGTCATCGGAGTGAAGATTTGACATGTCCTTATTTATTTATTATTTGCTAACCTAGATGTATTTATCCAACACGTAGTTATTAGTGACAGTTTTAAAAAGGGGTAAACTCTTGCGTTGTTGGACATGCGGACCAAACATCAAGCTCATCTAGGTCTATCCAGCGTAGTAGTGTTGTAACTGACAGCTAGTTGAAGGTTTTTCATTGCAAACATGGGTTGTTAGTCACTAATGTGAAATAATTATAATTAGCTTAGTAATACCATATTATCAATCAAAACTGTTAATAAACACCTATAATAATATTTTATTAAGGATTACTCTATAATTGGCTTTCTCGTAACTCAATGAAAGAACAAAATCTATTAATATACCTATTAGGTTTTTTGTTTCGTGTTTGTGGCAATAGTGCATGAAATAATAAATTAAAAAGTATTATATTCACACTTGTATTCCGTTATAACTGATCACCAAAATAAATAAAGGTTTTTTTAAAACTTAGAAAAAAAGAACCATACAAAATAGTAGTTTAAAAATAAAAAGTTTTTATTTTGTAAACGCATGCGCATGAACACAGCTGAAAATAGTTTGTATTACGTCATCAATCACCTTGACTTATCTGGTTCACCATCTTAATTTTTAACAGAAGGCAACCTTTTATAAGTTCTCATTTATAACTCACTTTTAAGTGAACTACAGACGACACTTACACAAAAAAAAATGTGTTATTTTCATAATTTCATATTTCAATCATGGAAAAACGCTTAAACAATGTCTGTTGAAGTATTTTATACGTGACTGATTAAAGAGTCAAATGGGTGTTGGTAAGTGCCTGTTAAAGAAATCAAATGGGTGTCGATAAGTGCCTGTTGAAGGAGTCAGATGAGTGTTGATAAGTGCCTGTTTAAGGAGTCAAATGGGTGTCGATACGTGTCTTTTGGAGTCAAATAGGTGTCGACAAGTGCCTGATGAAGGAGTCAAATTGCTGTCGATAAGTGGCTGTGTAAGGATTCAAATGGGTGTCAACAAGTTTCTGTATAAGGGGTCAAATGGGTGTCGAATATTACCTGATAAAGGAGTCAAATGGTTGTCGATAAGTGCCTGTTTAAGGAGTTAAATGGGTGTCGATAGGTGCTTGTTGAAAAGTAGAATGTATTAACTACATGTTTATTGCAGATTAACTTTCTCAATAACTTTTTACAAGTTACAATGAGTCTTTATAAACATCCAAATTCTACTCATTTTAACTGTGCTATTGCGCAAAGGATTAGAACTATATAATGTATAAGAAATGTACCCATGGCGTGCAGGGCGATCTTAATAATGTGACCACGATTCAACCCCTGGAGTCACCGTCATTGGAAAAACCAGAATAATGAACCTGACATTTTGTTCACATGCCCGTCTATGAAGTGAGAAGTTTGTTACACTAATCTTTCGATACCTGTACACCCTTTTTACTTTCTCGCTATCTTACAGGTTGATAAAGTATTGTGATCGTCAAAAAAATCGAACTCGATATTTTGATGAATGTTGACGTTTCATGAACCCTCTCCCCCCCCCCCCCCCCCCCCCGAATAAAAAAAAGTTGTTTTTGAATTTCCGTCTGTCTTTTGTACCTTGGACTCCAGTCTAAACTATTTTACGATCGGTCTAAGACTTCGTATCTAGGGTTGCCCCGAGGGGTTTTGGGAATTGGATATCTAACCCTAAAATTAAGGGCAGTTTACTGAAGGGCAAAAAGAGAACAATTTTATTTTCTCAAAATCGGCTCAAACGATTTTGATTCAAATTTAATTTTTAAACATTTATAAACATTTCAAACAAAATGGATACCTACGCTCAATATTTCGACAAAATGACTTTAAAGGTTCCGGTCTGATGGGTAAATTCTTATTTTTTATCATATCTCCATAACTCTTTAGATATGAAATTACTTATCATTGCAAATATGTAGGGCTATTCATAATAGAAATCTTTTATTTGAAACATATTTTTATAAAACCAATAACTTTCAAGCTATACGCATATATATATAAACTTTTGCAACACTAATGGCAAAGTATTGCGACCGTAAACAAAATCTAACCCAAAATGTTGATGTATTTCTACGTCTCATGACCCTCCAAACCCTAAAAAGTGATTTTTGCAATGCCGTCTGTCTGTGTGTCTGTGACCCTAAAATTAAGAGTAGTTTAATAAAAAGCGGAAAGAGAAAAAATCGATTTTCTCATAATTGGCTCTAACGATTTTGATTAAGATTCTATCTAGGCGTTGATTAAGATTATAAATAAAATGGCTATTTTCATTTTTCTATGAAAATGACTTTTAGGGTACTTTATAGAATCGGAAATTTCCGTATCTCCGCAACTATTTGAATACTAAATAACTTATAATTGCAAAATTGTAGTACTATTAAAAACAACAAACTTTTATTGAAATATATTTTTATAAAACCAACAGTTTCTTAGTTATTGCAAATATATTAATACAATTTTGTGAGCTTTTGTTGTAGAGAGATACTACTTAAGTTTTAACAAATAATTCTCTAATTCCATGGAAAAGGTAGATAAATAGGTTTCTCAAAAAGTTGTTCTTTTTTTCTTTAATCTCCTAGGGAAATCGTTTGTACAGAAATTGATCTATCTCTTCTATCATTTTAGACTCAATAGTCAATATTAACCTTTTTCATTGGTCTAAATATATAAATGAGGAATCGAATGAAAATGCGATAACCATAATATGTGCAACCCCTAATAAAATGTTAACCGGAAGTCGAAATTTTAATACGAAGTATTGACCCTTGTGGACACAATATTGATCTTTTTTTTTGGTCCAAATATACTAGTGAGGACTTTAATAATTTAAAAAGAAAATCATAAAATTTAATCCAAGAGTCAAATAATGTTTAACGTGAGTATAACGCAATTTTTGCTCGGGTTTGCTAGTATATATTATTTCGTTTCACATATATTATAAGTTTTGAGTAAATATCTCTATTTTCAAACAATGAGTGAGAAAGTCCGTGCGGAGTTCCGTACAATTTATTTTAATTTTTGATTTATTCTTTCACCATTTAAGCTTGAGCATTTATGAATAACTACTTAGATTAAAACAACATTAATAAACCGTCCAAGGCCTTTTGGATGACATTTTGCATTTGGAAAACAATATTTCATAATAATCAAATATAATTCTTTTACGAGTACAATTTTTTCTCTCAGCCTTTGAAATAAAGGAAAATATATAAGCGAAGGCCATTTATAATTATTTGCAAACAGTGTTTCTTTTTCGATTTATTAATTTCCCATTTGTTTTTGTTATGTATTTTTAATCTTTTAGTGAGAAAAATTTATATTAAACTAACGCATGGGGGAAGCTATTAATTTTGGTATTCAAGTTGTGCATTATCAAGAAACATTTTTTTTTCCACTATGTACAAGTTTCCATGTCTCCATTGTATGTACAGCATACACGAGAATCGTAGCCAAAGATCCAATTAAGTCGTATTTAGATTTTAAAATGAAATATTTTATAATGTTTAGTTTAACTTAGCAGTAGGAACTTAAGTTTAAAATATATCAAACATATTTCGTTGCTCTTAATAATGAAAAAAAAACCTATAATCTTGGTATTATTCTTTTCGGCATTGACATGATTTGTCAAAAAATTCTAGTTTCAATTCTATTTTTTTTAATACAGTAAAGTGAACATAAATTGTCATTTATCATGCAATACATGCAAAAATCCATTTTGAACAAAAATTTAAAATCCATTTTTGAAAAAAATTCAAATTTTCAAGGTAGTCAATATTAATCGAACCCGGACCCTTAGTTCAGTTGGCATACACGCTACCGACTGAGCTAAGGAGTGGCACGATTTTAACTAAATTATTTCCCACCCTCCCTCCACGCGAAGGCAGTTAAATTACCTCTAAATTCTACCGCTTTGACCTTACCTCATCACCGATGGTTGAAATGTGGATATCCCAGCTGGATAGTAGGACGTTGCATAAAAAATCAAGAGAATGTGACTTGATAAGTTTTTCTCCTACGCGCTTAACATGACGTATATGTATGGTCCCTTGGGAACAAAAAGGTTTGTTTACTCTGGAGACTACTGTGTACCCGCGGTTTGCTGGTCTCTGTATTGTTACTTGCCTTGTGGGTAAGGTGAGAGGGGCTTCTTAGATGTGCAAGCGGAACTAGCACAAAATGCGGTCTGCTGCGCCATTTACTAGAAACTTGATGAAGTTTGAGGAAAGTTCAAACACAAATATTTGACGAAAACAGGTTTACATGTCAACCGAACCATGAAATACAGACCCTTAAAGAGAGAGAGTTTTTTTTTTCCAGGGTAGACAAACGAAATCGTTTATCGCCATGTCCCTTGAGTTTAAGACCAAAACATTTTGGTTTAATGACGTAGTTGTTTACGTTAAGTCAATTTGTATTTTTATTTATTTTGGGTCTTTTTGTGTGTGGTGTGTTTAAAGACAAATTTGCTTGCGGACTCCATTTTAACTTTAACTTTACATGTTTTTGGATTCAACTACACATTTAAAGTTCTCTGATAATTACAATTTTTACATACGTTCATTTGGAAGTTGTAAGTAAATGTAGAAAATAATAGACAGTTTACTGATATATCAACCAAATTAGTCTTAGAGTAATGAAGGTATTGAGTGAAATTGTCATAATATATAAACAAAACCACAAAATAATCACAAGAATATGTTCAAAAAATTCTAGGAATGTAGAAAAGGTTTGCAAATTTGGTACATATCTGGTTGATTGACACTGGCAAGTTAGCACAGCTAGCTTTCTTGACTAAATTACTAAACACATGGAAAGCCAACTTTCAAATCCCGGTAGGCTGAATTAAGGTCCCACAGACAGGCGCGATACATTATCGCGCGATAATCTTCCCAACAGTTTTTAAAAGTGAATGAAGTTTTAAAAAAGATTAGATCTTTAGCCGCAATTGATAGAGATTGAAAAATACTCTCGTGTAGAGAGAGACGTCATGTTTAAATAACGTTGACTACCTTCACATTAACAACTTGTCATCGGGCTCACTACTGGATAGAAGTGATCTCATTCATATGACAGGATCTTTTAAATGCAAACGTCGATAATTTTTATTTTAAATTCAACCTTTCTCATCTTAGGTTCGTAATTTATTTGTTGCAAATTGTGGATAACCTGATTGGGGAGTATTTTAAAAAAGGAATTGAATTTTAAATAATTTTAAATATTCTTAAATAGTCTACAATTAAATATTTTAAACTAGTAGTTATTTCTTAATTTATTTTCGTATATATTCATTTGATTTCATTCATTTCCATTCTTTCATTGCATACATTTGTCTTCGTTAAAATAAAAAGGATTACTGATGTCATCAGTAAGGTAATTTTTATCACGCCGTCCCCGTTCAATTTATACACATATATGGTAAATACTTTACTCTAATGGCGAGGGATGGAAGGAAGCATTAGATATCTACCTTACTTGCCCGGAAGGAAGGTGGGAAACCATTCAGGGAAACACCTCAGAATCCGGCTGGGATTCGAACCCCAATCTCCTCTTCATCAGCAGGCCAGTCCAACACGAGGGTGACGCCTTAGACCATTCGGCCACTGAAACTAGTACTGTTCCATAACGAAATTATCTTAAAAAGTTTTTTGCTTCTTTGAAAACAGATGGTTAATTTATTTTTTTCATGTTTTGTTAATTTATGTCTACATTATGTGTGATAAAGTTGTGTTTGTATTACACGCTGGTCATTTCACGTACACTTTCATATTAGTGTTGTCATTAGTGCCGTGTTATTTCTTCTAAACTATGCTGTTTCTTGTTATCCAACGAATACCAGAGACTATTCTAATGCATTTATTTTTGTTTCAGGTAAGTGCTGTACGACCCTGGTACCATACACTAGCATTAAACATGACTGGTGAATTTACAGGTTTGCACCTAATATATTTATAATTATGTAACTTTATGAGATACCAGTTGATACGGGAGAAGGACTGGGGGGGGGGGGGGAAGGGTATGCTCCCACTCCTCAAAGACTTCTTTTATCAGTTTAATTTAAAAAAATAGTTTTGAGCTGAAGTCTGGCATACATGTAGATTTCAGGAGGAACATTCATGACAATTCTAAATTATATACAAATTAATCCTTACCTATTTTTTTTAGTTTTAGTTATGTATATAACTTTTAATTTGCATGTGATCACCCACAACACACCATAGCTCTTGAAATAAATTTGGATCTATATCGATACCCATGTATGTTATATACAGGTGTATTGCTAACAATGTATATAATTTATTTTGAGATTTTTTTGTCTTAACTTATTTATATATTTTCAAAAAAACGTTAAAATTACTATAATTAACTAAATAAATTAATGTGTGAATGATAATTTTTGTTTTTTAAAACCTGCATTGACTTTATTGACCACTCGAACACACATACATACAACACTACACACATACACACATACATACTTACATACATACATACATACATACATACATACATACATACATACATCATACATACATACATACATACATACATACACACACAACATACATACATACATACATACACACACACATACATACATACATACACACTTACATACATACATACATACACACATACATACATACATACATACATACACACACACACACACATTATTTGATAAACTATTATTTATAACAACCTCGTTTCGGTGACTTAATGGACAAAAACACCTGTCTTATCAAGTTTTCTGGTGATGGGAATGTCAGGGCTCGAATCCCTGCTGGTTATATGCCTACTGAGTTTTCTTCCCCCTCTCCCGCCCCCACTCTTTCAACCCACTATTCCAAAGTTTAAAAAATGAGATGACGAAGGGAAAAAAAACCCGTACTGTCACGTGAATGTCTCTGAACATCAGTTTTTGAAACCAATCGCTCTCCATGCCTCACAATCAAAATATTCCTCTCTACCTGTGAGAAACATTTTATTCTTTGCACCACGTTTACTACCCCACTATCCGCATATTAATATCAATATTGTAAAGACAGTAATGGTAAAATGTATTTATAATGTACACGCATTTGAATAGAGGAATAATATAGAACATTATTTATTTAAGAACTACTCTCAATATTCTCGGCTGGTATACTAACCTCCATCTTCCCAGAGCCATCAAGCCAAACTAAACGAGCTTAAGCTCATTCGACTACCAACATTTTATTGCACAGTTTTAACATGTGAATTATTATAAGTTGTAAATAGTGACTCAACGATTTTAAATCATTACAATTCACGAGTTTTAAGGGGTCAAACTTGCTATTTTATACCACCATTGATAAGGTAAAGTAATAAATTAAATATGTATAATATTATTATTGTTAGCACCGCGTCTTACTACCCGTTCGGGCTATACGCACTTACGCTATTGTGTAATGTTAGGGTGATTATGAGATGAAATGGAGGACCTACAGTTTAACGTGGGATCCGAACCACGGTGGAGGCCTGGAATTCCACACGTTCATAAGTTGTGATTAATACACGTCTTGTTAGAGGTGAAGGAAGGGTTTGGCAATCAGATTAATTTGTGCCGGGGCCTAGGATTGAACCCCAGACCTTACACCTAGACCGCCAGGTCACCTGTGTATAATATTAATATAATAAATATTTCATTATGTACACTTATATAAATGTTTAACAAAACTAACTTTCAGCCCCATATATTAATTACTTTACCTTAACAATGGTATATTAAAATAATAAAATAGCAAGTTTGACCCTTTATGGCTCGTGAACTGCAATGATTTGAAATCATTTAATCACAATTTTACACCTTAAAATCATTATACACTGGTTACAACTGTGTAATAAAATGTTGATGGTGAATGACCTTAACTTTTATTCCTCGTGTTTACCGATGTGGATCAACGCAAATAAAACAACACGCCAATAAAATGTATCGTGTTTCCCTATTCGTTTGTTCTTGTCTTCGCTCGGAAGTTGATCTTTGTTCGTAGTTGAGCGTTGCCATCCTCCCCCTCTCCCCTATCGCCCATCCAAAATCCTCACTCTTCCGGTTTCAGTACAACCGAGCCCAGGGCAGGCGAAACAGGACTTGACGAGGTTGCGGGGTGCGGGGTGTTTGCATCATCCCCCACGATCCCCAGCGGTATTCTCGAGGGAACCTGGTGGTAAAGTAGGGGGGGTAGGGGGAATACTTGCTACAGCCGGGAGGAGAAGTAAGTACATCCCTCCCCTCCTCCTTCCCCCCCTCTCTTCTCTAACCCACCGCTAACCTTCCAGTAGTCGGGGAAATTGACAACCCGCAGGGGAAAGCTGTGGAAGTGATTTCCGCCGTTGCTAGGCACTCTTACTGAGAGTGATAGATTAGTGGGCCAGGGGCAGATTATGTAGATTAAACTGCTTTATTTAAAATAAATAAAAAACTTTGTGATTTTTGTAACTAATGACCCAATAACTTGTAGACCGTCAGTCATACGTATTCCATGGCAGTTGCACTTTTGTCGAAGGATACTTGCTCTACTCTGAGTGGTGGCATGGTGAATATTTTAAAGAATCACTCGTATCGGTGAGAACATACGCCAAGACGTGAGGACAGAATTGGTGTGTTTTTATGGTGACGGGGAGTTCAGGGTTTGAATCCTGGTCGAACATACTGAAGGTGATTTTTTTTATAAATGGTTTCCCACTCTCCCTCCTCCAAAATGTGTGTACACTTTCTCCAAGATGCTGCCTTCTTTATAGCCTACCTACCCCGATAGATTATTTAAATGCGGATAGCCTGGTTGGTCCACTAATATGTGATGCACAAACAAATATAGGCTATAACTTACATAAGCTTAAGAAAGATTCAATTTTGTATTTAAAAATGGAATAGCTCATCTGTCGTTCATTGTGGAATCTTGTCGTAAGATTTCAACTTTCATAGAGCCTTATCTGATATATATATATATATATATATTCATACATACAGACATATTCGATAATAATGCCACAGAACGTTAGATATAAATGTCGAATAAGGGTTAAAAGGAAGGGAGGGGAAAGCATTACTGTTAGCATGAAGAACTAGTAACTTTTTATAGCTGTCAGATAATAGGCCTATGTCCATTCATAAGAAAATTGGGGCATGTAATTGTTGTTAGTATGATGGTAAGGAGAATCCTGTATTGTACGTAATATACTATTGATTAAAATACTAGGGAGCTTCAAGATGCTGCCATGCAGGATTGAACGTGATATATTGACTAAAGGACTACAAAAACTAGACAGTATACCGACACTTGTAGATAACTATAGTCATGTAGTCGAGGCTGTAATGATGCCAGTGATAGGACTGCCAAGCGAGATTGTACGTGGTATATCGACTAAAGGACTAGACATTATACCGACACTTGTAGATAACTATAGTCATGTATCCGAGGCTGTAATGATGCCAGTGATAGGACTGCCAAGCGAGATTGTACGTGGTATATCGACTAAAGGACTAGACACTATACCGACACTTGTAGATAGTTATAGTCATGTATCCGAGGCTGTAATGATGCCAGTGATAGGACTGCCAAGCGAGATTGTACGTGGTATATCGACTAAAGGACTAGACAGTATACCGACACTTGTAGATAGTTATAGTCATGTATCCGAGGCTGTAATGATGGCAGAGAGAGAGAGGAGTAGTGGTGGGTTGGAGGGAGAGAGTCGAGGCTTGTCCCGTGTTCTCTGAGGAGTAGTAGATAGAACCAGTGAGTGGTGAACCTCGTTGATCTCTAGAGAGACTAGCTGCTATCATTAGCGGGGGTAGGAAACCCCACCACCTCCTACACCGTCCCTCCAGGGCCATGGGAAATTGACAACCCGCCAGGGAGAAGGGGGCGGTCTAGGTCCTGGAGGGTAAGGGGGTGATTTCTTCTAGAACATCCCCCCTGCCTTCAAGGTCTAGCTAATACTGCTCCTTCGTTAGCTGACGAGAGCTTTCCCTACAAGTTCCTGGTAATCTCTTTTCTATAGCGCTCCTTGCCGTGGGCTTCCGGGGCGCTGTGAAGAGGGCTCTGCCTCCCAGATTCTTCCTAACATCCTCCTTTCCTCGCGTATCTGTGCGCGCGTGGAGGCTGAAATCCAATCTCGTGAACGTCTACGCCATGTCCTGTTCCGCGCTATCTCGGAAATATAATTCAACGATGGCAAGTGTTCACTCAAGATTATAACAGTTTTACAAAGGAAAGTAAATTGGACTCTTACGGTGTAGTTAGTTTCCTGTTTTCACTGTCTCGTATCAAGATACAATATTATAATCGTGAAAAAAATATTGATCTCGAGAATCTTTACGTTTTATGTTAACCCGAAACAAAAATTGTGGATTTTACCATTTAGTCTGTCCCCGTGTCTGTTTTTCCTTGTCCACTGGTCCAAACTGATAAATTTTGTTCAAACCTCAAAGATTTTACAAGGCTATATCTCGGGGGAGTTTTAATTTATTTTGAATGTACTAATGAGAGATTTTAAAAAAAATCGAATATATTAAAAAAAGTCCTTAGTAATTTGGTTCAGAATGGGCATTTGTTAAGTTTCATAATTATATATATATATATATATAAAAAACTGATGTCTGAATTTAGTCAAATTTAAATTATTTTGAAAATAACTCCAACGATTTTGCTAAAAATTTGTATCGGTAAGTATGTTAAATAAAAAATAATAATGGTAGTTTTTCTCTATTAAATTAATTCAAGGGTGGTATACTTAAGATAAATTATAGAAAACTTGAAATTATTTGAATAGACCCATAAGGTGAGTTCAAAAATAGGTATCTGGAAATGGTTTTTAATGATAAATAAGAATACGTTTTTATTTTTACACGTCACGAATCATTTTAGAGTAGTTTATAAATAAATAACTTTTGAAATTTTTTAATTTGTTAAAAATATTTGACCAATTTGGTTTTTTATATTAATATATAAAGAGTGTTTATAATGATTATTAGATTTTTTTATGAAGAAAACTTACTTAAGGGTAGTTTAAATTCATTTCGTAGGCCCCAAGTGAAAGCGGGTTCTCTATAGACTGAAATGCCAGGGAATAGAGAAGTCGACTTTCGAATCATAGCCGGGTTTGATTGGGGCTGTTTTCCCCTTTATTTGATTCATTTCTATCTTTTCTCATTACCTCTACACCCTAATGCGGATGCACTTCCTTCATATTACCCTCCTTGTTTCTTCCCTTTAAAATTAATCTGGCAATAAACTTGGTGCAAAACATACAGCTAATATATACCAGATGAATCAACATTTTATTGAACTCCAAATCACTCATACATTTGCCTGCTTTTGTACCACGTGTTCTTCTACCCTCATCTAGATTCGAACAAGCCTCTCATAGGTGATTGGTTGGTGTTTTAAGACCGAATGGTCTAACGAACTTGCCCACGACATGAGGCCGTGCTATTTTGTAAATTGAATCAACGACCTATATTAAAAAAAGTCTAAAATATTATAAAGTTATTTGAACTTGGATATATTGCCAACTACAATTTTATGGGCATAATGAATTTGTAATTTCTCTATATTTTCTAAAGTGAAACTGTATTATGAAGAAGGTGAACATATTAAAAATTATCTGTTACGCAGACAATTTCTATTTAAATTTTTAACGAATTTATAGTCTTCCTTCTATTAAGCTGAATAGTAGTTTCACCTGCATTGATGGGTACGCAAACTAAACGCTAGGTACATTTAGTTTGATCTGCCGATGATAGATAGAGAGATCGGGGCTAGGATCCTGGTTGGGTGTTTTGAAAATATTTATCCTAAATGGTTTACTACTTTCTCTCCAATAAATGCGGCCAAGTTTCCTGAAAATTCTTCAGTCCAATTTTCATAGGAAGAATAAATTAGAAAATACAAATACTTCTTTCAGGCCAAACATTACTATTTTTACTTTCTCTCTATCTTACAGGTAGAGAAAGTATTGTGATCGTCAAAAAAATCGAACTCGAGATTTTGATGAATTTTGACGTTTCATGACTTCCTGAATCCGAAAAAGTGGTTTTTGAATTTCCGTCTGTCTGTCTGTCTGTCTGTCTGTCTGTCTGTCTGTCTGTACCTCCAACTAGGGCCTAAACTATTTTACCGATTGAGCTGAAACTTGATATCTAGGGTTTTCATAGGGTTGCCCCGAGGGGTTTTTGGAATTGGATATCTACCCCTAAAATTAAGGGTAGTTTACTGAAGGGCAAAAAGAGAAAAAGTCGATTTTCTCAAAATCGGCTCTAACGATTTTGATTAAATTTCATTTATGAACATAAATAAATATTCCAAACAAAATGGCTACTCTCAATATTTCGGCAAAATCGTTTTAAGGGCTCCGGTCTGATGCGTAAATTAACATTTTTTATAATAGCTCCGAAACTATTTGAGATATGAAATTACTTAGCAATACAAATATGTAATATATTTATAATACAAATATTTTATTCGAAACATATTTTTATAAAATCAATAACTTTCAATATATACGCAATTATATATATATTTTTAACTTTTTGGGCATTAAAGCTTAAGTATTGCGACCGTAAGAAAAACTAACCTGAAATGTTGATGGATGTCGACGTCTCATGACCCCCCGAACCCTTAAAAATAGTCTTTGCAATGCCGTCTGTCTGTGTGTCTATTAAAACTTAAAATTAAGGGTAGTTTACTGAAGGGCAAAAAGAGAAAAAGTCGATTTTCTCAAAATCGGCTCTAACGATTTTGATTAAATTTCATTTATGAACATAAATAAATATTCCAAACAAAATGGCTACTCTCAATATTTCGGCAAAATCGTTTTAAGGGCTCCGGTCTGATGCGTAAATTAACATTTTTTATAATAGCTCCGATACTATTTGAGATATGAAATTACTTAGCATTACAAATATGTATATATATTTATAATACAAATATTTTATTCGAAACATATTTTTATAAAATCAATAACTTTCATTATATACGCAATTATATATATATTTTTAACTTTTTGGGCATTAAAGCTTAAGTATTGCGACCGTAAGAAAAACTAACCTGAAATGTTGATGGATGTCGACGTCTCATGACCCCCCGAACTCTTAAAAATAGTCTTTGCAATGCCGTCTGTCTGTGTGTCTATTAAAACTTAAATTAAGGGTAGTTTACTGAATGGCAAAAAGAGAAAAAGTCGATTTTCTCAAAATCGGCTTCAACGATTTTGATTAAATTTCATTTATAAACATTAAAAAATATTCCAAACAAAATGGCTACTCTCAATATTTCGGCAAAATGGCTTTAAGGGCTCCGGTCTGATGCGTAAATTAACATTTTTTAAAATAGCTCCGAAACTATTTGAGATATGAAATTACTTAGCATTACAATATGTATATATATTTATAATACAAATATTTTATTCGAAACATATTTTAATTAAATCAATAACTTTCAATATATACGCAATTATATGAATTTTTTAAACTTTTTGGACATTAAAGTTTAAGTATTGCGACCGTAAAAAAAAAACTAACCTGAAATGTTGATGGATGTCGACGTCTCATGACCCCACAACCCTAAAAAATAGTCTTTGCAATGCCGTCTGTCTGTGTGTCTATAAAAACTTAAAATTAAGGGTAGTTTACTGAAGGACGAAAAGAGAAAAATTTGGTTTTCTCAAAATCTGCTTAAACGATTTTGATTAAAATTCGTATCTAGGCGTTGATTAAGATTATAAATAAACTGGCTATTTTCATTTTCCTATGAAAATGATTTTTAGGGTACATTACAGAAGCGTTAATTTCCGTATCTCCACAACTATTGGAGAAACTAAACAACTTATCATTGCAAAATTGTAGGACTATTAGAAATAAAAAACTTTTATTTGACATATATTTTTATAAAAACAGCAGTTTCTGAGATATTTGCAAATATATTAATACAATTTTGTGAGCTTTAGTTGTAAACATATACTACTTAAGTCTTAACGCAATAATACTCCAATGCCATAGAGTAATTAAATATAAGTAAGTATCTAAAAAAAGTATGTTATTTTTCCTTAATCTCTTAGGAGAAATGTTTGCATAGCAATGATCTATCTCCATTTTAGACTCAATAGTCAATATTTACATTTTTTATTGGTCAAAATGTATAAATGAATAATTAAATATCAATGCGATGACTTGAAGATCTGCAACACCTTTTAAAATGTTAAAATTTTAACCAGAAATCGAAATTTTAATACGAAGTGTTGACCCTTGTGGAAGACATTAAACTGTTTGAAATGCTCTTAGGTGGACAAAGATGCGCCTCTTTTCTCATTGATTCTATATCATTGTATATTATTTTATGCGTGTTCTTATGTGGAGTGGTGATGATACAATGTACATTATTCCGTTCAGAAATCTTACGAGTTTATAGAAAGAGAGAGAAAGTCTGTGCGGTGTGCCGTACCATTTATTTACTATATTATTAGTGTTATTTTATAGGTATTGATAAAAACGTTCAAAAGTGACGGCTACATATGTATTGACATATTGTGATACATTTTTATCTAACTTTCAGAAAGTTTTTAACCTGATTTTGTTAATAATTCTTATATAGATATAAAAATATCTAACTCTAGGTTTTCATTGTGTTGTTAAATTAAAATAGTCAAATTAAATCATTTGTTCTAATAATTTAACTATTGTGAATTAAATAAAGGCCTACTAACATATTAATTTATTGTTCCACTTATTGCGTATATCATTTAGCCTGTAATTTACACAGCCGGCTGCAGGTATGACCAGGTGATTTATTAATTAAATTGCAATATACTTGATATTTACACTGTCGCATATTTTATGGGATTGTTTTACTTTGTTATTTTCATGGTATCCTATGTGTAAATTAGAACCAAATAGGTCTTAGGTTCGCAGCCGGATTACAGCATGATTACTTTGAAGCTGTCCGTGGTGATGAAGTTAGGAAGTTATGGACTTTAGGTGCCCTAGAGGTCTTGAGTTAAGTTCTCGTGTAGCCCTAGAGTTAGTAGAAGAATAGTTGTATCTATCTAATATAGTAATGATCTACTGAAGTATAGTAAGGGTATTGAGTTGAGAAGTTGCCGCCAAATTGAATAAACATAAATTTTCATAAGAATGTCTTTATTCTAATATACATAGTGTCGCATATCCTTTATTTGTGCGTGGAAAAATTAAATGCATCACAGTATGAACATGTGAAAGTAGATATAGTAACTTTTCTAGCTGCCAGAGCTTTTTCTAAGAAAATTTAACCCTATCTTCCTCATTACTACCGTATTAATGTAGTTAAATTGTGGATTGCGGATAGAAAGAAGCTCTGAAAAAATCCTGTAAAACTGTAAATTATGTTTTAGGCTTTGCTTTCGCTGTTGTATTCCCATTCACTTTTGTTATATCTTTAGCCATATCTGCCGGTTGCATTTTATTGATTACTCTTATGCAAAATAGCAAAAATATCGCTATTAAATATAAAAAACCTACAAGATTTAGATTGCGAACTAGTACACGATTGAACTAAAGTATTAGGTCGTGAACTAGTAAACGGAGGAGGTAGTTAGCAATTTTTTAAAAATGTATTTGCCCTCCAACCCAAAGGGGAGTTTAAGGACCTTCTCCAGTAAAATGTTAAACATTTGAATGCACCTAGAAGATATTTGGAGGGGTCATTCCTTAGAAAATGTTTGAAATTTAGATGCCTCTAAAGTCTAGAAGATATTTTAAGTGATCTTCACTTGGCAAATTTTTGAATTAGATGTCTCTAGAAGATATTTAGATTTAGAGTGGTCATTATCTGGAAAAAAACTGTTGAAATTAGTTGCCTATTGAACTAAAAAATATAGATTAAAATATGTATTCAACATATCTCTCGATTTTATAGTTCAACTTAATACTTTATTAGTTTTTATTAAAATTATTTAAATCTGGGAGGGGGCAACTGCCCCATTTGCCACCTCAGGTGCGCCACTGGATTGAATTATAAGAACTACAAGTTTATTGGTTTCAAACTAGTGAAATACAAGCTGTATGTCGTGGACTAGTGAATTATATAAATGAACTTTGAACTGTTCCCACGAGTGAATACAACTCTTCATATCTCTACTCCTGTGACTTGTGACATCAGCTTTAGTTTCGTTCCCATCAAGAGTTATAAGTAGGAGGAGGAGGAGGAGGGGGGGCGAGATCATCTTCTCTTGGACGATCCTTCAGCCTCTTACTCCCTCCCCCCTCCCCGCTCCTCTAAACGCGCTCTCTGGATTCCACGGCTCTACCTTGTAAGCGGATACCTCCCGCCGCGCTCGTAAGAGTGAGACCCGCGTGATCGCTTCAAACGAGGTAAACTCGCAACGTTTATCTACCGATATACTGGCTGGGGGGCAAAGAGCTCCAAGGTGGTTGTTCCTCGCAGGAGACTCCCGACCACTAGCACTGCGTCTTACTACCTGTTCGGTTTGTACGCCTAGGTACTAACTACTATAGTGTGTTAGGGATTAGGAAGGTGTAATGTTCAGGAAGTTTAGCCCAATTTGCATGGAGGGAGAGTAGAAAACCATTTAGGAAAAACCATATTCATTCCACCCGACCGAGATTCGAAACCCAATCTCCCTGTCATCGAAACTATAGTCTATTGTGAGGGTGACGCCTTAAACCAAGGTTCGGCAACAAGTCTATTACGATCGGCCGGTCTATTTCACGGCAATTTTCACTTGATCGTCTAAGAAAACAACATATTCATTAAAAGTGGAGCTTGAGTCTTCTGAACTCTCAAATACATCAAGTAGGCCTATTTTGAAATAATATTTGAGTGTGACCAAAATTACCTTGATCGGTCATAATCGGTTGTTATACGTCATTTAAAGAGAGTTTAATGGTCACATGTACACTCCGATTACCTGAAAGTTGACCACCTTACCTTGCTTTGTTCCACTGTGGTGCAGGCTATAAAATAGGTGCATAGTGTAATCCGTCAAGGTAAGATTAAACGAAGTGAACATTTCATTTATTCTATATGGTTTTTTTTATAAATGTAGAGATATAAATATTTGAGGAAAGCTTGAGTTTAAGGAATAAATATAAGGTGTATAAACAAAAAAATATGCACTTACTAGAATCACAAAAAAAACTAGTTTACCGATCTAAATAAGTAACATGTATTAGATAAAATAAATGGTACGGCACACCGCACAGACTTTCTCTCTCTTTCTATAAACTCGTAAGATTTCTGAACGGAATAATGTACATTGTATCATCACCACTCCACATAAGAACACGCATAAAATAATATACAATGATATAGAATCAATGAGAAAAGAGGCGCATCTTTGTCCACCTAAGAGCATTTCAGACAGTTTAATGTCTTCCACAAGGGTCAGCACTTCGTATTAAAATTTCGATTTCTGGTTAAAGTTTTAACATTTTATAAGATGTTGCAGATCTTCAAGTCATCGCATTGATATTTAATTATTCATTTATACATTTTGACCAATAAAAAATGTAAATATTGACTATTGAGTCTAAAATGGAGATAGATCATTGCTATGCAAACATTTCTCCTAAGAGATTTAAGGAAAAATAACATACTTTTTTTAGATACTTACTTATATTTAATTACTCTATGGCATTGGAGTATTATTGCGTTAAGACTTAAGTAGTATATGTTTACAACTAAAGCTCACAAAATTGTATTAATATATTTGCAAATATCTCAGAAACTGCTGTTTTTATAAAAATATATGTCAAATAAAAGTTTTTTATTTCTAATAGTCCTACAATTTTGCAATGATAAGTTGTTTAGTTTCTCAAATAGTTGTGGAGATACGGAAATTAACGCTTCTGTAATGTACCCTAAAAATCATTTTCATAGGAAAATGAAAATAGCCAGTTTATTTATAATCTTAATCAACGCTTAGATACGAATTTTAATCAAAATCGTTTAAGCAGATTTTGAGAAAACCAAATTTTTCTCTTTTCGTCCTTCAGTAAACTACCCTTAATTTTAAGTTTTTATAGACACACAGACAGACGGCATTGCAAAGACTATTTTTTAGGGTTCGGGGGGTCATGAGACGTCGACATCCATCAACATTTCAGGTTAGTTTTTTTTTTTACGGTCGCAATACTTAAACTTTAATGTCCAAAAAGTTAAAAAAATTCATATAATTGCGTATATATTGAAAGTTATTGATTTTATAAAAATATGTTTCGGGTAAAATATCTGTATTATAAATATATATACATATTTGTAATGCTAAGTAATTTCATATCTCAAATAGTTTCGGAGCTATTATAAAAAATGTTAATTTACGCATCAGACCGGAGCCCTTAAAGCCATTTTGCCGAAATATTGAGGGTAGCCATTTTGTTTGGAATATTCATTAATGTTTATAAATGAAATTTAATCAAAATCGTTGGAGCCGATTTTGAGAAAATCGACTTTTTCTCTTTTTGCCATTCAGTACACTACCCTTAATTTTAAGTTTTAATAGACACACAGACAGACGGCATTGCAAAGACTATTTTTAAGGGTTCGGGGGGTCATGAGACGTCGACATCCATCAACATTTCAGGTTAGTTTTTCTTACGGTCGCAATACTTAAGCTTTAATGCCCAAAAAGTTAAAAATATATATAATTGCGTATATATTGAAAGTTATTGATTTTATAAAAATATGTTTCGAATAAAATATTTGTATTATAAATATATATACATATTTGTAATGCTAAGTAATTTCATATCTCAAATAGTTTCGGAGCTATTATAAAAAATGTTAATTTACGCATCAGACCGGAGCTCTTAAAACGATTTTGCCGAAATATTGAGAGTAGCCATTTTGTTTGGAATATTTATTTATGTTCATAAATGAAATTTAATCAAAATCGTTAGAGCCGATTTTGAGAAAATCGACTTTTTCTCTTTTTGCCCTTCAGTAAACTACCCTTAATTTTAAGTTTTAATAGACACACAGACAGACGGCATTGCAAAGACTATTTTTAAGGGTTCGGGGGGTCATGAGACGTCGACATCCATCAACATTTCAGGTTAGTTTTTCTTACGGTCGCAATACTTAAGCTTTAATGCCCAAAAAGTTAAAAATATATATATAATTGCGTATATATTGAAAGTTATTGATTTTATAAAAATATGTTTCGAATAAAATATTTGTATTATAAATATATATACATATTTGTAATGCTAAGTAATTTCATATCTCAAATAGTTTCGGAGCTATTATAAAAAATGTTAATTTACGCATCAGACCGGAGCCCTTAAAACGATTTTGCCGAAATATTGAGAGTAGCCATTTTGTTTGGAATATTCATTTATGCTCATAAATGAAATTTAATCAAAATCGTTAGAGCCGATTTTGAGAAAATCGACTTTTTCTCTTTTTGCCCTTCAGTAAACTACCCTTAATTTTAGGGGTAGATATCCAATTCCAAAAACCCCTAGGGGCAACCCTATGAAAACCCTAGATATCAAGTTTCAGCTCAATCGGTAAAATAGTTTAGGCTCTAGTTGGAGGTACAGACAGACAGACAGACAGACAGACAGACGGAAATTCAAAAACCACTTTTTCGGATTCAGGAAGTCATGAAACGTCAAAATTCATCAAAATCTCGAGTTCGATTTTTTTGACGATCACAATACTTTCTCTACCTGTAAGATAGAGAGAAAGTAAAAATAATAATTGAAAGTAGAGTTGAAAAACGATGGGTGATCGCGGAACCTTTGATAAGTTTATAAGTCGACAAAAACCTAAAAAGGCTGCCGACCCCTGCCTTAGAACATAAGGCCAACGAAGCAGGTTTAAATTTGTTAATATGGATCCTAGGCCTGGAGAGTCCAGTGTTTGTACCTCATACAGGGAAATATTTTTCATCTTCTTCGTATTCTTAAATAACCTTTTATTCAAAAGTGCATGCTAAATCTTTAATTATTAATAAATAATTATTGTTATGATTATCATAAATTGTGGGGTGTAATGATACAGAGTGTACTCACAAGTGCGCGCCAAATCCTTAAATGGAATCTAAATTTAAACCGGGGCTGATGTTAAAAAGTAAAAAAATATAGGAAAGTAGAGTATACCCACTTGTACCCCATTTAACGTGTTGTAATGTATACTCTCGACTCGAGTGTTAAGTAGCTCGATATATCTCTCGTAGATTAGATTAAGGTACTTACTTACCTCTTAAAGTTTGCTTCTTATACGCACCTCGCCCTCTACCAAGATATCTTCCTCTTATCCCCAAGGGTACAGGACAAATTACACACATACACACACACACACACACAAAGTAGAGGCGTGCCTCTAAGATCCCAACATATAGCCCCCTTCTCCACGGCCCCAATTTCTTCCATGTTCCTCGGCGTGCAGAATGGATGAGTTAGAGGCAATCCTAGACTCACGTAGATTCGATTTACCCCCTCTCCCCATCGCTTCTTTTGACCCCCTCCCCCCAACCCCACCCTACCTTTCCCATCATCCACTTCTTCCAAAACCTTCAACTTCCCTACCACGTGTACCCATCACCTTTTTATTGCCTCTACACCGTTTGAAAGCTTAAGTTGAGACTTCAGAAAACTTAGCTCAGATGCCACGCGGCTTTAAAGTCTAAACGGTCAGTAGGGAAAATATGTTCACTTAAAAATAGAACGAATAGACCTGGAATGTACACACTCCCTTCCCCTCATCACCCCATCCTCCCCTCATTTCATCGGGACATGGAAAGAGCCTCCACGGAAAGGATGTACGATTAGTACATTCGGGCATTCCCTGGATAACTGTCCATTAATATTGACTAATATTTCCGCAAACTGAGCTACAGATATGTGTAACCCAGACACGTCATTATAATTATCATTATTTCTATTATTTTTACCTACCTGATAGTTAAAGTGTTTTAGAACACGTTAAATAAAGCTTAAAACATTTTTTTAGATATTCATTTATGCTAATGGTAAAAATATATCTTTACATGATTTATTATTGATAGTAAAATAAGGAAAGATTGTCTGCGCAAAAGTACTCGGGATGATGGGTGGGAAAGAGGATAGTTGTTTAGAAGAAGTACACTCACCTTGCCGAGGAGAGAGGATGGGAAAACCGCAGTGGAGAATCGATCGTTTGGGAAAAGAAACACCCCAGTGCACCCTGCCAAGAATATATAACTTTGAACTTTTTGTCGCAGGAAATTCAGTCCACCGTGAGCCCTACGTCTTTGACCACGTGGCCACCAGTCCGGGTCATTAGAATGACTAATAATGTTTTATATAGCACATGTACTTTTTATATATCAAAGTAATTAATGATATATTTAAAAGGTATTTAGTAATATTCTTTGGTTGCATGTTTCTGGGAGTTTGTTTTTTTGGAAAGATATGGTAAAGCCAATGTGTGCCTTGTGTCTAATAACAATGGAGCAGTTCAAGGTCAGTAATCTTAAGCGCCTTTATGACACGCATCACTGTACTTTTAGCAGAATTTCCTGTTGGTTCCGTTCTAAAGCGAACTAAAGTTTTATCTTTACAAGAAAAACTTCATGGTCAGATTAAATTGATGTCCGTGTTTACTAAATAGGCAGATGTAATAACCGAGGCTGTGTTTATTTTAGTATTTAATATTCCACGGGCCAAGCATACATTCAATTAAGGATAATTTTTCAATAAAAAGATCGCACAAATATTTTGTTTTAGATCCGGAAAGTAAAAAATTGCACAGATATTAAACAGATGCTTGCCTCCAGACATATTACAATTGAAAAGAGAATCTCTGCTATTGGTACTGATATTGTAAATAACTTACAAGGTAATTTGATTAACTGTGCTGCATCGAGTCAAGCTTTGGATGAATCTACAGATATTTATGACAAACTACAACTAGCTTTGTATCACACAGTCTGGACGTGAAAGAAGAGTTATTAGACTTTATAGCATTGAAGGATACAACTTGTGGCTCTGACATTAAAGAAGCTCTTTATGATTCACTTTTAAAAAATCTCCCACCTCGAGTGGAAAGATTGTCAGGGCCGGTTGCACAAACAATAATCAGTGACTTGATCAGAGATCAGATGTATGTTGATCTCCATTCAGTGTCTCAAACCTCATTTTCAGTTGCACCATTAACGATTAAGACGTGATTGTCGATTAAATCTCTGGTCAAGTTAACCAGCCAATTTTCTCCCATCAACTGTTTGATTCCCCGATCAGTGTGTTGAGGGTTAACATAACCTGTAACTGTTATTTTTTTGATAAATATAATTTGTACTTTATAATCTTTATTTATTAAGTAAAATTTAATATGTATATTTATATATAATTAAATTTATTTTTGATGTGAGTTTGATTTATAAGTGTGAAATATGAAATCTTCAAATTAAGAAGTTTTTAATTTATATAATGAGGTTATAGAAAATGTTCACGTTCCAAGACAACTACGGGAAAGATATGAACTTTTCTTTAAATATAGCGATAGAGATTAAGAGATGAGGTTTAGATTGAGTAAACGTCCATGTGTTTATTTGATAGGATTGTTAAATGATTATTTAGTACATTTCACATTAAGGAATGTGCTGGTTTCACCAATGAACCAATTGTTATTGATATCAAGATTTTTTGCAACTGGCACATTCCAGATAGTAATAGGGGATCTAATAGGTGTAAACAACTCTGCTGTATGCAGAATTGTTCGTAAAGTGACTCAAAATATACTAATTTTAATTTGCAATAGTCTAGTATATTAAAAAAATACATCTAATTATTAATTATATAAAAAACTTGACAGATATCTATTTTTAACCAAAGAGAGCAATTTTACTCATAAAAAATAACACCTCACAACAAACAAGTATTGCAACTTATGGTGCTCCAATTATGAGAGGCAAAAAAGGGGTATCATGGGACTTTTATGGACTGATGGACTGTATCCTGATTTCCTCTCTGTACACTGCTTTGTTCATAGGGAGCATCTAGCAGCCAAGTGTATTATTACATTTGAGTACGTAAGGAAGATGTTATGAAAATTTCCAAATATATTTGTTCAAGTGAAAAAACACACCGTCAAATCAAAGCTTTTGTAGATGAGGACAACAGTGACGAATTTCCTAATGACGTATCGCGGTTTTATCTGGTAATGTGGCTTTCAGTAAGTAATGTACTAAACAAGTTTTTTTTCTTGTTGGAACCAATCAAAAGGTGTCTTCAGAGAAGGAGAAATACTTCCTTCAACTTGAAGACACTCAATGATTGTTACACATTGTATTTTTTACAGACGTCTTTCAGAATTTGCAGCTAGTTAATGTATCACTGCAAGTCAAACAAAAATTAATATCAGATCTGGCACAAACGGTGTTCAGTTAGCCACAACAAATTGAAACTTTTTCAGGGAGATATGGAGTCTAAAGTTATAAATCACTTCGCTTGTCTGTAAAAATTTTTGACATTTTCTGCAGTACATCTGGTAATGGAAGCTTATATTTGCAAATTAAATGGTCTTGTAGAAAAACTAAATGATTGATTCTGCGATCTTTGAGAACATAATATTTCATTCGATTTTTTTTTTTTGGAGAATCATTTTCTCGCTGACGTAATGAAGGGTGTTTGTCCTATTTCGAAGCCAATTGTGGTGGACTCAGCTGTATAACTGGTGCTACTGGAACTTCAAAAGTACGAAGGACTTAAACAAGTAAAACAAGTGGTTGTTCGATTACCGAGTTTTGGAAGCATGTCCTGGGACAAAAAGATCCCTAAGTGAAGGAATGCTCTAAGAGACTGAGCTCCATTTTAGGTATAGCCTATTATTGTGACGCAGATTTCACACATACATTTATTAAACCCAAATTAATTTAAATTTTAAATAAGTTTTGACAACCGAACATTCAAATGAAATAGTGTGAACTGCTTTAACAGATCATCAACATAATTTTAAGCAGCTTACTGCAAAGATGGACGCTAGAAAGACCTAGACGAGTAAATTAAACGAGTAAAATGTTGTTTGTGATAACTTGGATTATAATTTAAAAACAAAGCCTAATATTCATATTATTTTAATTTTGAAACATAGAATGTGTTTATTTAGTTTATAATCGAGTCCGTACCAAACAAAAATTGTTTTATTACATTTATTAATTTTATTTGGCCTGTTTTTGTCTTTTCTCGCTATGCCAAATTTATTGTTACATTTTAAGCAGCAAAAGATGACAAATGATATGTTTTAGGTGTTTTTTAAAAAAAAGTGTTGGATGGACCACATTGAAAAGCACATTTTTGAACCCTCTCCCCTCATTGTATCCAGCTCTCCCCCTCCCGGTTCAGAGCTGACTGAACAGGCTAATCTCCTAACACTTTCGTTAGCACTTAGCTTATTCTTATTGTTACGCTCACTATTCTAAGGCTGCAGGAGGAGGAGGAGGAGGTATCATTGTAGCATAATTATCATAGAGAGAGAGAGATGATTAAACCCTCTCCCCCCATTGATAAAAACACTATCTGTGCAGCGGGTCGGGATTCTCCCCCTTGTATCTCAACTGAGAATAAACTAATGCTAGCACTAAGCTAACTTTGCCTCAGGGCTATACGCATTTTAACTACGCGAACTAGTTTTGGATGAGTGAAGCTTAATTTAGAAAGAATATACCCACATTTGCATGAAGGAAGAGTGTGAAACAATTAAGAACACCTGGTCGGAATTCTAATTCTAACCTCCCCATCACCAGAAATACACTTTTTTTCATATTGTGTAACCAATCATTTATATCGTGTATTTTTATGTACGATTAAAACATGGTCTGTTACATAATATCGTTTATTACGATTACGTAAAATTTAAATACACGCATGCATTGTGCTAGTATTTTTATTTTTTTGTAAATTCTTGCACGAATAGGCATACATCCCGCGCACATACGACCTTACCTTCGCTGCTTCCATTATAATCATTGTTAGTTTAAAATGTTTTTTTCACTCAAGGCTGGGTTTGGCAGAATGATTTATAAAACTATTTAAAAATATTATTAAGTTGATACATCCATAACGTGAGTTTAAATTTACATGAATTTAACTATTTTTTCATGAGAGTTTACTAATTCATAATATTTAACGAAATATTTTAACGACCTTTTTGTTGTAGAATAAATACCCTACAAACATTGATGTAATCATCCTAGTGTATTTGCGTATTTTAATTGAAATTCATAAGTACTCAATCCAACTCATGGCTTAGCACACATATACATACCCTTAAAATATAAATAACCTCTAGTTATTTTCTAATTATGTGGTGATATAAAATATTTTTATAAAAGGCTCTGTTTTATTAAGGGTGGTAAGTCATCAGAATACATACCCTATTTTAATAATTGTAGTTTAATATAATTTTATGTTAATATTGGCAATTAAAAGCAAGCAGTATCCATACACATTTATGTTCAGGCCTTTGATAATGTACAAATGTTTTTCAATTTACACATTATTAATTTATTAATAGTACATTTGTTTTGATTTCTTCCCTTTTGGTATTATTAATTCTTTCCAAAATGAGGGGATGAATGAATACGGCACATTATTTTTCTCTTTAGATTCCATTAAATTTTTTTTTAAATAATTTTATTGGATTTCAAAATGGCATTTATAATAGACTAGTTTAAAAATGCAAGCCTATTATTAACCCTTTATACCGAGTATGGCTATAACCTTCCCAATCCCTGAAACTATTAGTGTAATTAGTTCATAAGCGTATAATCCTAACGGGTAGTAAGACGCGGTACTAAAATAAACTAAGCACGCTGATTCGAGAATATGTATTATCATCCTTCCCCAGTTTTTTCTACCTGAAACTTAAAGCATTGGGTTGCATAACTGCCCCTAACAATATAAAATACATTATTGTGGAAACACTACACCAAAACACTTAGGTATAACCGGCTGGAATTCAAACCCGGACCTCCCTGTCTTCATAAAAAAACAAATCGTAGGAAACTTACGAGATTATTCATGTATCCATTGGGTACGAGTAGCCAACCTCTGAATACATCTGTATATAACACAGCGTACAAACTTTCTCAGTCTATAGCGTGGAAAAACTTTATATATATATATATATATATATATATATATAGTTATTTACCCTGTTAACACTCACCAGATAATCATTTTGAACAGAGATGTTCAAGCCACTTTAAAATAATTTCGAATTTTCAAAATCGGTCATCGTCTGTACACTAAACTTAAATTCCGATTCAAAATTTAAAACACAATTTCGCCTCGAGGTAAAACCACATAAAATCTAAATACCAAGTTTGAACTAAATCCATCAAACCGTTTCGGTGGTAAGCCTCAGGTAGACAGACGTACAGATAGACGGGCAGACAGAATAAACCCGCTTTTTACAGTTTGGAGTCAGACAAAACGTCAGGATTTATCAAAATATTGACGTCCAGAAATTTTCCCTATTACAAAACTTTATCTCTATCATGGGACATTAAAAGTGAGTGTGTGACGGAATAGTGCATGCGAATGATTCAACAAGAATAAAATAACACTATTCAAATCTCATTCAAATCGGTACAAAACGCAAACCAAAGTGTTCGTGAGCCACCCAGTTTATGCTCACAATACAATACAGGTCTTCAACAATTGTAAAAAACAAATATCAAAACCATTCAAACACTCTATGTCCCGTTTGGCTTAGTAATCTAACCTAAAAGAAATACTTTTTTTTTATTTACTACACAAAGTAAGCCTTGTCCAAGATTATTTGAAGGTCCCGGAAGGAGCATTTTGTTCCCCCATGAGGAGGGGAAAGAATCGTTGCCAAGATAAAGATGATTTCCCGTTGGCCTATAACATTATGATCTCCATTTCGAAAGTAATTTATCAAAGAACATCGTCTATTCTTTTTACCTTCCTTTTCAACAATTTCTCGCTTCTGTATACAAGACAAGACGCACTTGATCAAGATTTCTCTTAGCACACTTGTATAGCTGAGGGGGTACTAAAGTTTGAGACTGGTTCTTCTTTCAATTTTCTAATCCTCTTTGGCAAACGTGTAAAAAAAAACAAC
This sequence comes from Timema podura, assembly GCA_033556935.1. Classification (NCBI taxonomy): domain Eukaryota; kingdom Metazoa; phylum Arthropoda; class Insecta; order Phasmatodea; family Timematidae; genus Timema; species Timema podura. The sequence continues at coordinate 4,417,508 of JAVRXN010000009.1, read as the reverse complement.
TCTTTTGATCATTAGGGCCACATTGAAAATGTTAGGAGGTCATATTTAAAATAAATGGTACGACACAATCGCACTAACTTTATCATATTGTGTATTATACTCGTAGCTTCGAAGAAAATGTTCAAAATAATAGGTTTTGAGTAAACTATCCTTAGGTTTACTCATAAAAACAAACACCTCACAGTAAACAACACAATAAAAACGCTCGATTTAAAATAAAAACCAGATTGTTTAAATATATTTAACCAATTTCAAATTTTCAAAAAATAAGTTATTTGTAAACTATCCTTAAACTATTTTAATTTGTATCATGAAAAACTATCCAAGATAACTATTTTGAATTAAATCTTTAAAGTCAAGTTTGAAAAATTTCTTATTTTTTTATAATTTGTCATAAGTAAACTGACATTAAATTCATTTATTTTAGAAAATATATATACATACATTATTCATTATAATGTAAGATAGTTCCCCAATACCAATTTTGAACAAAATCAATTTTCAAATTAATTCAAAATTTACAAAATTTAACCTGCAATAGTCTACTATATATTAAAAAAATATATACATCTAATTATTAATTATGGAAAAAAACTTAACAGATATCTATTTTAAATCAGAGAATGCAATTTTTTTAATATTCAAATTTAAAAACATAAGTCATTAGTAAACTACCCTTAAAACTAATTTAACCCCAAAAACAAATGTACTGTTTTATTTGTCTTGTAAAACTTTTCCATGTATTATACTGTTTGAACGAACTTATTAGAGCCATTTTCCAAATATTATTATTTTTTTAAAACCACTCATCATTCATAACTAAACTAATCTGTAACTAATTTTTACTTAAAAAATAAGTATACATCGTTAATTGTGAGATAAACCGCTCCCTAGATATAATTTTTAAACAAAATCTTCAAGGCCATTAAAAAAAGCCATTTAAAAATGCCATCACTAAGCTACCCTTAAACAAATATTTACCCTAAAAACCAGGATCCAGTGCTATTTTTCATGTCAGACACTCCCAATATTCTTACTCATTTGAAACCAAATAATTGGTAATTTTAAAAATATTTCAAGTTTAAAAAAAAACTTGGTCTTTTGAAAGCTATCCTTGAACTAATCTTTACTTTTAAAAAAAGTATAAAGTGCAATTTGCTTTGACAAACACTCCCAAGATACTCATTTGGAACCAAATCATCAAGACCATTTAACAATATTATAAGTTTTTGTAAAATAAATCCCCAGTTAACTATCCATAGTTAAGTTTTTTTTTTACCTAAAAACCAGTATGTATACAGTGTTATTTGAACTAATGGTGGAATTGTTATGCTCTAAGTATTGTGTCATAGTAACTTCCATAATTATTGAAAAATGTTTGCACGTTAGCCGTGTTATATCGTGTGTTTGGTTCTATGTCATGTTAGAAAACAACTGTTAATACACGACTTATGCAGGCCTACTCCCAAACACTGGACATATTGGGCAAGCAAATTCAACAATTTTTGGGAATTGATCCATGTAGAAGAAAAATAGTACACATTTGGAACTTTGACCTCAGATTTCTCAAAATTATGCCAAATTACCAAACATCACGTTTTCAAAAGTTGTATTTTTACAACGTTTATAAGAATAAGAATAGGGTCTCATTGCTTAATTGCTCGTCAAAAAGTTCGTGGGCCGCACATACAAGTTGGAGAGGGCTGTAAGTCTATGGACATGGTAGCTACAGACAGGGAAAACATGTAGAAGTCGGGGATTTTTTTAATCAGGGAAAACAGATAAATATCAAGGAATTTAATCAAAAATAAAGAAAAGTCGGAGAATTAAAAAACTTAGCTAGTTATGCACCTACATTTTTTAACAAAATTGAATGATTTTGTTTCTCGATGTTAACATAATGCATTGCTGAGATATGGCAGTCTTAGCAAGATATGATTCTACAAGGTTTGTTCATAGAACAGTCACACAAGGCCTTAAAACATTAACAGTTCTTGAATGTCTGTCCAGAGTGTCCTGGAATCTAGTGACAACTTTTCTCTGCTCATGCTCATTCTCTGCTCATGACCGATATTCACTAACTGTTGATACACCCATCGGAAGAAAATTAAACTCCCGTGTTTGTCCTGAAGGAATATTTTTATTATTTCGACCAAAAATTGTTTTGCTATAAAACCTGCCACAACACTGCCCTTTTCTCGAGTCCCATATATTCCCACCTTAATATTTTCCTTTTCATCATATCGGCCGGCACATATACTAAATGTCAGGACATTAAGTTTGATTCAATGATGCCGGAGAAGTCGTGATTCGAATCCCAATTGTGTGTACTGAGAGTTTTTTTTACTAAATGGTTTTCTACTCACTCTTCACGAGAGTGCAGTTACATTTCCTATAAATTATACCTTCATTAAATCTCTTTACTATTAGCGTAGTTAAAAAGCGTATAGCTCAACCGAGTATTAAGACGCGGTGAAAAAATTTATTAACCATATGTTATTACTTGTATGTTTATTCCTGATATTAAATTAGCATAACTATATATAAAATATCAATATATTTTATATAAACATTTTACTGTAATTTTAAAACGTTGCGATGTGAATGCCAGTGGGGTTATTTCTTTTTTAACTCTGCACATGAAGAAGACTTGTGATTTATAAAAATCAATTTTCGAAATAGTTTCGGGCCTAATAAACCATTAGTTTTGAATAGTTAAAATTAGGCAAAGCAATTTAATTAACAACCTTATCATTTCAATACTAATTAGCTTTCATCCAATAAATGAATACACACATAATCAAAGCCCATTATACATAACATAAATTGGTGTTTTAGGTTATGGTATTAACAATACTAACAATTTAGCATTATGGATTTGCTCGGCTACTGCCATAGCAATATAGTTAGTTAGCATCTCTATTACCGTATCGGGAGCACACGGACTAAACATCAAGCTCGTATAGGCTTAGCTTCATGGATGTCGGGGATCTTGGGGTCTCAGCCAAGTTACTTAACTTTCTTTTAATGCTTTCACACTTTACTTTCACGCAACAAATACAAGCATATAAGGATTGCTCTTGTTATATAAATCCTCCGCGATTTGAAGGTTTGTGCGAAACGAGTCTCAATGCAGTTTTCTCAACGGGACGGTATTATGTTTACAGCGCAATTCTACAAAAAACGTTGTAACGGAGGGATTGTTATTATTCTGGCAAAACATCTCCTCATAATCTGTCATTCAAAAATTAAATCATCAACCGCCAGCAAGTTTTGTGACTTGGTTTTGACTCACCTTACCCCTAATCTCCCTTTCCCACCCTCCTTCATGACCATTACCATGACCTGTGTTTTGATTAACTAACGGGAACCTTTCCTCTCCGCGTCTTAGTGCTCATCTGGACTATCCGCATATCTACATCAGTGGGATGGGGATCATTAAAGAATAGTTTACAATTTGAGACTGCCGTCTTAGTCCGCGTGCCCACTGGTGTGGGTTTTACTCCTGATGTTTGTTCTTGAATATTTATTATTATGTATATATATATATGATTATGAATACATACATGCATCCTGTAATAATATATATGTATAAATATTTTATCTTATATAATTATGTATATATATTTATCTATAATTGAATATATACAATATTTATACTTAATATTAAATTATGCATATTTACATTTATATATATATATATATATTATAATATATATATATATATATATAGAGAGAGAGAGAGAGAGAGAGAGAGAGTGTTATTGATAAAAATATATTTTGCATACTCGTCTTGATCTTGTGTTCATTCGACAGTGAAAATGGAATTGTACATTTTAACAAGTCTCTAATTAAAAAGCTATAAATAGTTATTGACTGATTTAAAATCATTATAGTGACCTGGTGGTCTAGGGGTAAGGTGTCAGACTTCTTGCTGAGGGTCCGGGGTTCAATCCTCGGTCCCGGCACAGATTTATCGATTGCCAAACCCTTCCTTCACCTCTGACAAGATGTGTATTAATCACAACTTGTGAATGTGAGGAATGCCAGGCCTCTACCGTGGTTCGGATTCCACGTTAAACTGTAGGTCCTCCATTTCATATCACAATCACCCTACCATTACACATTAGCGTAAGTGCGTATAACCCGAACGGGGTAGTAAGACATGGTGCTAATAATAATAATAATAATAATAATAATAATAATAATAATAATAATAATAATAATAATAATAATAATAATAATAAATCATTACATTTCACGAGCTATAAGGGGTCAAACTTGCTATTTTATGATTTGTAATGTACCATTGTTAGGGTAAAGTAATTAATATATGGGGCTGAAATTTATAATAACAAGACATTCATATGAAATGTACACAATGAAATATGTATATATATAATATGTTGATTCGCATGTATAAGTATATATACACAGTTATTTTTATAGCCCGATAATTTGATTTTATCTCATTTTGTAGTATTACACAATGTCGTTATTTAGAATTTTTTTTTAACTAGTTAATTTTATTTAAGTGTTCGAAATGATCGAAATAATTATTAGATTTGAAATGTCTATTTCATGAAATTTCTTGTTTTGACTTTACTAATTGTAGAAACAACCGACTAGGAGAACGTAATATGCCCTGCAGAGGAAGGGTGTCAGATAATCTCAACTAATGACACAGTCAGAGCGGTGTCGGCTCCCTTACCTCTGGTTGGTGTGGCTGGAATGGACTGAGACACTGCTACTTGCTATATTTTCCAAAATAGCCCTCCTACCCCCCACCTATGTGAAATTTTAAACTACCCGCCAAAGTGTTATTGATTCAAAACAATTTTAGTTTCTGACTGCCGAATGACTTAAGGTGCGGCCGAGGGGAGCGCCAGTATTTCTACAGTTTTTATAGAATTGAAATTTTTTGCCAAAAGAAATCTAATTATTTTTCCAGTAGCAACATATAGTTTAGTTTTCTGCACATGCTAATATCACTAGCGCTTGAATATCTGTTAGGGTGTCCTGGAATTTTGTTAAAGCTTTTTCTCTTTATTTAAAAAGTTTTGAAAAAATTCCAGGACATTCTTCACAGATATTCAAGATCTGTTGATGTTAGCATGTGCAGAAAACTAAACTCTATGTTGCTACTGGAGAAATATTTTAATTATTTTGCCAAAAAAATGTAATGCTATAAAAACTGTAAAATTACTCGCGCTCCCTTCGGCCGCACCTTAAATCGTTTCTGGCTCATGTTTTGATATTCATAGAAATGGAAAGAGGGGTGTGGACAGATTAGGGTGGATTCGTTGGTTAGAAGAGGTGGGGATGGCTGATGGAAGTAAGGGGTTGAGGAAGGGGTCGTTTTAATTTTCCGGTGGGTGAGCCTTTACTGAAATTATATCTCAAGGAAGAAGATATTTTTGTGTGTATAATCAATGTCTGCGCAGAAGTGCATGCGTATCACACAGAAATACTTTTACAATCTATCACCGGTGGTCTGGGTAATAGAATGAGGGAGAGAGGGTTGGTTTTATCTAGTGCCAACACTGACTATCAACACGATTCACCATGAAGAGAAAAGAAAGAGACGAGCGATTTTGAAGTACGAAGATGTGAAACCATCTCTCTAATCCTCTCACTGGTTAAAGGCCATTTCACACTGGAATCCGTGGTTGGAAGTTTTGTATAAATCGCTTCCCAGCTTATCAAATGGTTCAATTCACACTGACGTCCACAGTATCATGGAACGACAGAGGTGTCCGCGGTACGGATGTTTTCGGATCACTCTACGAGCGACCGGTAGGGCATCCGCGTGGACTTTTTGGACTGAGCATGCGCAGTGGCGTTTTGAAGAGCACATGGTCACCTACATTACACTGCAGTATAGCAACTCGAGTTTGTAAGCATTAAAAATGTCCGCGGACTTTTGGTTGCAGTGTGAAATAGCCCTAAGTTGGTTGGATGGAATGTAACTTCAGCCTCTCGATTTGGGGTCAGATAACTTCTGTGCGGTCATCCCTCTGGATAACAATACCTATACAAATGCTATTTAAAAAAATATATCTGAAACCCCATTCTGTTCACTTCGTCGTTTAAAGACATTTTTGGCAAACATTCGTCTGAATCATCCCCCAATTAATGGACTCTCCAACGATTATTTTATTTCGGTAATAACTAGTTCGGTGTACCCGTTCTTTGCACGGGGACTTTATAAAGTGGCTTTGTTATTTTTAGTATATAAAATAAACCACAAGGCATAGAAACCAAATCTTAAATTATGTTTAAATCTTAATCCTTAATTGTTTAAAATTGTGATTTTAAAAAATACGAAAGTAGTCAAAATAGAGATATAATCTGAATAAGCTGACTAATACACAATGTCAAAATAGGGATATAATCTGAACAGGCTGACTAATACACAATATCAAAATAGGGATATAATCTGAACAGGCTGACTAATACACAATATCAAAATAGAGATATAATCTGAACAGGCTGACTAATACACAATATCAAAATAGAGATATAATCTGAACAGGCTGACTAATACACAATATCAAAATAGAGATATAATCTGAACAGGCTGACTAATACACAATTCAAAATAGAGATATAATCTGGGTAACAGTTTCTAAACGCTGACATTTCTTTCGAGGATTAATTTATAACGTCACAATACTTTGAGCTCTTGCCTGTTTGTGCTAATAAAAAGAAAGAAGAGTGTCACAGCATAGATAGTTTGTATTAAAGGGTTGTGATTAGATCCAATCAAAATTATTTTAGCATTTATTTTGGCTCTATTTACCTCGTTTAACATCTCTCTCCTGTTTGCCTTATTTAGCCATTTTACCCTTTTTACTAAAGTAATAACTTCTATGATCTTTTCTCCCCTTATTAACCTATCTACCCTTTTTTCCCTTTCTTTCCAGTTTACTCTTTTTACCCCGTCAATATTTTATCTTTTATTTCCCATTTTACCCCTTTTCGCTTTTATACCAGTTTTTATGATTTACCCTTTTTGCTCAGTTGTACCCTTTTTGACATTTTTGCAATTTTGGCCCTTTGTTCTTAATGCCCTTTTTGATTAGATTTGATTTGTTACCATTTTTATCCTTTTTATAACCCTACAGCCGTTTTACTATTTTAACCTTCTATAACCTTTATTGCCTACACCCTTTTTTACCCTCTTTACCCTTTCTACCCCAGCTACGCTTTTTACCCCAACCTTTTTCCCCTTTTTTCCCCTATTACATCTTTTGGCCCTTCTTTGGGTTTTTAATCCTTTTATTTTTTTCATTTACTTTACCCCTTGTAACCTTTATATCTTTTTACTTTTTCTCGACCCCTCGAAGAGAAAAGTATGGGGATCATCAAAAGAATCAAACTCGAGATTTTGATGAATATCGACGTTTCATACATGCCCCCCTGAAACCGAAAAAGTGTTTTTGGGTTGCTGTCTGTATGTTTATCCAACTAGGGCCGTAGCCATTTTACCGATCGGACCAAAACTTGGTATCTAGGATTTTTATAAGAATCCCCCCGAAGAGTTTTTGGAATTAGACACCCAACTCTAAAATTAAGGGTAATTTACTGATGGGCAAAAAAAGATTAAATGATTTTCTCAAAATCCACTCTAACAATTTTTATCAAATTTCATATCCAAGCATTCTTTAACGCTACAAACAAAATTGAAATTTTCATGAAAATGAGTTTATGGGCACTTTAAAAAGCAACCATTTCCAATTTTGATAATATACCCGCAACTATGTGATATACGAAATAACTTATAATTGGGAAAGTTACAGTACTGTTTAAATTAAACAAATTTAAATATGGAACATATTTTATAAAACCAATTAGTTTCTGAGCTATAAGGAAACATACTTTTTTTATGGAATGCGTCTAAATATGTAATTATGCTCTTTGGTGGTCAGAGATATTCCTATTTTCTTAAGTTTTAGTAACATGTTATTTTTATTATTATTACATTTATGCTCTTCGGTGGATGTTTCTAAAGCGGTGTATATTATTTCGCTTAACAAATGTGAATTTTTGGTAAATGTCTTCGCCATGCTGATGTGTGTGCACTTCTTCTAAAGCTATCCTTTATATCCCTTTCCTCCACGTTTAAACTCTTCTAAAATTACCCTTTTTATCCGCTCTACCTAAATTGAGGTTGTAGGGAGCGCGAGAAAAGATAAAGGTTTTTGCGGTTTTTATAGCAAAATATTTTTGGTCAAAATAAATGAAATATCTCTCCAGTACAAACATAGAGTTTTATTTTCTTCACATGGTGACCTCAACAGTTGTTGAATATATCTCATGAGCATAGTAGTATTATTTAAAAACCTTAATTAAATGAAAATTTTTCTAAATGAAATTCCAGGACACTTTTACATACCTTCAACAACTCTTGAGGTCACCATCTGAAGAAAATTAGACTCTTTCTCTATGTTTGTATAAAAGTAATATTTTATTTATTTTGACCAAAAATTGTTTAGTTATAAAAACTACAAAAAATACTGCTCCCTTTTCGCGTTCCCTGCATCCCCACCTTAATATAAGTCATCAGTTTGTCGTTGAAAGTATTAATAAAAATTAAATATTTACAAATTCTATGGATATGGTTTCATTGCAGCCCATGCGATTCGGATAGGATTCAGATGATCCTGGTTTGAACTCAGACTGTGGACAAACTTTTTGATTATATATTTGACTACGGTTTTGTTTTTAGATATTCTAATCACTGGAACTAGGATGAAATTGGGCGTCTGCTATTGGATTTGTAAGCCACGGTTTAGTTAGTTTATAATTTGCGTGTTAACTTAGCTTTGTGAATAGAAATTGTTGGTAGAACACCCACATAAAACATACTGTTGATTAAACAAAGTTTAATAGTAAAATAAAGTTCATGCCCTCATTAATCGAAGTACATAGCTTTTGAGTTTTACGATTTTATACTTCTACATATTAACTTTTTGTAATATATATATATATATATATATATATATATATATATATTATATTTATTTAAAAGGTAGCAAATTGAATATTTAATAATGGCATTGATGTAACAATATAGATTCGCATGTTTTGTTTATGCTTAAACACGTAATAATATTCTTTTTAAAACCTTTTTATTCCGATATATACATGAATGTGTATGCAATACTCATATGTATGTGTTCTCATAACTACACTTTCAAAACAATCGCTATACCCTGATTTTGGTTGGAAGAACAATTTAGAAAATTCAAACCTATTTTTTGCAGCCAACAGGGATAACATGTTACTATACTATTTGTGTTATTTAATATCTATTGATAATATCTATCAAACGTGATAGTTTCAGATAGCATGAATTGACTTATGAATATATTAAAAATGTTTTAGTAACCTTCGTAACTATCAGATATTGTACCTCCTAACAAAATCAAGCATGGACGTGCCTGGCTTTCAGACTTTGGTGGGGGGGGGGACACATAATATTACAAGTGATTTAATACTCACTAATAATAATTGTTTATATACTTAGTATAAATAATGCCTACACTATCAAAACTCTTAATTCAGTCTCATATTCAATATAAATGTTTCAGATGAGCATTAAAATCTAAAAAACAATTCTTTACCTCAGATTAAAATAATAATTTTTTCTTAGTTGGTCAACGTTTTAAATAACTATAGCCCTACTTGCAAGGGTATTAGTAATATATATTAAATACATAATAGGAACTATATTTAGTCTATCACACTGACAACACAACTTATAAATAAAATACTTATATGCCATACAGAATACTTATTTTAAATTAGCAGAGGCTTCACTAAACCTTGAAAAGTGGGTAAAAGAACCACCCAAACATAATTAAGATCTTAACCTTAAATTTCAAAAATGAAGAAGCAGTAAATGGTGAAGAAGGGTCCCCTCAAGATTCCTAAAACTAATATAAAACACTTTTTGTTGGGATTTGAAAAAGAATCTCCGCATGTAAGTCAATAGACCTTCCCGGAGAGCCGGATGACGTCTGAACATAACGAATTTCAAAATTAAAACCCGGGAATTGTAAGAGCTCGAAATTAATTCAACCTATGTAGAACACCACTTTTCGGTTTTGTTTAAAATTGTTTGGCAAGCACGTAAACTAGCCTTATAAGATAATCAAATAAATAAAAATAAAAATTAAATTGGAATGTGGAAACTGAACTTAAAATCTTATTATAAAATCTTATTTTCGGCCACTTTTAAATTCGCCATGTTTTTAAAAGAACCAGCTCACCATAACCATAAAAGCTGTAAAGTTTGAAATTTAAAATAGGGGGTTGTAAATGATAATAGAAATAACTTTTTGATATGGTAGAAAATTTTAATTTGGCTTAAGTAGACGGAACATATCTAAAAATAAACGAATAAAAAAGCTAAATATTTCCCAAAGGAGATCCATTAGCATTGCGATAACAAAGATAAAAATTGAAGGATAAACTAGTGCCTATGTAGCAGCGACATATTAATTAAAATAAACAAATTCTGACGACAAAGCTCGGTGAACCGTGATGCTTTTTTTGAAAAAACGTGATGCTTATTATTGATTATGTTTCTGAAAAAGAGTATATTATTTATTTATGCTCTTTGGTGGACATATTTTTGTAGCAACGGATATTAGTTTGTTTATATTATTTTATGAACATGCTTAGGTTAAGATTGCGTTTCTTTTTGCACTTAGTCTGTGGACAAGGTAATATTTTATCTCAAATATTCAATTTACTAATTAGCATGCTTGGGTAGAGATTTCCATACTTATCTCAGGATTGTTCAACGAGGAACTATCAAAAATTAGTCAGCTGGCTGTTAAACGTTCTAATTTGATAGTTTTGCCAATGTTTAACCATGCTAATAAACTATAAACAATCAATATGGGCAAAAAATAAATTGTATGACACAATATTAAATTATTTATTAGTATATTATCTTTTCTAATTTTTAAATATCAATCATAAGTAAACTAGCCAGTTAATCTTAGAACAAGAATTAATATCACGAATTCACATAACAGAATTACCGTACTACATCTAGATATTCAGTTATTGTTCAAGAGCATACAGCCTAAAACATCAATACCCATCATAATCTCAAGGTAGAAAGTTTACACGATTACAATATTTTCTTTATATGAGAAAGTAAAATCTGTTTAGGTGAGTTGCGGCCTAATCTTGAAATCGTGTACGAGTTGCGGCCCGGCTTATCGAGAGACACGTACTAATTGCAGCCCACTCACTTGAGAGATGAGTTTGCGCCCATTCAATTGAGAGATGAGTTGCGCCCACTCACTTAGAGAGGTATGAGTTGCGTCCACCTAATTAGCAGTGTGCTTTCTTTCATGCTTTCTTAAATTTCAGACAGAAACTATCATCGTCTCATGTCAACATCCCTCGCAATATATAAACTTCCTCAGTTCTTGCCGTTCAATAGTTTTGGCAATAGTTTGAAGGTTTGTTAGGTTAGGTAAATATTTTAGGTAAAGATGTTAGGTTAGGTCAACAACCCGGGCCGTAATTCGTACGTGGCTCTAAAAATGTGGTGCTGCAATTCAACTGTCTTGTTATAGGCAAACAACTCGTGTGGCCACAACTCACCTGCAGCCAGTAAAATAGTAATTATTATTATATATTACATTTGCCAAATTTGACACCATCTTTATAAAGTGACAGCTGTGGAAAATATGGCTTGGCCCATAAATACATAAAAATTGATTAAACCTTTTGAGATAAATATTTTCTTGTGACGACTCGACTATATTAATTTTATGTATACGTAATTATAGTATGCTCTGCGGTTTCGTTCATAAACCTTTTTTGAGATTTTTATTCTTTTAAAAAACTCATATTAAACATTTTACTAAATATAATTTACATAAAGGAGATTCGTGCTTTCAACCAGATTTTCGATACCTCTCCCCTTTTTTACTTGCTGTATTTTTTGTTTCCCTCCCTAAATTTGCATAGTTTCCCCGTAGATTCGCTGTTTTAATATGTGGTTTGATTCATGGTTTTATCATTTAATTAACCCTTTCATTACCTGGAATTCTATTGCGGTTTTTAGCTTAACTCTTTGATTACCTATAATTTATATTGTTCTCCTAACTTTGATATCAATCAAACCTTTAATTTTTTAATTTGTGGTTTGATTTTTTTTGATCCGCACTTTTAATTAGTGGTTTACCAAGGGTTTTTTTTCGCACTACCCTCTCCTCTCAATTTCGAGTCAAATATAAAATAAGTATTATTTATTATTGCTGTTTAATGAGTCTTAACTACATTAGTTCTCGACCACGTTCCTGAGCGAGTTTGTTGTTTATCTACTCCGATATTCAAACAACGTATCTTTGATCTTTGACCCCTTGAAAACACGTTGAGGCTCATACTAAATCTATGTAAAATGTGACAGTTGAGGATATGGTGAAAGTGTATTTCGTCCTTTATTTTACTTGAGTTGGAAACAAAATAAATTATTTGTGTGTGGCTAATGGGGATCCAGCCATACTTACCCTTTCAAGTAATAGGCGGGTGGGTTGACAAATAGCCGAACATCTATACTATTAATTTTATTTATTCAACTAATCAATGAAGCTAGGTAATTATTGTATTAGATACTTAAATCGGCACTGTGGCGTCTTGGTATCCGGCCAATTAAGTAGACTTAGACGCCTTTAATTTATAAATACAACGGTATAGCACCACAAAGGCTGTACCAAATATTCCATAGGCAAAATACATGTTTGCATGAAGTAGTTTTAAAAACCCAAATATTGCAGTCTTCTTTCAAGTGTAGATTCATTGTTCATTTGCACCTAGATGACAAACCCTTACTTGGTTGTAAATACTGTGAAGTTTTGATATTGAATACGTCGTTATGTCATATTGAAGCCACGTGCACTATAAAGGTTGAATAAATATACAAACTAGATTGGACCTATGTTAATTTTTTTTGGCACACTAATTTAAAATGTATATTTATCTTTTTACGTTGTCCCTTAATGTAAAACAGATTTGTTCATAGCTAAAGTTTTTATGCTGGGGTCTGATTCTTTACATGCTATAATATTATTAACCCTTTCTGTGACAGGATAGCATCATGTAATGTGACCTTCGTTAGTTATAATTAGAAAGCATGCAATGTAACATGTCACTCTAAAATTCAAACAAAAAATAAAATTACTATTACTATTTTTATAAACTGAGCTGTACTACGCACCCCATTTTTTTAAATCGTAGACTTTGAGTTTGTCATGTAGAACATTTTATAACTCATGAAATGTTAACATTTTACTTGTATTTTTTTATGGGCTAGAGGGAGAGAGTTTATGTTTGTCTCACAGAAACAGTCGGGATAAAATGTTAATTACTTTGTCACTAACTAGCCGACAGGGTTTGTGCAGAGATTCGCACGCAAATTTTTTTAACGAATCATTTTTAAAAATTAAGGTGGGAGTGTTAAGGGACGCGAGAAAAGGTCAGTATTTTTGCAGTTTTTACATCAACACATTTTTTTGGTCAAAATTAATCGAATATTACTTTAGTAGAAACATATAGTTTAATTTTCTTTACATTGTGATATCAACAGTTGTTGAATATCTATAGAAGTTGTTCTGGAATTTAATTACTTTTCCTCTTAATTTAAAAAGTTTGTCGTCAAATGCCGCTATACTCATGACAAATATTCAACAATGGTTGATATCAACATGTGTTGATAATTATACTCTATGTTTCTTCTATTGAAGCGATATTTTTATTTATTTTGACCACAAAAAGTTTTGCTATTAAAATGACACAAACGTCAGTTTTTTTCTCGAGTTCCCTTCATCCCCGCCTGAATGCCAGATTATCTGTCTGCCAAGGTGTGAATGTTTCACAAGTTTAGAGTGTACTTGCACACGGCGTGTTCCGTGAAGCAGCGAAAGTTAAACAAAACCCCGTTGTTGTGCACATGTAAAGCCACTTGTCACAGCGTTTGACACAGAGTTAAGCCCCGTCAGGGGTGAAAGAGGGGGGCAGGGTAGATCCCCGCTGTTATTACAAGTAATAGAAACATTTTGGGGAACAATGCGGACCGCTTTGATTCTAGGGACCTCGTCTCTAAGAGTGTGACGCCTGGTCTTAGCTGTTCTACCTACCTAAGCTAAGGTTTTGTTATTTTCCACCTTGTCATACGACCCTTTCAGGCAATTTGCACTTATTTACGCTAATGCTATAGGAATGGAGAAGATGGAATTCAGAGAGTTGTTAACGAGTTTGGAAAAAAATCACTCCCATTACACCCGGTTGGCGTAATAACACATACCTCCCCCACATTGTAAAATTAGGGCATACATTAGTCCGCATGCCCACTGATTGTGGTGATTAAATGCTTGGATCGTAAACTATCCTCTACTGTAGCAATTAATTATAGATTAAACCATAACTAAGCACTTTATAAATGTATATAAAACAGTTTTCTTATAGTATCCATTTAATGCGTTTACTTGATTTAAACGTCAACCACAAAAAATAAAAAAATAGATCTGTTTTGTATTGAATTTTTATTCATTCGATATTATATAAAATATGAATAGCAATATTTCACATTTTCAGGCTATGTATGTAACTTATTATTTGGGCTCTACTCAACTTAGACTGATTTAAGGACACAGGACAAGTAAGGGTCATTTAAATTAAATGGATCAACATTCCTCCGAAGAAAGGCAGCAATTAAAATAATAGCATCACCAGACTCTCAACCTGATTTCGAACAAAATCTTGGCCTACTTAGTCAGAGCTGAGCACGATAGTCGAGATCGCTGATTCTGAGCCAACCCTTCCAGCGATATTGCCTTTAAGTTAATAACTTGGCAGTGTTATATTTGACTCGTTTTACACTCGGGAAAAGGAATCCATATCAATGTGCTTATCATGCTGAAAATAGGAAAACGTCACGATAGAAAATAAATTCAATAATAGAACGAGAATAAAAAAGGCGTGCGAAAAGTAAAGTTGAAAATATGTGCTCGTAGAAAAGAAGACGAAAAATATGTTAATAAAAGAAAAGGGAAAATTCAATGAAACCTTGAATACATATAGAGATAGTCTAAGAATGGAGAAACAGCCAGCTATAGATATACATAAAGTAACAGTATGTCCAACATTATGGGAAATCGGGGAAGAGTAAGGGAATTCCATGAAATGATAAATTACGTCACAAAACTCGAGAGGAAATGTAGAAGATAATGGATACAACGAAATTTTGCGATTTCTATTGGTTGATATTTTATTATTTTTTTTAGCACCGCGTCCTACTACCTATTCAGGTTATACGTATATATACTAGTTACGCTAGTGAGTTAAGGATGAGTAAGGTTGAATTTGGAGGAAGTGTACCCGCATATACGTGGAAAAACCATTTAGTAAACACTAATCTTAGTACATTCGACCGGGATTTGAACTCCCATCTCCCTGTCATTTGCATTCTAGTTTAACACGACAGTGACACCTTAGACCATGCGGCTATTGAAGCAATTTTTTTTAATACTGAATTTTTATTTTAATATCAAGGGTTGTATAAGTACACGACTTTCCGGCTTACTTTATCAAATACAGCATTGATACAACCTCGATCGTAGCACCGGGAGTTATTATATTAATGTTAAGAAAGATACTCCTAAACATTAATGGTGCATTATCTAAAGTCACGCACCAAAATTTAACTAAAGTAAGAATGGAAGTCCAAGCCGTTAAGAAAATATGTCCCAACTGAAATCGGTCGTGGATTAAATCCTCACTTTTACCAGTTGAAAAATACACTACAGTCCGCTGCTACAGTTTTTTTCAAATGTTTACATTAATTATATTGAAAAATTACAGATTGGAGACAGAATTTTACCTTTAGAAATTGGACCCGTGGAGTTAACCGAACGATCTAAGAGATAAGATTCACATTGCCCTCGAGAAACGTCGACAAGGAGGTCAATTTTCGAATCTCGGTCTGGAAGATTAAGGGGGATTTTGCCAACTCGCCCTTCAAGCAAATTCGGATGCAGTTCTCTATTATTTTCTTAATAATTTTGATTAAATCGTTATTAATTCTCGTGTTAAACGTATGAATAGTAAACTTTAACCTTTGACTCTACGCGCCAACCCTTTACCACTGAGCTAAGGCGTAAGAGACTGAGACGAGAATATTTCAGGACATAGGCCTACTATTTTAATATAGAATACCAATCATAGACGAGGAACAATATGTTATACACATTTGTCTAAAGGGACACCACCCTTAAAAAAAGATTACATCTACGAAACACACCCCATGGCGAATAAATAAAAGCACACCTCACTTATTTTTATGAAAGGACATATCTGACAGATAGTGAGGGTCACGTATTCATACGTCAAGTTGAGTGATCTGTCACGTTTGATAAATATTGTCAATACTTATTAAATAAAACTAATTATATATATTCACATCTTTACCAATTTTGGCCGCAAAAAATATTTGTATGATGTTCATTTGTAGAAAAAAAAAAGTCAATATATAATTATGTTGGCTTTTTAAACCTTCAGATGTGGCAATAAATAGTTGACCTGGATATAATAATATATTGTTTCATCCACGTAATTAAATTTGGGAATTCTAAAACACCATTTTGACTGACCATTCTTATAATCAGGCATAGGGGAAGGGTGGAGAAAAGTGGGTTGAGGGTGTATTTATGTAAATGGGGTGGACGCATAAAATACATGCAAAAATACGCACTTTAACTTAACTTTGTCACCGCCTTGTAATCTTGACTAATATACATAGGTAATTTGGAAGTCAGAGTATGATATTGTTATTGGTCCAAAATGGGGAATGAGCAGAAGATAACCTTCGACATAACTACCAGGGGAAAAAATCCTTCTGTACCATTTACCAGTCTTTAAGAAAAAGACATTTTCTCTAACTTATATATAAAGAGCCAAGTGGCCTACATGCATTACCCACTATGCACATTCACTCATAGCTTCCACAAACTCAAAGAACCAAATTTCCCAACCCAAAGAACAAAATGTTCCCATCCATAAGCCCAAATTTGATACAAAGCTTCAAATAAGGCCTTGAAAATCAAAAATACGGTCGCCAATTTTATCCGATGAGTTCCTATCTGACTTTATTTAATATCTTTACTAATAATCGATTACCTTTTGAAACTTACTAATTAACCGATTTTTATACTTGTTAGATAGTTTTTGTACATACTAAATTATAAAAGTTTATTTTATTTATTAAAACTTTACTCGCTTCGATTGTCGAATGGTCTAAGGCTGAAATGCGGGAGAGGGGTAGATAGGAGTTAGGAGTCCGAACTAGTGCACTGAGGATATTTTTTCCGAAATTATTTTCCACTCCCTCCATGCAAATGCGGGTCAACTTCTATTAAAATCCAACCTTCTTCATCCTAGTACAGTAGCGTAAATATTGCATGCGCGTATAAACCGAACAGGTAGTTAATTAGACGCAGGGACTTATAATAATATTCACACTATACAGTAGTTTTGTAAATTGAAGAGTCGTGCTGCATGGACGTGTAAATATCAAATGCATTGTGGTCATAGTTATTAATGTAATCTTATATATAATTTGATAAGCCCGTTTCCGGTAGTAGAAATCACGAGGAAATGACTGGACAAGTTTTGACAAACGACCACTCATTTTAACGATTAGGAGTCCAGGATGTCGGGAAAAATAGTAGTTTTCCACGAAAACCCCAATTTTCACAGAGAATTTTCTGTTTTTCATTCTTTGTTTAATTTACATGGAAACAGTTATATGATGCGTGGCTGTAAATCTATAAATAAAATACATCTCTTTGGCTAAAAAATAATAACTCATTCTTTATTTGTTGGTCCAAACACATCACAATTTTCTCTTTGGATGAATATTTCTCTTTGAATGCTCGTCATAATACATCTAGATTGAGATTCCTAAACTGGGGAAACTTTTTTTTATTGTAATGTTGCTATCGCTATTTCGCATTTAAATCAATAATATTGAGCATAATTCGAAAATTAGAAGGTTAAGTTAAGTCCGTGAAAGTATTGTTTACGTTTTGTTTTGAAAATGATAAAATGATGTTTAAATATATTAAAGTATGTATTATAAGCTCAAAATTGATAAAATGATCTTGAATATTGTTTAAAAAATAGCCATTTAACTCTCTAATTATGAGTTTTGGTGTTTATTTTTTTTCAAATAATGGGTTTTGATTTTAATTTTATTCAAATAATGGGTTTTGATGTTAATTTTAGCAAATAGTAACACAATACAAATACATTAGTTTAGCTACGTTTTCATTCTACCGTTTAATTTTGAGGAAATGGTATCTAAAAGTGATATTTTGTGTACCTCATCTATCTTTTCACATTCTTACAAATACAGTAAGTTCAGTTATGTTTCCGTGTTGATGATTAATTTTGAGGGAATGATATTGAAAAGTACTGTAATGATTGATTACTACATCAATATTTTCGCATTCTCTATCAGACTTTCTCACGCTCTCACACACAGACTCTCACACTCTGGAATGAACGGCCAAAGACAATAATGTTTATAAAACTTGTATTTCTAATAAAAATTAGTTAATGCCAACATTAGGCCTGTAAATCTTGGCTAAAAGTTAATTGGTAAGGTAGGTGTACTAATTTAAATAATGGAGTAGTTATTTTACACCAAATATTAAGCCCATCATAAGCAATTCTGGCCTTAACTACTCGCTAGCCCTTGTATTTACACGCCTTTAAACCCTAGTAATGATAACAATAATCAGAGTTCGAATCCCAACTAGGTCAAGTGAGGGGGATTTTTCTAAATCGCTTCTCACCCTCTTTCCACTATAATATATAATTGCACTTTTTCTAAATTCTACCTTCTTTATCCAGACCCATTTGTGTAACAATTCTGATAATCAGAAAAACTAGTAAGCAGCGCAGCACCAAAATAAAGTACATATTTTATTAACATTTTATAGAATAAAAAATTATACATTACTTACTCAATGGGATTGGGACTCGAAAGTTCATTACCGCGCTTATAAAAGTACGCCAGCTATTCTTATATTAAGCTAGTCCTTTCCAGTCCACCTCATTACACTCTTGAGCTAGTTTTATTCAGTCACCCTCGTTATACCCTATCTGTTTCAGGTCCATTCTAATGGTATCCTCCCATCTACGTCTAGGTCTTCCCAATGATCTCTTCCCATTGGGTTTACAGATTCTTCCATTCGCGCTGCATGTCCTGTCCACCGTAATCTCTACGTTTTGATTATTTTAACAATGTCTTGTACATACCATGTTTTATACAATTTTGGAGGGTAGAAACCTCAACAACTACCATACCCTCCTATACCTGTTGATACCTTCATCATCTTGTGATTTTCTAACCCATTATATCGGCTTTTTTCAATATGCCCTAGTGGAATCCGCCCAAACCCCAGGAAACGCGAATGTAAACGTCTCTTTCTGAAGACACATCTATATTTACAAGCTTTTCTTCCTCCTCTCTCTTCCTCATTCTCCTCCCAAGACGAGCGATAAGATAACAATCTTTATTCTTGCTGAGAGACCACCAACCAGACCTGTTATTATCGGCTTCTCTGTGCAAAAATATATGGAACAGAGATCTGCGTCTACTGCTTGCTTGATAGGAAGGACATTAATATAATACAATCATATTATATTCGTGGCTATCATTGATAACATTTTACTAAATTATTTGTATAGTTTTATAGATATTATTTATCGAAAGTGATTGCTGAATATCACATGACTTGACGTATACATATAAAAACATAGTTTAACGACGTTGCCTAATTGGTGATTGCCACTGTCACAGACAAGCACCACTGTACGAAATAGCTTTAGTTTATCTACTGATCACACTTTCCCTCTTCCTCTGACGAGTTTACAAAGTAACTAAACTATTTGGCGTCTTGAAAACATTGACTTGCGTTTTAAAATTACATTTTTCTCGTTTCCTTTTCCAGATAGACATATGTTTCTACAGACTTTTTTTTAAATTTACATCCTAATAGGAGGAAACTCTTACAGGCCATTTTCATTACCAGGCCAAATAGCCTAAGCTGTAGCTTATTTATCAAACAAACTACTTCAAGATGAATTTTTTTTTGTGACACTGTAGTACTACTTTTAGAATTATTCAAGAATATGGTGTTTGTTTCATTGTTATATCTTTGAAACTCACTGAATAAAACATAAATTCACTAACAGGGGCAGTCCTATCTGACCTGCTGTGACGTCACAGGGGGGCAACGTTCTTAAGTAAGCTTTAGAACTTTAAAAAACTTTTTTTCCTATCTCAATGGGACCATACCTTGAAAAAAACTCGCAACTTCACGCGTTTATTATTTTTAAATATTACTAAGATTTATCATGATTGTTATTTAAAGCTTAATTTAAAGGGCTGGGTAATGGACCCGCACTCGCGGGGGAGAGAAGTTGTGACGAATATGAATATCGGTGCACCGTCCTTACGTCTACAAAGTGTGCACGTCTAGAAAAAAACCACAATATCCCTTCTGTAAGTAGTGAAAGTTGCACCGCTTGGACCTGAATCGGTGGACACGTGGACTAAGACGTTGATCTCGTCTGGTCTAGTTTGCCAGTGACGAGGGGGTTCTAATTCCGACCAGGTATACTGTGGATGGTTTTTCCTACATTATTTTCAACTCCTCCTCCATTTCCTCTAAAATTCCACATTCCTCATCCACACACAATTAACGCAACTTAATTCTCTGGATAACTCGGATGGATGGCAAATTCCGGTGCACCCACACAACAATAAACAAACTAGAATGAAAAAAATAAAAGTAAGCTGAGCCTATTTTGCCGGTAATTATTACTATTTTAATGAAAGTGGGTGCTACGTGTTTTTAAATCAGGCCTATTACAGACCTCAATAATATTGTGATTTTAAAAGAAACTCATTTTCTAATCCATCCTCAAAGTCACTCTTAAAAATCCATAAAAATAATAAACAAATGCTTTTGTGCAAGACAGTTAATGAATCCAAAACCTTCAAAGGAGCGATTGTTTTGTGTTTCCCTATTTCACTGGTTAATTACTTGTACTAGATGGATGAATACATTTTGATTTGCGAATATTAATCTTCATAAAGTTAACTAACTAGAAGAGTTACGAGGCTGCGGGTTTAGGATGGGGGTGGGAGGGGGTACGCCTCATGAGAATGATAGAGGAGTAGAAGAGGGGTAAGTTTGCCAAGTCTTATTATATTATCATGTCGTGTAAGAAGAGGTAAGACTAAGAATCTTAAAGTCCTCATTTTGTGTCTTCCGTTGAATGAGCGAGCAAGATGTACTTGGCTCTCATCGTATTTGTAGGATGAACTTTCTTAACTCTTGAATTGCTTGTTCAACATTTGGGTGCTACAACGAGATATGGGGTAGTACAGGGCTGTCACGTGCCTGTAAGACGGTAAGAGCCAGAACAGCTATTTTTCTTCTCCTCACGCCTTCACGTCGGAAATTATAACTGTTACGTCACTTTTCTCGGGCAATCTTTTCATGCCTGCACGTATTTTTCGCCATGGGACTATTATTATTATTATTATTATTATTATTATTATTATTATTATTATTATTATTATCACGTCTTACTACCCGTTCGGGTTATACGCACTTACGCTGATGTGTAATGGTAGGGTGATTGTGAGATGAAATGGAGGACATACAGCTTAACGTGGAATCCGAACCACGGTGGAGGCCTGGCATTCCTCACATTCACAAGTTGTGATTAATACACATCTTGTCAGAGGTGAAGGAAGGGTTTGGCAATCAGATAAATCTGTGCCGGGACCGAGGATTGAGCCCCGGACCCCCAGCACAGAGGTCTGACACCCTACCCCTAGACCACCAGGTCACCTGTGTCACTGTAGTTTTCCACAGACGTTCCCATCAGATCTATAGGTCTATTTTTGATGGAAACACAGGTTTATAAATCATATTTGATTTATTCAAATGAAACTGCACCCGATTATCCAGAAATTATCACAGTCGGAATAAGAGGTATTTAATACGCGGCAGCTTTAAAGTTTGAAATTTGGATGTTAGCGCGCCGTGAACCTTAGCTCCAGTGGGGTTGCAGGCCAAGTGACGTCGGAAGAGCCCTTTTACTTGTTTATAGTCATTTAAGAAGGCTTTGAAAAAATTTCAATTTAATGAAACCTCATCATATTTCATCAGCTTTTAGAAACGAGAAAAAGAAAGAAAAAATCCGCTTCAGAAGAGTTATCTGTGAGTGACTTGTTTACAAAATACTCTAAATAGGGTTGGATACCTTTTAATAAAGCTAAGATTTTAAGGTGACAGTATCTTGTCAACAACATAAACAAAAAAATATAAAATGACCACCCGGGTTTGTTAAACCAGAAAAGAAGATTTTAACCATATGAATTTATTAAGTTTAATATTATAAAATTATCCATAAACTTTAAATACATTAAGGGTGGGAATTTTATGATATGGAATATTAAGAAAGGGAAATTTTATATCATTAAAAGCTGGAGAAACACAGTCTTTTGTGCGTGTATCTGGTAAAAAAAAACTGGAATATTTGTGGAGTTAAGACATTCAAAGATAGAGGTTTTAAATAGTAGGCCTTTACATAAAAGAAAAGAGAAACTTAAGAACTAAGTGTGCTGATTCTAACTCGTGTCGTATCCACTCCTATTCTCATGAAATATTGTGTTGGCAACCCTGGGAGTATAGTTTTTGCGGTTCTTCACCGGTGAGTTTACCGAATGCTGTTCATTATCGCAGGAAACAGAGAAATGGAAGCTGTTTGTGAGTGATTCGCCTTTATTGGATTTCAAACGTTTTCCCCGCTAGGATGCTCAGATTGTGTCACGGGAGTTTTTCTGTCGCTAAACTATACACACCCCATCGTAGATTTGATAAGTTAGGATTACAAAGGGTTTCAATAGGATTATAATTATAATGACCACAAATAAATGTATAATAATAATAATAATAATAATAATAATAATAATAATAATAATAATAATAATAATAATGGCGTGTCTGGGCTACATCAATCAGTTTGTGGAAAGAGTAGCCAGCACTAACGTACCGTTGCTCAGGGGACGCCCGAATGTACTAATCGTACATCCTTTCCGTGGAGGTTCTTTAAATGTTCCGATGAGGTGAGTGGATGATGATAGTGAATATAACGGGTTGGAGCTAGTGAAGATCTTAACCTAACTTACGCATAGTTAACTAAACCCCGGTGACCATGGGAGTTATTCCCTTTTCGATATACATCCCAGCCCGGAATCAAGCCCGAGACCTCTAGGTCTGACCACTATACCGCGAGGCTGGTTTACATGTATATTATCAGCTGTATTGTTTTGTGTGTGCTCTCTTTGTTCTCTCTCTCTCTCTCTCTCTCTCACACACACACACACACAGTAAAAAGGCGGTAGAAAGGACGATATCTTGAGTGAAAAATGGTATAACTACTTTAATATATTCATACGTCACTTTTTGACCGAGTGGAAAGAAGTCCTGTTTTAACTCGACTATTTGGCTCGCGTGGCTGGGACTCGTTTCCTTACCGGGTCGCATCATGGATTCATCCTCCACCCCCTCCTACCCCCCTTTCAGAATGAGGTTTCATAACCTTGACGGTGAAAGTATTATTTAGCGACCTTACCTACCTTTGACATAACGGCAAGTCAAGATTTATTTCCCATTTATTTACGTTTCATGCGGCAAGTTTTATTGAAACTAAAACCACACATTCTTAAATAATTCTAAAAATATTCACACTATCACAACTTTTTTTTTATCTTCAAGAAGTTTTTTACGTAAATATACCCATGTTTTTAAATTGCCTTCAACTCATAATATTTGGTTTATTCACGAAAATGATCAGTAGGAATCTTCCTGCCAGGATGGAGATTAAAAAATACCTTGGAATCATGTCCTTTTATAAAAAGTTAGTTTTTGATTACAACTCAATACTATTAAGGCGTAAATATTAGAGTGATTATTTCAGCGGTAGAGAGGAAGTGTCATCAGCAAATAAACAAGAGGTCTTGCAGAGTGAACTACTGATTTACTTCCCTCTTTTTTTATTCTAGACAGCGGCGTTTGGAGTGTGGTAGTGCTTAGCTTTGAGCTCACAAAGTACTTGGTAACTCCCATTGGTGGTTGATGATTTACAAACTAGGGTGTTCACAAAATTAAGATTGTAATGAAGAATATTTTGTAAAAATATATATATATATATATATATACATGTATACATATAGTTTTATTATATCAAGATATTTATTATATCAATATATATAGTTTTATTATATCAAGACAAGACCAACATAAAGATATGGCCCCATTAAAGTTTAATAACTAAATCAACATAGCACATGCATACGTATAAATTGGCCTACACATATTATATATACATATTATATATATATATATATATATATATACACGTAGGTATACATACGCACATAAAAAGTTAAGCTCGCTATTCTTCAGAGTAGGCCTACATACGTTTATCTGACCTAACATTGGCAATAATGATTTTCTTGTGGAAAAGTGAATTCTCCTGCTTTTAATTTTTCTCACTTATATGAAATAGCCATGCTTTGTTCATGTATTTAGCTCTTTAAAAAACAGCAAGTTAGGTAAATAAGTTAATACAAATAATTAATTGAATTACCAGCACGTAGTCAAGAATATTTTTGGAAAATGTTCACTTAGAATTTTTGTTTGTAATCACATTTTTTGTTTCGCCAACTTTTTTACTTACATTTGGTTGATCAAATCCTAGCCTTTTAATTATTATACTCTCCTGATAAGTTAATTTATCACTCTTTAGAATATAATGAAGCGTATTCATCTTTAAAGAACTATTTTAAAAAATTCCGACGCTATGTCTCTTTATACTTTCAATTAGCTAATGTGTATTTTATAATATACGTAATTTAATTCTATACATGGCGACGCTAGGTTTTTAACAAAGTATCTTAATAGGCCTATATTTTTAAAAACTTCACTCCCGAATTACCAATCAAAAGAAATAGAGCTACTTAAAATAATTATTTCAATCCGCTTGGTTACCTAATCTCGACTGAATAAAGACCGGACTCATTAGGGTCACAAAGTCTCGGTTTGTTTGGCTCAGCTCGAATGGCTCGATTCTTGAGAGGCGAGAGATAATGAAAACACTTTAAATGATCACAGCAACGAAGAGCACATTTCCCAGGTTAAATCTTCATAAGAGCTTCCTAATATTAATGTGCGCGTGCACATGCACATTAGCACTCCCAACTGTAACGAATAATTTGTGCGCTCACACCGGGCTGCTAAACTACATACAAGAGCATATCTCCCGCCCTCGCACAAGAAAAGACTGCCAACTTTACACCAGGAAAACGCTAATTATAATAGAAGAACTTGATTGTTTAGGCCTAGCCTCCTTTCAAACGTGACGGATTTCCGCCGTCGCCACGGACATCGGGGTACACAAATTTAAATGAGAGCTTTCACACGTGACGGCACGGCGAGAATGCCGTGAACGGCCGCCGTGGTATCGACGGCGTATCTAGGGACAACCTCCGTGCGGTGGACGGCACGCCGAAATGGTCGAGATACATTGTGTCTAATGCATCTCTCACACGCCACGGTGTCTGGCCGTCAGTCCGCACGTCGTGCTTGCTTCAGTCTAACGTTGTTCGTTGTATCGAGTAGACGCTATGGCTTCTGGAACCTTCGAAACCGATGTTGAGGCATTAATTGAACAAGTGGAATTGAATCCAGTGCTTTGATACATAAGCATTAGATGAGTACAAATCTCGGACTAAGTCATTATCAGCTTGGAGGGGGGTTTTGCTTTAATCAACTCATAATTCGAGATGTTGAAAGACGAGAAGAAAAAAGTAGTTTGGTACACACAACAACATCTTCCCTTGGTTTGTATTAGCACACTGGAGCTTAACGAGGAAATGGAAACATTAAATTGGAGGAATTCATTTCAACAAGGCACGGTACGCCATTGGTATAGACGGCGAGCGCCATCTTTATTAACAGCGTGCGCCGTCCACGGCGACGGCGAAAGACCGTCACACCAAAATTAGGGAAACAAATTATCACATAGATTTAGATAGACTAATTAATTATTTAAAACTAAAATACTATACAATTGTAATAAAAATATTGAGTGTTCTCATGCACATGAGCTCATATAAACGAGCACCACTGTAAACGTCAACCAATTTGTTCACAGTTTCTATATCATCTATAATACAATGCACTCCTTAGGTCGTATGTAATACCTCCTTCTTGTCCTGGAGTCCTAATACTTAGAGGGCCCGCATCATCTTGGAAATGTAAAGGATCCCTTTCCCTATTGAGGAATATAGTGTATTGTAGTCTACCTCTGATTGTACCTTTCCTCATAGTTTCCACGACAACTTGTGAGACGGTAGCGCGCCTCTAGGTTGTTCCTATACGGGAAGTTGATTTCTAAACTATCCTAGGAACAAGTTTGGTGGTATATCCTTGCTTGTCTCGCTTCGGTGATTTCAGTCGAACACAAACACGTCTAAATGAGTTGTGTTATGCTCACCTTGCGCGTTAGTTGTGTAGCCCAATGTGCGCTAGCTATGGAGATAAGTTGCCGCCCTCCCCTCTTTCCTCTTTCCTCCCACCACGTTCCTCCTCGTATCGTGAGAATCTCTCTCCGGTAAATGAGGTAATTTTACAGGCAAATTGTTCCAAAACTTGACTTGGAAATCTACATACTAAAGACATTGTTATGGTAATAATTCATTCTGTATGAGGTGGGGAAAAAAAAAGGGCTTGTTTTTGTACTTATTTTATATGTATGCGTTTGTGCTTGGTGACAAAATAATTAGTTTAACACCTTAGAAAGGGTGTTTTTAATCGACGATTTTAATTCATGAATGCATTAATATAACAGATTATATTCATTAGTTAACTTTTAAAATGTAGTTATTATAGTTCCTTTATTCATCGGTTTTGGCATTATTGGACATTACATGTTTATTTGGTTATTTAATGTGATTTTTATAAACACACAGCTTGACTTACAAACTAACTTAAGCTAGGAGAGTAGACCCAACTCTCTACATTCACTAGTTGAATGATCTCCATACAATAAGATGTCAACATCACTCCGAATCAAACCAAGTTCGCCTAGACTTGTGGTTAATACTTATAGCTGCTTAGCTATAAGGATGAAGAGTAATACCTACCAGCTCAATAACCATTGGTTTAGTGTCAATTAAAAGGATTTAGACCTCTTTGCAAGAATCAAAGACACTTTTTCAATAAACAAATAATTTATTGAATGGTATCCTTGGAAAATTATTTATATACTTTGGGGATATTTTCCTACTGACATTTAGTTTTGTAAAATATTACCTATCTTTTTGTTTTGGCTGAACTGTGGGGCTAATGGTCATGGGAATATGGAGAATTTAGTTGGATTTTTTTGGGGCGGGGGGGGATTTCAAATATTAAATTTATACATGATGTTACTTACATTGAACCCGGGAATGTTTTGTATTTTATACAATAGTGGTTAAACTTATTGTGTAAAGGAGACTGGGAGGGGGAAAGTACAAAAATATTTGAGTGACTTTACAACCCTCTACTCCCCCTCCCCACCACACTAGTTTCCAATTAATATTAAAAAATTGGATGCTCCTTGAAGTTATTGGAGTGTTCCCGTTTGGAGAGTTTTGGAAAATTATACTCTTTTAAAAGCTATTTAGAATAGTGCTAACTCTAACATTTTTGAAATTTAATATCAATAATGGCTATTCAACGTAATCCTCCTTCGGCAAATTTTTGAAAATGGATGCCTCCAAAAGATATTTAAGTTATTACTCATCGGAATTTTCTTTATAAATTATATTCCACCGGAAGCTATTTGAAGTGGTCCTCACACCTAGACATTTTTTGAAATTTAAATTGCCTCTAGAACACTAGGTGGAAAACATATTTTTCAACGTAGCCACAGGTGTGGCGAATGAAAGTTGAAATTTCGCCACCAATGTAAATTTGAGAAATTATATTGCTCAAACGAACATTTAAAATAGCACACACACTCTCTTTAGAACAAGTTTATACAAGACATGTACAACTTTGACTACTCGTTTACAACTGGCTCAGACGCGAATGAGGAAAATCGTTCAGAATCGAAAATATAAAACAATATATTGCTTAAACTGACATTCAAATTTGATCTTGAATGCAGAGATGAAACAAGTGTAAGGGGAAATGGAGTGGCGGGGAGTATTGGATGCAGTGTTGCGTCACTGGTCATTTATAAATGGGGAAAAAGGAGTGGCGGAGTATTGATGGCAGTGTTTGCGTCACTGGCCATTTATAAAGTGGGGGAAAAGGAGTGGCGGGGAGTATTGGATGGCAGTGTTGCGTCACTGGGTCATTTATAAAGTGGGGAAAAGGAGTGGCGGGGAGTATTGGATGGCAGTGTTGCGTCACTGGGTCATTTATAAAGTGGGGAAAAGGAGTGGCGAGGAGTATTGGATAGCAGTGTTGCGTCACTGGGTCATTTATAAAGTGGGGAAAAGGAGTGGCGGGGAGTATTGGATGGCAGTGTTGCGTCACTGGGTCATTTATAAAGTGGGGAAAAGGAGTGGCGGGGAGTATTGGATGGCAGTGTTGCGTCACTGGGTCATTTATAAAGTGGGGAAATGGAATGGCGGGGAGTATTGGATGGCAGTGTTGCGTCACTGGGCTCATTTATAAAGTGGGGAAATGGAGTGGCGGGGAGTATTGGATGGCAGTGTTGGTCACTGGGTCATTTATAAAGTGGGGAAAAGGAGTGGCGGGGAGTATTGGATGGCAGTGTTGCGTCACTGGGTCATTTATAAAGTGGGGAAAAGGAGTGGCGGGGAGTATTGGATGGCAGTGTTGCGTCACTGGGTCATTTATAAAGTGGGGAAAAGGAGTGGCGGGGAGTATTGGATGGCAGTGTTGGGTCACTGGGTCATTTATAAAGTGGGGAAAAGGAGTGGCGGGGAGTATTGGATGGCAGTGTTGCGTCACTGGGTCATTTATAAAGTGGGTAAAAGGAGTGGCGGGGAGTATTGGATGGCAGTGTTGCGTCACTGGGTCATTTATAAAGTGGGGAAAAGGAGTGGCGGGGAGTATTGGATGGCAGTGTTGGGTCACTGGGTCATTTATAAAGTGGGGAAAAGGAGTGGCGGGGAGTATTGGATGGCAGTGTTGCGTCACTGGGTCATTTATAAAGTGGTGAAAAGGAGTGGCGGGGAGTATTGGATGGCAGTGTTGCGTCACTGGGTCATTTATAAAGTGGGGAAAAGGAGTGGCGGGGAGTATTGGATGGCAGTGTTGCGTCACTGGGTCCATTTATAAAGTGGGGAAAAGGAGTGGCGGGGAGTATTGGATGGCAGTGTTGCGTCACTGGGTCATTTATAAAGTGGGGAAAAGGAGTGGCGGGGAGTATTGGATGGCAGTGTTGCGTCACTGGGTCATTTATAAAGTGGGGAAAAGGAGTGGCGAGGAGTATTGGATAGCAGTGTTGCGTCACTGGGTCATTTATAAAGTGGGGAAAAGGAGTGGCGGGGAGTATTGGATGGCAGTGTTGCGTCACTGGGTCATTTATAAAGTGGGGAAAAGGAGTGGCGGGGAGTATTGGATGGCAGTGTTGCGTCACTGGGTCATTTATAAAGTGGGGAAAATGGAATGGCGGGGAGTATTGGATGGCAGTGTTGCGTCACTGGCTCATTTATAAAGTGGGGAAATGGAGTGGCGGGGAGTATTGGATGGCAGTGTTGGGTCACTGGGTCATTTATAAAGTGGGGAAAAGGAGTGGCGGGGAGTATTGGATGGCAGTGTTGCGTCACTGGTCATTTATAAAGTGGGGAAATGGAGTGGCGGGGAGTATTGGATGGCAGTGTTGGCGTCACTGGGTCATTTATAAAGTGGGGAAAAGGAGTGGCGGGGAGTATTGGATGGCAGTGTTGGTCACTGGGTCATTTATAAAGTGGGGAAAAGGAGTGGCGGGGAGTATTGGATGGCAGTGTTGCGTCACTGGGTCATTTATAAAGTGGGTAAAAGGAGTAGGCTGTTGGGATAATGTGGATGGCAGTGTTGCGTCACTGGGTCATTTATAAAGTGGGGAAAAGGAGTGGGGATCGTGGGAGTATAATGAGATGATGCAGTGTTGGGTCACTGGGTCATTTATAAAGTGGGGAAAAGGAGTGGCGGGGAGTATTGGATGGCAGTGTTGCGTCACTGGGTCATTTATAAAGTGGTGAAAAGGAGTGGCGGGGAGTATTGGATGGCAGTGTTGCGTCACTGGTCATTTATAAAGTGGGGAAAAGGAGTGGCGGGGAGTATTGGATGGCAGTGTTGCGTCACTGGGTCATTTATAAAGTGGGTAAAAGGAGTGGCGGGGAGTATTGGATGGCAGTGTTGCGTCACTGGGTCATTTATAAAGTGGGGAAAAGGAGTGGCGGGGAGTATTGGATGGCAGTGTTGCGTCACTGGGTCATTTATAAAGTGGGGAAAAGGAGTGGCGGGGAGTATTGGATGGCAGTGTTGCGTTACTGGGTCATTTATAAAGTGAGGAAATGGAGTGGCGGGGAGTATTGGATGGCAGTGTTGCGTCACTGGGTCATTTATAAAGTGGGTAAAAGGAGTGGCGGGGAGTATTGGATGGCAGTGTTGCGTCACTGGGTCATTTATAAAGTGGGGAAAAGGAGTGGCGGGGAGTATTGGATGGCAGTGTTGCGTCACTGGGTCATTTATAAAGTGGGGAAAAGGAGTGGTGGGGAATATTGGATGGCAGTGTTGCGTCACTGGGTCATTTATAAAGTGGGGAAATGGAGTGGCGGGGAGTATTGGATGGCAGTGTTGCGTCACTGGGTCATTTATAAAGTGGGGAAAAGGAGTGGCGGGGAGTATTGGATGGCAGTGTTGCGTCACTGGGTCATTTATAAAGTGAGGAAAAGGAGTGGCGGGGAGTATTGGATGGCATTGTTGCGTCACTGGGTCATTTATAAAGTGGGGAAATGGAGTGGCGGGGAGTATTGGATGGCAATGTTGCGTCACTGGGTCATTTATAAAGTGGGGAAAAGGAGTGGCGGGGAGTATTGGATGGCAGTGTTGCGTCACTGGGTCATTTATAAAGTGGGGAAATGGAGTGGTGGGGAGTATTGGATGGCAGTGTTGCGTCACTGGGTCATTTATAAAGTGGGGAAAAGGAGTGGCGGGGAGTATTGGATGGCAGTGTTGCGTCACTGGGTCATTTATAAAGTGGACAGCTTTCAATGATATACAGGAAATACCAACACAAGCCATTTGGAATAAAGTTTAGTTTACCGCGAGACCTGGAAAACTCAAATTCACCACATTTTATGGCCAATTCGCGGCACGTGGTGATTGGTGACAGGGTTGCCCATCATGGCTATAAAAGCTATTTAGAGTGTATCTCACCTGATTTTTTTAAAACTAGATTCCTCTAGAATATATTTGAAGTGGTCTCCCCCAGCATTAAAAAAAAAAATCGGATGCCCTTAGAAACTATTTGGACTAGTCTTAACCTAAAGTTAAACAAACACAAAATTACATGCCTCTAGCACCTATTGGAAGTGGTCTTCCCCCGACACATTTTTGAAAATTGAATGCGTTAGGAAGCTATTTGGAGTGGTCCTTCCCTGCCAAATTTTTGAAAAGTTAACTCCTCAATAAGCTGTTTGAAGCTTTATACAAGGTATTCTTTAAGCTTCATATTAAAAACTTCAGGAAATATTTGGGGGGATGAAGAGGGGGCGAAGAGGGGGGCTTGAACCCCATAACCACCCCTCCTAATGCCCATGGTAGTGGTTCTTGTATTTAAACAACTTAAACTTGTGTAATCGCTAATTAAACTTCCATATCCTGGAATATGTTTACTTATCAAATAAAATAATGGCTTGTCTTTTCATCTAGCGCCATATATCCTCTCAGGACCTAGAGCAGTGTTTTCTTAACTGCCGTTGTAGTGCCGTAACATTTTTGTTTTTATTCCATTTATTTACCTTTATCAAGATTTTTAAAAATAATTTTCTTATTTATTTGGTATGGAGTAATAAATGATAAGGTTATATTATCTTCTTTGTTATTATTTTTTATTCCCTTTTCTTTATTTGATATAAGCTTTAGTCTTCTATGACGACGACATGTTTCGGTGATGTTACACCATCTTCAGGTCTTATTAATAATAAAGATGATTTATTTTAATCCATACTATCGGAAAGTTTATGAATTTTTCAGGTGTTTTATGGGATGATCCCACAAAAAGATTCTTCCATATAACACCTCAAAAATTCACAAACTTACCGATATTATGGACTAAAATAAATCATATCTATTTTAAAATAAATGAGACCTGAAGATGGTTTAAAATCACCGAAACATGTCTTTGTCATTGAAGACTAAAGTTTATACTAAGTTATATTAAGGAGAAGGGGGAAAAAATAACCAATAAAATATAACCTTATCATATATCAAGAATATTTAAACGAATTCCCTACAAATATAAATCATATCAAACAAATAAGACCGTGGTTAGCGAGATAAAGTACATAAGACGATAAAACACAACTTGGTCCAAAAACAAAGTGGACTTTATATAAAGTTGGTGTGGTGCGAAATACTTTTCATTACAATACATTACGTTATATTATTATGGCGTGAAGTTTGAAAAAACATTGCCCTAGAAACTTGACGTTTGGAACACAAGTAGATAAAAAAAAGTCTGTAACATAGTTTTATTATTATAGTAGGGAAAGTAGGCTGAATAATATATAATGTCAAAATAGAGATATAATCTAAACAGGTTCTAAGAGCTGACATTTCTTTTGAAGATTAAGTTATAACTTCTCTATACACAATATTTTGTACTCTTTTCTGTTGGTGCTAATAAAAAAGAAAGAAAAGTGTCACAGCATAACCAATTAGTTGTTAATCAAAAGTATATTAGCAATACTAACCCTCTTTACCCTTTTTATTCCTTTTACCTATTTAGCCCTTTTTGCGCTTTTTACATGTTTTTAACCTTTTCCCCCCATCTTTACCCTAAAATAATACCTTTTTTGCCCTTTTTTTTCTATATCGCTTTTTAACCTCTCTACCCTTCCACCTCGTTTACGCTTTTTACCCGGTTAACCTTTTTACCCTTTTTTATCCTAATTACCCCTTTTGCGGCTTTTTAATCTTATCATTTTGTATAGTTAACTTTTTGCTCTTTTGATAATTTTTATCCTTTTTGCCCTTTTTACCACTTCAACTGTACCCTTTTGCCCTTTTTTGATATTTTGGTCGTTTTGGTACTTTTTGTAAATTTTGCTTTTTTGGTCAATTTTCCCTGTTTGATTGGATTTAGGCCTACTTTTTACAATTTTTACCACTCTTGACCTTTTTGCCTTTTTTTACATTAATTACCAGGCTTAGCCCCGGTGAACTATGCATACATACATAATCACTCCGTTCCCTTAGGCAAGAAAATGTGCATGTAACTAAAAAAACCACTCCGTATTTAATCCATCCTCACTTTCTCCACACTTCCCTAACCTTATATACTTCCTTCGCTTCAACAACATCCATACATCGAGTCATACATGCTCTTTTATTCTTAAAACTCTTAATGTTTCTCTTTTTCCCACATTCGTCTATATAGCCACGAACATATAGCCACGTCTTACTTGGCCTACCCCTTCCTTTTGATACACACACTTTACCTTCATATATTTGTTTCGTCACTCGATCCATACTCATCCTCTCATCATTCCCGGATTAACATAGAACGTTTCTTTCCCATTTACCTATTCGATTCCCTTTCAAATGCACTCATTCAGCATTCATTCATTACTGATAATGTCCATACGAGTTTGTTCACATATATTTATTAGATATCTCATTCCAACCGCATTCATCTTGCTCTTGTTTTTCTCCGGACAAAACCCACGCTTTTCATACATAAAACAATGTCGCCGTCAACACAATTTTATATACTGCTACCTTTGCGTCTTTCGATACTAATTCATTCTTTGCAATAGTCCACATACATCCAAATACTCTCTGAGATACTTTCATCCGTCTTTCGATGTCACCATATATCCTTCCATTTTTACAGAATATTCTGCCCAGATACACAAAATCATTCACTTGTTCTGACAGTTTTCCATTTCTACTAAGCTGACAATCATTTACTGATCCGTCCTTATCATAAACTATCACCTTAATTTTGAAGACATTTAACGAAGATCCATCATGCCTGTCGCCACATTCAAACGATTTAATGCATTCTGCAAGTCACTTTCGTTCTTAACCATTAATACGGTATCATCTGAATATAGCAGCACATTCACATTGTCCATTTGAACACCAACCGCGTCCTCATAAGATCCTCATACACTTATCAATTAATACATTAAACAACCACGAAGACATAACACAACCTTGTCTAGCACCCTGTACAATATCAAATCATTCGCACACTAACGCACGCTTTTCTTCCATCATACACTGCCATGATTGCAATTACTAACCAGAGTAGTTGGCTGTGTGTGGACTATTGGAAAGAATAAAGTATCAAAAGAGGTAAATATGGCAATCAAGGCCGTGGACAGCCAATAATTTCAGGGGGGGGGGGGGGTTTGGTGAGCACATCCCCCAATTGCCGGAAGCTAGAAAAAATATGTATATGATAAAGAGCTCTAGAAGATATTTGAAGTATTTTTTATGGCAACATAGCCCCTAGCTACCGAAGAATAGGAAAATTTCCAAATATTAAACACCTCTAGAAGTTATCTGAAGTGCTTTTTATGGTAACAAAGCGGCCTAAATTGTACTTGTATCTTAATTTTGATATTGTTTGAGCCATAAATAAAGCCGTATATATTTTTTCATAAAATTTCAGGGGGGGTTTAAACCCCCAAAACCTCCCTCTGGCTACGGCCTTGATGGCAATATATAAAAGTGTGTTGGTGCTAACATTGTTGTATGGATGTAAAGCGTGGGTTTGTCAAGATAAACACAAGAGCAAGTTGAATGTGGTTGGAATAAGATATCTAAGAAATGTATGTGGTAAAACTCATATGGATAGAGTCAGTAATGAATGGGTGCTGAAGGAATGCGGTTTGAAAGTGACTCCAATAGCTCAATGTGAAAGAAGTTTCTTGATTTACAGATTACAGATTAATAAAGACAAAAATAATGTAATATATCTGGAGGTTAAATAATTAAATTTTATTTTATGCATGTATAGTTGAAAAAATTAAATGGTTGAACAAATACAGATTGATAATTTTCTTGTTTCTTATCATTAATACCCTTCTCCTTTGGTTAAGGCTGTGCTGGTTGCCAAATATTTAAGGACGACTAGTTTCAATGCATAGTACGTATCATCTTCAGATTGTTAAGGAAATTACAAAACAAATCATGGTAGGATGGCATAGCAAATATACTATTTGATGCAACAAAAGCTCACCGATATTTCTCAAATATCTTAAACTATTGTATTTGTTAGAGGAAGGTTAGTCTCAAAGCTTCGCAAATATTATTTAAAAAAACTCGTTGAATAAGTTACTGTCATATTTTCACACATTGATGGAATTAAATAGAAATTAAATCCAATTTAATTTAAATCTGTAAAGTTTATATTCATAACTTCAGTATCATTGATGTCCAATAGTTTTTAATGTAATAGAAGGTTGTATAATTTAATCAATAAGATAAAGTAATCGGAGTGATTAAATTGCAATGAAAAATAAAATAATTGCTGGAGTGGCAATTCAAATTATTTCAATAATGTTTGTCCTTATAATAAATTACTGTCAATTAGTTTACTATCAATTAATATTTATATATTAAATATAAAACAATAATTAATACTATAGTTAAAATTAATATTTCTTGATCATGGAAAAAACTAATTGTTCTATAGTTAAAGATGCTCTATTTTGGAAAGTTTAGCTAGCTCATGTTGACATTAATATGTTTCTAACAAAATATGTAAATCATTTATAGACGGGGCTTAAAGCCATTAAACTTATTCTGCCGTATTAGAACGTTTGCGCGGATATTTATCGTTTACCGAGGAAACCCCCTCGGTAGCCATAGTAATAAAACTAACATGGTCTAGATTGGGTTTTGTACTGACCACCTCAAAATTATTAGATTTTGTCGAGATGGTACGAAGACATGACTCCGGCTTAAATTTATTTTCACTAGAAACCTGTACAGAATGTGAAGGGGCAGTCTTAAAAAGCCTGCACCGGCACTAAATTTGAGTAAATATGTAAAACTAATGTATCTGAACATACATATATGCATATGAAAATAAGTTACATATAGTTTTTAAATTTTATATTCCTCCTAAGATGTCTTCGAGTACCCCAGGGTTAACAGTATTGGTCTAAGGCGTCCTTCTTGTCCCTGCAGATGATGGGGATATTGGGGCTCGAATCCCGGTTTGTTGAGCTGAGGGTGGTTTTTCCTATATGATTTAGTACTTTCCCTCCACGAAAATGAGAAAACAATTTCCTTAGTTCCAATTTTCCACATCCCTAACACAGAGTGCATGTGCGTATAGCCTAGACGGAAGTGAGATGTAATGACAAAATAAACATTGAGGGGGTAGGGAGGGATAAACTAGCGCAGTGATGGGCACGCAGACAAGGTTGTTAGTCTCGTTTTGTTTGATGAGGACCGAAAGGTTAGGGCTAGAGTCCCTCTCGGGTTTGGTAAGAAAGGTTTTCTATAGACGGTTTTACACTCTCCCGTCACATGAATGCGGGTACACTCACCTCACTTTCATCCTACCCCATTAGTGTTTCTATGCAAATAGCCAGCCAGGATGGGTGGTAAGCCACAGAGCACTGTCGACGTTGTGGGCAGACCGGAGGGCGGTGCTGTGATCGTTTGCTAGTCTCCAGGTTCAGAATGAAGAGTGTGGTATCCGCGTGTTTCTATGCAAATAGCCAGCCAGGATGGGTGGTAAGCCACAGAGCACCGTCGACGTTGTGGGCAGACCGGAGGGCGGTGCTGTGGTCGTATGCTGGTATCCAGGTTCAGAGTGAAGAGTGTGGTATCCGCTGCTCTCCTCAAACCTACCAACGACGGACATTTGGTGACCGACACCGGCCGGTGTTCGAACACGTGGGTCTTCTTCTTGAAAGCCACGGCGACTCTCTTTGATATTCAACCCATCTTCCCTAGTTGTTGAAACT
This sequence comes from Timema podura, assembly GCA_033556935.1. Taxonomy (NCBI): domain Eukaryota; kingdom Metazoa; phylum Arthropoda; class Insecta; order Phasmatodea; family Timematidae; genus Timema; species Timema podura. Next base: position 4,380,172 of record JAVRXN010000009.1, on the reverse strand, counting down.
TCATATCTCCACGACGTTAGGGATTGAAAAACAGGGGGGAGCTGTTGAAGAAGAAAAGAAAGGGTTATAGATGCACTTGGTGACCACAACGCTTGCAATCTAATATCCCTGACTCGCTGCAAACACCGCCCGAGTCCCAGAGAGACTCCTGTTACATCGTGGGAAACGAACTACGGTTACCACAAAGAGGAGGGGGAAGGAGGGAACGGTATATTTCTTACTAAACTATCTAGCCTTTTGTGCACCACAATCTTTAATTACCTCATGGGATTCACGACCCATCTAGGATTCATTTTACCTCAGACGCTGTCCACTCGTTTCTTAGAAGATTTTGGTTTCTATCCCGGTGGGGTCGAAAGTGTCATAAAGTAAATTTAAAGAACGATGCAGAGTGTTGTTAGGGTAGTTATACAAAGAGAATTACTAAGATTTTTTTTTTTTTGGTTCTATGACATCTTGGAAGGGAATTTAACATAAGCGGTGGTCGGGGGCTATCTTGGAAAATGTAGCAAGTAGCAACCAGCCCGTTCCAGCAACACCGATCGGACAAAGACGCCGGTGTCCGCTTTACCCGAGTGTCATTTGTTGGGATTATATGACACTGCCTTAGCCTGCCATATTATGTTATGTTAGTTGGTGCTGTCTCTACAATCGGCACGGTAAAAACAAGAAATTTCATGAAATAAACATTTCAAATCTATATTTGCAATGATCATTTCGGACACATTAATAAAAATAACGAGTAGTGGTAGGATAAAAAACAAATTAATACTAATAATAATTATGTAATTATTAAATTGTGTATTACAAAATGAGATAAAATAAAATTATCGCGTTATAAAGAGAAAAGTATTTATATTTAATTAAAATTTAGGTAATTTTACCACTTTGTAACTTTTTATACATTAAAAATTATGTTTTCTTTAACATAAGTTAATATTTTATTAATTACTTTACCTTAGAAATGGTACACAAAAGCATAAAATAGCAAGTTTGACCCCTTGAAACTCGTGAACTTTAATGATTTGATATAATTGAATCACTTTTCATAGTTTATAATTGTACACTTGTAAAAATTGAGCACTATAATTTTAGTGTCGAATGACAACAAAGTATTAGTGTAGTCTAAAGTCTAGGTTAGCCATAGCTTGTCACTTCAAATCTCAACTTACGCTCTGACATCAGTTCTTGGTCCAATTACCACTTACTTCTTTAAACAAGCAAATCTCACTCCTAAAATTAATCTAACACTACACTAGCACTAAAAAACACTCGGCCTGGTTGTTATACACGGCCCTTAGTCTTTCACGGATGTGATGGGAGCTCATGCTATAGTGAAGTAGTCTTTATTGATCCCCACTAACCTGTAAGAGCTTGTGAATTCTATAGTAATAATAATAATAATAATCCTCCAACTTAACGCTTTTATAGTGTAGCTTTTACTCCATTGAAGGACTTACGACTGTTTCCCTATTTTCATATCTGGTTCACGGAAACATCACTCATATCTGGACTGCTAAGCTGATTTACACAACTAATAAACTTTATTTTAAAGGCAAAAAAGTTTCTACTTTAAAATAATCTATATGTACACAATATGGCTTTACATATTATTAAAGTTCAGCCGATGAAATTCTAGGATCGAGAAAATACTTTGATTACATTAAGGGGCATAGTTAGTACTGACTTTTAAATAGTGTTTTTAATCGTATGGCACATTTGACCGGGGGAAGGGGAGGTGACATCCATAGTTCGGTTAACTTATGTGTAAACAATTGGCCGCTCTGATGACAGAAAGCGTTGCCCAGGGTAGGGATTGTTTACACGCCGTACCCTCAATGAGATGATGTGATGATAGTTATTATGAAATTGTGGAGCTGGTGTGAATCCTAACCTAACTAACCAAAACCTGGTAGCCGTTGGGATCATTCCCCTTTCGGGAAAAATACCCAAGGTACCAGCTGGGAATCGAACCCGGGACCCCTAGGCTTTTAGCTAGGTGCACTGAACACTACACCACAAGGCTGGTTAGTTAAATAGGTGACTACACTTGTACATTAATTTGACAGAATGACTCCTGCTCCACAGCAATCATATGAGCTGCATAGTCATGTTTCATTTTCACAGTGTTTACCTCGGCGGTCTTGGGGTAAAGTGCTAGCCTCAGGATCCGATGTTTGTGGGTTTAAACCCAGCCAGGGTCGACACATTTTTCTTAAGAGATCAAAGTCCGTAGCACAACTTCCTTCGGAGGGGACGTAAAGCCATCGATCCCATGCCAATCGTAGCATGTAAAAGAACCATGGAAGGTATGTGAAAATACCTTTACCGGCCAAATTGCTAGGCCCTTTTGCTCTATTTCCTAGAAACTATCGTGTGCTGATATAATCAGTCGGTTCAGAACACGTTAAATACCCCAAATAAATAAATAAATAAATAAATAAATATACCGTTTTCACAATACATGAAAACATGGATTCTAGCTTAAGTGAACTCGTAAATCTAGTTAAGTTGAAACTGAACGGACCATAACGCCATACTTGAACTTTCATTATTTTCATTGCCTCTTAATACCCGACCCGATTATCTGCGTATTTACACTATTGGGTAGGAATGCGGTAGAAAATGTTTAAATAAACCACACACACATTTGCGTTGAGGAATAATGATAGCCCATCCAGGGGAAAAAAACACCCTCAATTCACCTGGTCTGGATTTGAACCCTGACATCTACCGTCACTGGTAAATCAGACAATACGAGACTGGTACCTTTGTCTACATGTGGGTTTCGTGCTGGATATAGCAAAACTTAAATCTCTAATTGCCACCCAAATGACACTAACTTGTGATGGTAAATGTATCCACTTGAACCTACAAATAAAATACTCAATTACATAAAATCTAAACGTGTTTACGAAATAGTCCTGAGAAGTTTACCGTTTAAATCCACACTTTCTAAACGCAAATACTTTAAAACTAGCTAACTTATGAGTGTACGCCTTAACACTACACGTACAGCAATATCACCCACATACTCAAAGGAAAGCAATTAGAAATATGTATACAGGGTGTTTCCGGGTTAAACGTCTAAACCTTGGGAAATTATAGTGGATCAAAAAACTAACTCAAAATGTATTTTGGAGATGTGCTTGTTTTAGATTACTTTTTGCGCAAACCGCAAAAACTAAATAAAAACACGTTTTTCTGCAGAGGTCCTCGACAATGGCTTAATATTAATTTTCCTGGAAGATAGATCGGTCGTGCTGGACCTGTGGCTTGGCCTCTGCATTCACCTGATTATTTTTTTTGTATTGGGAGCTCTCAAGCAAAATAATGTATGAAGTGCCTGTTAATGAACTACCTTAAATCATTTTGACAAAGAATAAGGCAAGCGGGCGAAGAAACAACAGTCGTACAATGTATATCAGCCACTCGTTCTGTCATTGATAGGTCCCCGGGCTGGAAGCCGCCAATTTGAACCAAGTAAATAAAATATTTTATTTAATGCCTAGTTACCTATTTGTTTTTATTTTGGTTTTTTGCTGTTTGCACGAAAAGAAAGCGAAAATAGCAAATCTCCAAAACACATTTTAAGTTAGTTTTTTGATCTCCCACCACTTCCCAAAGTTTCGCCGTTTAACCTGAAAACATCTGTATAAATAGTAAGTATCTTTGTCATCTGCACCCGAGGTTTACCTGGGTCCCTTTGACCTGACAACCTTCATAACTACTCATCTATCCTATTAGCTCGTATCATGTAAAAACAATGAAATCCAAAGTGGGCGCACTTTGTGATGTGTTTGTCTTTTTTGAGCTGTTAAAACACTGTGACTTTTCAACTATAAGCTCCCCGTCAAGCTTCCCCTGGAGTGTTAGAGGGATGGTAAGGGGGAATGAGGGGATTCCCAACTAAAACAAGCACGCGCGTGCGCATACACTCCTGGACTGGGATAAATCTTGCCGCCAAGTCTCGAAGAGGCTCCTGTCTTATTCTACCTCTTCTCTCTCTCACTCCTGTCTTGTGTCGGGTAACAAAGAGGTTTCATTAGGGGCCTGAAGTTAACCCTGCTGCACAGTGCCTCACCTCCCCCCCCCTAACTAACCCTACCCTCATCAGGCCAATATCTACACTGCAAGCTTCCCCTTCCCCTTACCTACCACAACCCTCACTCTTTCATCACACTCCAATCAAGACCCGGGGAAGGCAGATGACCTTATCTCAAATAGTCCGCGGACAAAGGCTGCAACATTCTTTTGGTATTGCTTAGAGGCAGCGGGGATTGAGATGGACACTGTTCGGTACAAAATTCAAATCATTCAATCACACTGATAATAACTTTTGATCATAATAATTATCAGGTGCACAACACAAGGGCGGAATCTAACGTTAGTTTCATCACCGAGCCACCGAGCGCTGTAGGCGATATGTGAGTTTGAGAACAAGGTGTCTCGTGACCTAAAAAAGCTACAGCGAAATTTCATGAATAATAAAGTTAATTTTATCAAATTCTTGTAATTTTTATGTATTCACTAAAAAAAAAATAAACAACTTTTATTTGCAATAATGTCATAACACCCGAGCAATAAATATTTAAATGTTTGTATTGACTTACATAGTTCGATTGGACGCACGTGCTATAATTGCTGGCTTAGCATGTACGAAATAACATACTCTAGAGGTTGCAGTAGAGCGCTGACAGTTCATAACAATGTGTAAACTAGCGAGGCCGAAAGGTGCCCATATCGTGGTATAAAAGACCTTGATTTTTTGGCAACAAGGCGTCACAAATCCATCTATCTATCGAGCGGTCACTCTGTCCGACGGTTAATCGATACAGTTGACATCTTCGGGGCACACATAGTACTGGTACTTTGAGGGCATCGTTGGAGCCCAGGGTCATGGGATCGAGTTTGGTAGAAGCACCGCGTAGTAACAGTAAGCTTGGTCGGTCTAAGTAGTTATGCAAGTTCTTCCACGAGCACGGGTGTACATTCTTATTCTTTATCTTACAGCCAACATCACATTTTGTATCATAGTACCTACTATTAAACCAAAATTCACAAACCTACGTATTATTTCAAACCCACACAACTACCTTCTACCAGCTCTCTATTTATTTTTTGCACAAAACAACTCAAGTAAGAATCGAGTTATTATTTTTAATCAACAAGACATATTTTACTTACCGATACACTAAAACTATACACAAATCGTGGTTTCCATGGTGATGTAAACAAAGAATGATAGTACAAATTAGCAACTGCCCACACAGAAGGAAAATATGGAGAAATCGATAGGAAAATATTGGTTTTAGTTTTAGGATACTGTTTTTGCCGAAATCCTGGACACCTAAACTTTAAAATGAGTACTCGTTTGTCAAAATCGGTTCAGCCGTTTTTGCGTCGTTTCATTTACCAGAATTGAGGTTATCAAATGATGTATAAGATACATAGAAAGAAAGAGAGAGAGAGAGATTGAGAAAATGTGTGATTGAGTGTGGGATTAAGATTGTTAGTGTTATAAAGTATGGCTAAGGGATTGAGAATGAGTGAGTGTGAGCGAGTAATAGTTTGTGTGTGTGTGAGAGAGAGTGTGTGTGTGTGTGTGTATGTGTGAAAGAGAAATTGACAGAGTGCGGAGATAAAGTGTGAGATAGAAATTGTGAGAAATTGAGCGAGTCTGAGAGATTAGTGAAAGCTATTGTGTGTGAAAGAGAGAATGTGAAAGAAAGTGTGTGTGTGAGAGAGAAAGATAGTTTGTGAAAGTGTGTGAGAAAGTTTATGAGAAAAAGAAAGATTTTGAGAGAAAGAATGTGTGTGAAAAATAGTGTGACAAAGAGAAATATCATGAGAGAGGGAGAGAGTGCGAAAAATAGTTGTGAGATAGAGTGTATGTGTGTGTGTGTGTGAGAGAGAAAGAGAGAGAGAGAAGACAGATGGGGTACACAAATCATTATTTTTTAAATACTATCCATTCAAAATCAAGTGGTAGTATGGAAACATAAATGAACTTAAAAAATTGTTTTATACTATTTTTTTAATGAACACTAAATCCATGCTTAAACAATGTTTAAAATGGCTATTTAAACACCTTTCAAACTAATTCTATCAATTTTTGAGATTAAAATGCATACCAAAACATATTTAAACATCATTTATAGTTTTAAATTAATTTTATGATTCATGGGCGAAACAAAACTTAAGAAAATATTTTCTAGAACTTGACTACATAACCTTTTAATTTGCTAATTATAGTCACTATTGTTGATTTAAATGCGAATTAACGATAACAGTCCATTAACAACAATTATTGTTTCATCAGTCTAGTAAATTAACTTCCGCAATCAAATAATATAGGTATAGTATGTGTTAGGAGCAGCTAATTAAACGGCCATTTTGTTTGTGAGCATGGTTAAAATAAAGAAAATGTATTAATACAAATAAAATGATATATTTATAACCTACTATCATTAGTTTGTCAAGTATGAATACATATATGCCATAATTTGGTTATATTTTGTTGCACTGTACAACTCGAGTAAGGCCCTTCGTCCACCGAGGAGACCAAAACCAAGCAACTCACGACCAAGCAACCAATCACCTAGGCAATTTTTGCACATACATCTTTACATTTTTCATAACTTATCTGTCTCGATTCCTAATTTATTTAGCTCAGGACCTAAACTGCTTCCTTACTTTCGTTCACATCTTTTAGCTACCTCAATTTGGCAATTTTTGCATTCAAACAATGGTTCACTCGTTCACAGAGGAGACTACGACTTCAGCGCTGGGCGATACATCGTAAGAGACCAAACATGTTGGTTGCCAGGATAAAGTTGCCTCTTAGTCGCTGCGGCGTGCACTTGTGGAGCTGTTAGCAGTGTTTTATTTCCATTTGTTTGAGCTTAAGACTACGACTTCAGCGCTGGGCGATACATCGTAAGGAGACCAAACATGTTGGTCGCCAGGCTATAAGTTGCCTGTTAGTCGCTGCGGCGTGCACTTGTGGAGCTGTTAGCAGGGTTTTATTTCCATTTGTTTGAGCTTAAGACTACGACTTCAGCGCTGGGCGATACATCGTAAGGAGACCAAACATGTTGGTCGCCAGGCTATAAGTTGCCTGTTAGTCGCTGCGGCGTGCACTTGTGGAGCTGTTAGCAGGGTTTTATTTCCATTTGTTTGAGCTTAAGACTACGACTTCAGCGCTGGGCGATACATCGTAAGGAGACCAAACATGTTGGTCGCCAGGCTATAAGTTGCCTGTTAGTCGCTGCGGCGTGCACTTGTGGAGCTGTTAGCAGGGTTTTATTTCCATTTGTTTGAGCTTAAGACTACGACTTCAGCGCTGGGCTATACATCGTAAGGAGACCAAACATGTTGGTCGCCAGGCTATAAGTTGCCTGTTAGTCACTGCGGCGTGCACTTGTGGAGCTGTTAGCAGGGTTTTATTTCCATTTGTTTGAGCTTAAGACTACGACTTCAGCGCTGGGCTATACATCGTAAGGAGACCAAACATGTTGGTCGCCAGGCTATAAGTTGCCTGTTAGTCGCTGCGGCGTGCACTTGTGGAGCTGTTAGCAGGGTTTTATTTCCACTTGTTTGAGCTTAAGACTACGACTTCAGCGCTGGGCGATACATCGTAAGGAGACCAAACATGTTGGCCCTTTACGCAGGGTTTTATTTCCATTTGAGTAAGCTTAAGTTTCGATCTTTTTGCGTTTTTCTTGCAAGTTTTCAATTCTGGATGATAAAATGCCACGGGCAATGTCGAAGAAAGAACAAAAGGCTAATACAAACTTTGTTCTTGAGGTAGAAAATCACCCCAATTTTGAACCACTTTTTTTTCTTCAAAATCTGGATGGGCCCAAAGTCGTTTCCGGGAATTTTTGCTAGCTTTTAAGTACATGTAGCCAACAACCAGGTCCTCAGCAGACGACTAAATTCTCGCGACTGATAGAAAATAGGTTTCTTGTGTGGATGAGAGACGGTGAAACTGACTAGTGACTAGTGACTAGTTGCTCGCGATGTATCGCGTTGCGTTGGTTTTCTCGGTGGATGAATTATGATTGCTAACCAAAGAGAAATATTTTATTTATATATATATATATATATATATATATATATATATATACACACGCGCGCGCGCGCGCAAATCAGCGTTTCTATGGTGATGTAAACAAAGACTGAAAAGCTGGAAATTCTCTGTGAATAATCAAATTTTCGTTGGAAACTACAATTTTACCGACATCCTGGACCCCTAACCCCTAAAATGAGAGCTCATTTGTCAAAATATGTTCAACCATTTCCTGTTGATTTCTATCACCGAAAACTGGATTATCTAATTATATTATTAAAGAAATAGTTTGGATGGACACGCTGGAGAAGAGAAATGGAATCGATGTAATTGCTTTTTTGGAACTCATTGACCGAATAAAAGTAGGTTCTATTTTAACTTTTCCGCATTTCGTCTGTCTAGATTTTTGTTATTCGAAAATCGTCAAATAATTGAACAATTTTAACTAAATTTGGCATTATTTCAGCCTAGGTCAAATAACGTAAAGTCCATTCATGGCAGGAAGGAATGACTGGAATTCCTACCAAAATCCTATTATATAGTAGAATTCTGACAAGTGAAAAGGCCTTACAGATCTCCCTTTCAACCGTAAACAGAGTATATGTACTGTACATGATTTTTAGATTTGGCTATCCGTTTGAATATGTCGGCTGGTCAAATTGTTTTTAATTTAATAGCTCATTTCAAGTAATTTGAATTTATGATTCTAATCAATAGATCGAGTACCTAAGGTGTATTTTAAAAAAAATTGCCGTATATGGCGAGGGTGACATCTTGAACTGCTTTAACAACGTTATTCTCTAAGTATATAGTTTTCTATTTAATATAATGTTAATTTGTTTACTATATAGCTTAATCACCAAGGAAAAATATCAATTTAAAATTCATGAAGAAAATTACGGAAGATATTTCAACTTAAAAGTCAATACTAGTAACATTAAGAACATGGATGGACCGTGGTCTACTGTTCACATACTAGTTTAATAATGTTTCTGGTATTAACGTATTTTGATGAGTTAAACTGAATTGGAAACTTCAATACTTGATCGTATCCGTTCCATTTAAATACATGGAAAATTTCCAGGTTAAAAAAACCCTTTTTAATTTCACATCTCTAAAGAGGAAGGTTGGAGGTTTGAATCGTAGCTGGATATGGTGGGGAGGGGGATTCTTCAATGGAGTTTCTCTAACCCTCCGATCATATGGGGGTATATTTCCTCTAAGCACTATCTTCCTGGTGCTTATCCCTAATTGTGTAGATTTTATAATAGCCCGAAATGGTGGCAAAACTCGGTACACCAAAACATAGCGACGCTATGCGCTATTTTCCCAAAGCAACGCCTATCAGTGTTAAACTTTTTTTTTATTATTTTGAACTTTTTTCTGTATTAAGACTACCACTATCATGCTCTCCAGAGAGATAAAAAAGTACATGGTACTAAAAATAACATATTTGGAGAGCTTACATTGTGTGTCCATGGCTATACAAACAACTATTACCATTTTTATCAAATTGTTTGTTTGCTTTACAACTTCAATAAACGTAATAAAAGGGTTTATATAACAATGCAAATATTATGAAAACTCACCAACAGTAAACAATAGAGAGTTTATTAATAAAGTATTAAAAAAATGTTCAGAATAGCTGAAAAAAATAGTGTTAAAAGGAACAAACCACATTAGAGGATTTAAAAATAGAATTATTATATCAGCTTTGGTTAGAATTACAAGCTGAATCTAAATATTCAATCATTAAATATTAAATATGGTTCACACGCATCGGTGGGCACGTTGGGTAAGACATCAACCTCGTTCGGCTGGTTTGCTGGTGACATAGGTTGAGGTTCGAGTTCCGACCAGGTATACTGAAAGTTTTTTTTTCTAAATTGCTTTTTACTTTCTTTACTCGTACATGCTGATTTATTTCCTCTAAATTTGACCTTCATGGTACTTTCATTGGTGGGTATGCGGTATAAATGTCAAGGTCATTTAGTCTAGTTTGCGAGTGACTTGGAAGTTGGGGTTTGAATCCCAGTCGGGTGAGGTTGATCTTTCTCAAATGGCTCCCAACTCTCCCTCTACACAAATACGGGTACACTGTCTCTTAATTCAACACTCCTCAACCTAACACATTAGCGTACCTAGCTTACTTAATTACTAAAGTTAATTTGTGATGACGTGCACTTGGTTTAAACATTCTTGTTCTTTCTTGGATTGAACATGAATTCATAGAATCGACAGTTCTAAACAAATTACATAAGTTTCCCCCGTTCTTCTAGTAATCCAAAACCTCTCTTTCCACGTTTATTATTTTCAAATTAATTATGTCATTGGAAGCACGTGTTTCTATTATTATTATTATCTATGATATAGAACTTTGTCTTTTTAAGATTTCGAATTTAAGATGAAATAAATGTACGACAGCTTGGGACAAAAAATTTTTTAAAAAATTAAAAAAAGAAGTCATTAGTAAACATTATTCAAATCATTTATATTTGTAAAAATAAAAATCTGTTTTTATTTATCATGTAAATTCTCATATTCTCAATTTGAACTAAATCGTAAAGGTAATTTCTGAAAAAATTAAAATATTTTAAAGCTTTTCTTAAGTAAACTAGTATTTTACTTTAGAAAAATAAACAAACATTAATATTTTTAATTTAAAATAATCCCACGATAGCACTTTTGAACTAAATATCTAAGTAATTAAAAGATATATTCAATAAATTCGAGAATAGTTTGAGTAAATTGCCCTTTAATTAACTTTAAAAAAATAGCAAATGATGGATAGTAAGACATAGCAAAATGCTAACCTAACCTAACCTAACCTGGTATAACCTAACCTAACTTAGTCTAACCTAACCTAATCTAATCTAGCCTAGTTTAAGCTAACCCAACCTAAACTAGTCTTACCTTATATAAGGCAAAAATATTGGTGGTGCCGAGTTCATATATACTCGTAGATTTATTATCTACTATAGTCCTCCTAGTCAGTGACCGTGTTCCAACTAAGCTATGACGATAACTTCTGGTTAATGATCGTGTCCCAACTAAGCTATGACGATAATCTTCATAGTCATTGAGCGTGGCCCAACTAAGCTATGACGATAATCTTCCTGGTTAATGATCGTGTCCCAACTAAGCTATGACGTAATCTTCATAGTCAGTGACCGGGCCCAACTAAGCTATGACGATAATCTTCATAGTAAGTGAGCGTGGCTTAACTAAGCTATTCACTTTTGTTTCAAGGGTTACCGTGGCCCAAATGCTATGTGCTGAAACAAAAACTGAAACAATAGCGGGGAGTGGGGGTATGGAGGTGTGAGGGAGTGAGTGTAGCAGATTGATGAAAGGTTTTTCTGTGAAATCCTACAAGCATAGTGCCTGGAGTGATCAAGCCAGTTCACATCCTAGCCATGTAATTTACTGGTTATTTCAGGGTGTCTATAATGACGACATATATTCTCGCTGGTAGCCATAATACACCTTGAACACAATGTTTGCCCCCTCCTCAGAATCGGCTGCCCTGTGAAAATTCACTTGTGGCATCCCTGATCGCGATGGCCCTGATCCTGATCAGAAAATTTTGATTGTTTAACTCTAAAAACTAAATAAAACCCTCCATGGTGTCTGCCGTGCCCGCAATCGAGCCGACTGAGCAGCCGCTGAAAATCTGTTGATAGAGGGTGTAGTTTGGTCAGCACAACGAACCATCCGGCCACTATTATCAGTTTTCTTGACCGGAGCCGCTACTTTCTAAATATGGAGTCTATTAATTTTATTTGAAAAAAATATAGGAGAAACTTTGCACATCCGATTTATCACTATGTTTTCCCCATCCCCTATAAAATAGTTCTTTTCACACTCCTCATCGTCAAATATTTTAAAATTCAAAAGTTTTGCCAATTTTTAATTATTCTGTAACCTGATTAAGTGGAATACCAGGTGTTACGCTTTAACCTCCATAGGTTAACTTAATACTTAAAAAAAAGTTAAAACGTATAAACTAACATAAATCAAAATGCACAAACCAAAAGCCCTTCACATCAAAGTATTTATTTTAAGTTAATTAAACATTGATATGATCAAATAAATACTTTTCTCTAATGTAAATTGATTATTAAGGTCCACTACTTTCGACTGTCTTCTGTTAAGATTTCCACTCCACTCACTCCCATACCCCGGCTCCTCCCCATTTTAATTTCTAATTCTATTTTCTGAACACCCATCGTGTCCGGCATTCAATCATTGTCAAGCTTTTCGAATTCTCACCCTTGCAATTTCTACCCTCCAAATGCGTGTGTTCAATATCGCATTCATGGGGTGACATGCGAATCTAGAAATTTACAGTCACCCATCTGGTATTTTTATTGGAATGTTCCTTTTCTTAATTCTATGGTTTGTCATACAATAAAAAAAATTGTTAGAGAATTGACAGATTTTTGTATTTGTTTCATAGCTGATGTATTTTCCTAAGCCTTTATTTCAAACTAGTAAGAACATTTTTAACATTAAATAACTTTTTTTTTAAATGTGTATAGTAAGGCGTTTTATAGAAATTTGCTTATGAAGAGTAACAAAAGATATCTAGGACCTAGAGAGACTTACACAGAGTTTTGAATCTTAAAGTCTGCATTGGTGTTACTAGTCCATTTCCCTCGCTTTATGTTTATCAAACTCCCTTTTTTCTTAACATACTAGCAATGTCTCCAGCCTGTGTCTCTTTCTCCTAACAGTATGCCTTTTAGTGAAAATACCTCTCTAATTATTGAAATATCTAGAAATTGTGTGTTTTTACTTTATGGTGGGACTCTAAGGAATGTGAGAAAGGGCCAGTGTTTTTGTAATTTTTATAGTAAAATCTATTTTTTTTGGACAAAATGAATAAAATATAGCTTCAGTACAAACATAAAGTTTAATTTTCTTCACATGGCGATACCAACAGTTGTTGGATATTTTTCATGAGCATAGCGGCATTAGATGGCGAACTTCAGAAAAAGTTGTCATTAAATTCTATGATACCCTTGATGGATATTCAACAACCGACGATATCACCATTTGAAGAAAATTAAACACTTTGTTGTTTATACTGAAGCAATATTTGATATATGTTGGTAAAAAAAAAGAAGTTTTGCTATACAAACTGCACTGCTATACACTGACCTTTTCTCGCGTCCCCTATGTCCCCACCTTAACATATTTTCAGGTAGTTTTCATTACAAAGAATATTGCTTCCCAAGAGTGTTTTTAACAGGACTGTGGAGTTGGTACGCCAAGACCGGCTAATGTATATTAATTGATAATAACAAATTTAACCCAGTAAAATGCTCAAATACAGATTACGTCATGGGAAGCTTCTTTGACATTGTGACTGTATGTTTGAATAAATTTGTAAATATAAATTACAAACATTGGTCTTAAAGACTACAAAAAAGTAATATATATTTTTATAATGGAATAAGTTTTTATTTTGATGCTGGATTTGGAATGGGTACATTTTTACCGACTCCACGACTCTGACTCCAACTCCATGACTTTGACTCCAACTCCATGACTTTGACTCCAACTCCATGACTCTGACTCCAACTCCATGACTCTGACTCCAACTTCACGACTCTGACTCCAACTCAACGACTCTGACTCCAACTCAACGACTCTGACTCCAACTCAACGACTCTGACTCCGACTCCACGATTCTTACTCAAGACTCCATGACTCTGACTCCAACTCCACGACTCTGACTCCAACTCCACGACTCCAACTCCACGACTCTGACTCCAACTCAACGACTCTGACTCCAACTCAACGACTCTGACTCCAACTCAACGACTCTGACTCCAACTCAACGACTCTGACTCCGACTCCACGATTCTTACTCAAGACTCCACGACTCTGACTCAAGACTCCACGACTCCAACTCCACAACCTTTATTTTTTGATTTGCAAACAAGCATAGTTTTTAAATGTATTTTTTTATAACTCGTTATGTTAATTAAATTCACATATAAATATTGGTAGCTATCCAAATACTATTTTAAAATCCATCAGAATATTTTAATTCTGCTGGTTATCAAGTTCATTTATGTTAAACTCGTTAAGAATGTTTCAGCGTATTTTAACTTATTTTTAACGTTAAAAGTTTTCATTTGGGGACTCATCTGTCTTCTCTAATAAAGTTTTGTTCTAAATTAAACATTGTTGGGGACATTCGCACTTTTATTTGTATATAAACACCTTTAATGTGTTTATTGAGGTTTATTAATGTTTTAGTAACAAAGAAATTAAAACCGGAATAGCATCACACCCAGGTTAAATTTTATGTCCGAATATATATCCTGGATTGGTCTTGGTTTGGTTTTGTATACAGTGTTCTATAGAAGTACCCCGAAGTTAAAAGTCCAGAGTTAACAAGTCAGGAGATCGAGATGGATACTCCACATTTCTTCTTCGTCCCATCCATCTCCGGGAGAAAGTGGCACCAAGAAAATTTCTAACATCGCGCTGGTAAAGTGGTGGTGCACCATTCTGCTCAAAGTGGCACTCTTCATCCCAAAACAGGTCATTAAGAGGCGGTAGAACGTTGTCTTGGAACATTGTTAAATAGGTAAGACCTGTGATATTCGCTTCAAAGAAAAATGGCCCTATAATTCCTCTAGTAGAGAGACCGCACCACACTAATATCCGTGGTAGATTAACTGTTTGTTGGTCCATTACGCGTTTTGGATTTTCAGCGGTTCAATACGCACAGTTATGTCGATTAACAGTGCCATTAAGTATAAAGGTGGCATCAACAGACCAAACCATTAAATCTCGAAAAATACTCCATTTTTACTTTCTCTCTATCTTACAGGTAGAGAAAGTATTGTGATCGTCAAAAAAATCGAACTCGAGATTTTGATGAATTTTGACGTTTCATGACTTCCTGAATCCGAAAAAGTGGTTTTTGAATTTCCGTCTGTCTGTCTGTCTGTCTGTCTGTCTGTCTGTCTGTCTGTCTGTCTGTCTGTCTGTCTGTCTGTCTGTACCTCCAACTAGAGCCTAAACTATTTTACCGATTGAGCTGAAACTTGATATCTAGGGTTTTCATAGGGTTGCCCCGAGGGGTTTTTGGAATTGGATATCTACCCCTAAAATTAAGGGTAGTTTACTGAAGGGCAAAAAGAGAAAAAGTCGATTTTCTCAAAATCGGCTCTAACGATTTTGATTAAATTTCATTTATGAAAATAAATAAATATTCCAAACAAAATTGCTACTCTCAATATTTCGGCAAAATCGTTTTAAGGGCTCCGGTCTGATGCGTAAATTTACATTTTTTATAATAGCTCCGAAACTATTTGAGATATGAAATTACTTAGCATTACAAATATGTATATATATTTATAATACAAATATTTTATTTGAAACATATTTTTATAAAATCAATAACTTTCAATATATACGCAATTATATATATATTTTTAACTTTTTGGGCATTAAAGCTTAAGTATTGCGACCGTAAGAAAAACTAACCTGAAATGTTGATGGATGTCGACGTCTCATGACCCCCCGAACCCTTAAAAATAGTCTTTGCAATGCCGTCTGTCTGTGTGTCTATTAAAACTTAAAATTAAGGGTAGTTTACTGAGGGGCAAAAAGAGAAAAAGTCGATTTTCTCAAAATCGGCTCTAACGATTTTGATTAAATTTCATTTATGAACATAAATAAATATTCCAAACAAAATGGCTACTCTCAATATTTCGGCAAAATCGTTTTAAGGGCTCCGGTCTGATGCGTAAATTAACATTTTTTATAATAGCTCCGAAACTATTTGAGATATGAAATTACTTAGCATTACAAATATGTATATATATTTATAATACAAATATTTTATTCGAAACATATTTTTATAAAATCAATAACTTTCAATATATACGCAATTATATATATATTTTTAACTTTTTGGGCATTAAAGCTTAAGTATTGCGACCGTAAGAAAAACTAACCTGAAATGTTGATGGATGTCGACGTCTCATGACCCCCCGAACCCTTAAAAATAGTCTTTGCAATGCCGTCTGTCTGTGTGTCTATTAAAACTTAAAATTAAGGGTAGTTTACTGAATGGCAAAAAGAGAAAAAGTCGATTTTCTCAAAATCGGCTCAACGATTTTGATTAAATTTCATTCATAAACATTAATAAATATTCCAAACAAAATGGCTACCCTCAATATTTCGGCAAAATGGCTTTAAGGGCTCCGGTCTGATGCGTAAATTAACATTTTTTTAAATAGCTCCGAAACTATTTGAGATATGAAATTACTTAGCATTACAAATATGTATATATATTTATAATACAGATATTTTATCCGAAACATATTTTTATAAAATCAATAACTTTCAATATATACGCAATTATATGAATTTTTTTAACTTTGTTGGACATTCAAGTTTAAGTATTGCGACCGTAAAAAAAAAACTAACCTGAAATGTTGATGGATGTAGACGTCTCATGACCCCCCGAACCCTAAAAAATAGTCTTTGCAATGCCGTCTCTCTGTGTGTCTATAAAAACTTAAAATTAAGGGTAGTTTACTGAAGGACGAAAAGAGAAAAATTTGGTTTTCTCAAAATCTGCTTAAACGATTTTGATTAAAATTCGTATCTAGGCGTTGATTAAGATTATAAATAAACTGGCTATTTTCATTTTCCTATGAAAATGATTTTTAGGGTACATTACGGAAGCGTTAATTTCCGTATCTCCACAACTATTGGAGAAACTAAACAACTTATCATTGCAAAATTGTAGGACTATTAGAAATAAAAAACTTTTATTTGACATATATTTTTATAAAAACAGCAGTTTCTGAGATATTTTTCAAATATATTAATACAATTTTGTGAGCTTTAGTTGTAAACATATACTACTTAAGTCTTAACGCAATTATACTCCAATGCCATAGAGTAATTAAATATAAGTAAGTATCTAAAAAAAGTATGTTATTTTTCCTTAAATCTCTTAGGAGAAATGTTTGCATAGCAATGATCTATCTCCATTTTAGACTCAATAGTCAATATTTACATTTTTTATTAGTCAAAATGTATAAGTGAATAATTAAATATCAATGCGATGACTTGAAGATCTGCAACACCTTTTAAAATGTTAAAATTTTAACCAGAAATCGAAATTTTAATACGAAGTGTTGACCCTTGTGGAAGACATTAAACTGTTTGAAATGTTCTTAGGTGGACAAAGATGCGCCTCTTTTCTCATTGATTCTATATCATTGTATATTATTTTATGCGTGTTCTTATGTGGAGTGGTGATGATACAATGTACATTATTCCGTTCAGAAATCTTACGAGTTTATAGAAAGAGAGAGAAAGTCTGTGCGGTGTGCCGTACCATTTATTTTTTTCACACATATGCAAATACTATTCACAAAATTGAAGTCTCCTGTCTGGGTCATCCTCATTCATTGCATGTAGTAATTTCGGAATATACGTCTTCCATTTCACATGCCACAAAATGCGATGAACACTGAATTTACAAATACCACTTTCACGAGAACATTGTCTTACAGACTTACTCCTATTCGGGGATTGCGTTAGTTTCTATAACACTGTCGAAACACTTTCATTGCCCGTTGATGTTCTTGTTCCGTCCTTTGTTCACATTTTGCACTGTTCCATCAGCCTCAAATCTGTCACGCAATCTTGCATTTGCTACCAGTTTTAGTGGCGGTGTTTTAAAATTCAGTTCTTCAACATCTTTACGGAGGTCTAAATGAATGTCGAGAGGGAAAGCTGAACCGGACTCTCACTGTGACACTGAGCAAAGATTATAGCTAGCATCGAACAATTCTCCTACGTCTTGTAAAACAACATCTGGACATGTTTCGTTTAATCCTCGCCGGGAGCATTCATAAGTCCCATACATTCGTTCCTTCAAGACCTCTAGTCTAATTTTTCTCTAACTTGAAAAGTTCTTGAGAGATAATGCGAAAAAGGGATATAATAGCGTTTCTTCTCTTGAAAATGGTGGGAAAAAAAGGTCGATTTTTCAGTTACCAATT
Organism: Timema podura; assembly: GCA_033556935.1. Classification (NCBI taxonomy): domain Eukaryota; kingdom Metazoa; phylum Arthropoda; class Insecta; order Phasmatodea; family Timematidae; genus Timema; species Timema podura. The sequence continues at coordinate 4,362,049 of JAVRXN010000009.1, read as the reverse complement.
TAAGCAACTTAGAAGTTTTTTTTTTAAATCTCACTATAACAGTACCATAGTTGAAATAATATCAAGAACCTTTTTGAAAAAAAAAGTTGAGTTTTTTTAGTAATAATTATAAAAGTAGTAGGCCTACTTTTTACGTATGATGCGACATCGTTCAAATTGCTATTGCAATAGTTGTTATCAAGATAAATTAATGAAACAAGCATAATTTTTTTTTGAAATTGATCAAGTTAAACACTATGCCATTAATTTCTAGCGTTTATTGATTTAAAAACTACTATTAATAATACAATATACAAAAAATGTATTTTTCATAAAAAAGTGTTTTCTATTAAAATTATTTATTTAGAAATATTTACAAAAACAATGCATTTTTCCCCTTTTGCATACCTCTAAAAAATAAGTTGCCCCCGATCATGAAGTGACTCATCGGTTCTTGAAAGAGTAAGTATTAATAAACTTACAAGCATATACTTAATTTATCCCCTCACTACTTTTTACCTTTATATTTCCTTATTTTACTGGACTATAAATGGCAGAGCAACGAAACACCCTAAATCAGACCCAAGTATAATTTTGTTAGGAAGACATTTTTATAAAATACAAACCTTGTTTCTCGGCCAACATCGATAACAGTTTACTTTAATATTAATATAGTTTAATATGTTCTGATAGTATATACCTAGAGTTACAATTGCATATTACATTACTTGACGTATGCATATTTGAAAATTGTTTCAGTAGTTGTTATAAACTGTTAAAAAAAAGTTATTTAGTGTCAAAATAATTTTGTACAAATAGTAGATACATTATCTAGCCCCAACTGGATATCGAACTTTGGTATCCCATATTTGTGGTCGGCCAATCTAACAACTAGGTCAGATGTGAGTTCACATTAGATCTGAAGTAGATTTGTACGGAAACTAATGCATTAACTTGTTTCTTCAGCCTTCCTTAAAAAAGGAATATATATATAGTTAGTCACAATTTTCACAAGCAAATTAAAATAGAGGTAGGCAACTATAAACTAACTATAAGTCGGATCTTAGGCGTTCAATTTATAAAAATGCAATAAATTAAACAATTCTTCATTAGTCTTAATTCTAGGGGTGTATTTATCTTGTTGTCTTCGTGAAAGTTTGCGCGCTTACACTTGAGTTTTTACCTCCTATATACCTTCCCTTTAACTCTCCCCCTCCCCCCCCCCCCCACTAGCCCCACTTCTACAATAGTTTCTCATCTCACTCCTTTCCCGCCCAACTCTGAAGATAATTTGAGAGCTAAAAGCCTTTACATTGTCGAGATGGAAGCTGCAGTCTTGATAAACTGAAAGTTTCCCTTTTCTTTGTGTACCCCTTTCCAAATTTACTGTCGGTTTAATCTGTTATCAAAGTGTCGTCTTAAAGAGGGGCGAAACACCCTTATACAACACCCCTATCAAAGTAAATTACTCTCGACGCCGCGCTCTATGTGAGGATTAAATCCAAATTTAGTCGTACTGTTGAGCTGAATTATTTCTGGCTCTTCAAGGGTCTTCTTCCCTTTTGTGTTTTTATTTGGATTGTAAACGTAAAGCATGTCACTTCCCATTATGATATTAGTAGGGCTAGTATTATTTTTATGTACGTATTTTGTTCTCATATTATATTTTATACGTTGTCTATGATATATTTACAGGTCTAAAAGGAGACTAAACAAACTAATACAATTTAAAGTGATATATAAACGATTATTGTTGATTTATATACAATTATTACATTTTATTTAAAGTTAAAAATTGAATTTTATTTTGTTAGGCTTTAGAGCAAATGTACTGGCATTTGCGTAGGGGTGGAATGAGAAACTATTTAGGGAACACCACCCCGATACACCCTGCCAAAACTCGAACCCAGATATTTCCGTCACCAGCAAATCATACAAAAGGAATTCCTTTGTACACTTTCCCACCAGCGCCGATAATTTTATCTGTAGAAAAAAATCTTTCTTGTTTAAATAACAATTTTTAAGTAAGATTAAAGCTACATTTAATATTTAAAGGTGTGTTTTAACTAAAAGATGCTGAAATAAATTTCTAAACTTTGTTTATTTTATTTAAATTTGATTACTTAACGTTCACTTTCTAAACCGACTGAATATATATGTACATAATTATTTCTATGAGCGAGAGTGAAAGGGCCTACCAATTCTTATAGATGCCACAATCGGCATAGTACCGACAGATTTACTTCCCCCTCCAAGCATATTGTCTCACGGATTCTTCTCGCTCAAGAAAAATCCCTTGGTCTTAGCTAGGTTTGAACCCTTAAACATAGAGTTCAGAGGCAAACACTTTACCCCAAGACCACCGAGGTTGACTTATCAAATACTGCATCTCTCACGGTTAAATATGCCATACGCTTTAAAAAAATGCTTAAAACAAAATTTTGATAAAGAAGATATCTGTAAACTATCCTTAAGTAAGTTTTCTTCAAAACAAAACAAAACAGATCATCATGTTAATCAAAATAAACACACCTAATATATGTTTTAAACACACTTGTTCAAATATTTTCAGCAAATTTTCAAAAATCAGTTATATCTAAACCACCCTCAAATTATTTGTTGTGTATTTATTAATTAATGATTCTTATTTATCATGAACAATTATTCCCAGATATACATTTTTAAGTTAATCTTAAAGGCCATTTTAAAAATATTTCAAATTTTCTAAAATTGGTCATACATACCCCCGCCTACCTTTAAATTTAATCATTTTATTTAAAAATATAATTTATCAGGTACAATAGATTCCAGACACCACTTTTGAACAAAACCGTTAAACATATTTTATTTTATTTCAAAAATAAGTAATCTACTATGAAATGATTTTTTTAAGAAAAACAAATATATACATAATAAATATTGTAAACAAATTGCCGTATACCCATTTTGAACCAAACTGTTAAAGACATTTTTAAATATTTCAAATTAAAGCAAATATTTCTTCAATAAACTACCCTTAAACGAACTTTTATTCAAAAATCAAGTATACAGTGTTATTTAGAATGTAAAAAAAAGGTTAAATTCATTTTTGAAAAATTTTGTAATCCCAAAAAAAATCACTCATAATCAAACTACCCTTAATTTAATGAATAAGGCCAAAATAAAAAATAAAATCCTTGGATATAGTCATATAGTCTAGATATCAAGTTTGAACAAAATACATAGAACCGAGGACAGAGGGATGAAATTGTAAAATCCACTTTTTTTTTAGGTTTTGGGGCACATAAAACGTAAATATTCACCATAATCTCGAGGTCGAAAATTTTATTTAGATGAGAAAGTAAAAATAAAACTGTTATTTAACGTGTTGATTAATTTGACCCCGATTTGGAATCGAGAATAACATTTACATCATGACTGTGTGAATATGTCTTGTGTTGAGTTCCTACTACACAAGGTCATTAACCTTTTATATTTTTATAAATTTTGTTGTTATAAATATTATGGTTAGCTATTTGTGTTTAAATATCTTTAAATTATAAAATTCTTTCTGATTTCTTAAATCACAAATGCAGATTTAATTGACGCATTTACGAATTTTCGCTCTCCCCAATCTAAAAAAAAAAAATCTCTTTCGAACGAATGATCCATACTTCTCTTGAATTTATATTTTCCTGTCCAGATAGTTTCATATTGTAAGTCTAATGAAAGGCTCACAATAATCCACTCTCAAAATTGCATTCTCACATTGGGGCAGTGAGCTACACTCGGACTTTTCACGCTCACGATAACTCCCCTGGCTTGAATTCTCGCTGTAGTTAACCATAATTGTGTTGCTAATATGTCTGACTACATTTCCCGCCTTACTAATTACATTTGCACGAACGTTAGGGCGGCTTTATGATTATCACCGCGAATAATATTGCTCCAGAATTTTGAGGTTTTTAAATGTTATGCTTATAAGAATCTTCATAATATACCCCTTCTCTTTTTCTCTACGTAATGCATTCCACTAAGAGTAATTTCTTTCAAAATTCGTTTTATTCAGATGAGCACCTTTTATTCCATACAATTTAACGAGAGTTTAGTTAAGTGCTAAAAAGAGACATTCTCTTTCTTCGTTCATCTTTTATATTGAATATTCCTATAGCATGATCAACGAAAGAATAATAGCCGGCTTCTGTGGTTGAGTGGTTTAATAAGGCATCACCCTTGCATTAGACTGTACTGGCGATGACGGCAAGATCAGGGTATAATTCCTGGTCGGCTGTATTGAGAGTGTTTAAAAAATAATGGTTTTCTACTCTCCTCTACGCAAATGCTGGTATACTTTCACTAACTTCTGTTTTCTTCATCCTTAACACATAGTCTTATACGCATAACTTGAACTGGTAATTAGATGGCGTGCTATATAGAAAAAAATCCTGCTGTTACAATTTAAAATATTTTCCAGACGCCGCATTTTCAGAACTATCCATTATTCACCGATCTATTAGCTTATTATTTTTACTTTAAAAATGCCCTTAGTTGCTGTTATCTGGGAGGCTGAGACTCGAATTCTGGTGGGTTCACTATGGGCTATTTTTCACATTGTTCAATGTAGTTTCCATATTCTCTCAATACACTTATGCAGGTACATTTTTAATCAACTCCTCTCGTGTTCATTTCTTCGAGGCGTTAATAATCTTTGCCCTGTAAGTGTATATTTAGTTATATTTGGTACAATTTAAGAAGTAAAATTTGGCTAAATAGTTCATATTAAATATCTATTTCTTCAATAGTGGCTGCATAGATGAATAGAAGTAGTTGATTGTTCATAAACAGTAAACACAAACTTTTTCCCCCCACAGAAACAATCTAAATACATTTAAATTTGAACTTCAATAAATATTGTTTGTACAACCGTGATGTTAAAGGGAAAGGTCGCCAAAAATGTTTAATTTAGAATCATGAACGGTTTTTTCAAAGCTCACGACACTTTTTTTTTTAAACAATTTAAAATAGAGCTTCATTTTCACAATCTTTGCTTTCTCTTGACCCCTTGAAGAGAGAATTATGGTGATCGTAAAAAGAAAAAAAGAAATTGAGATTTTGATAAATTTCGACCCCCTGCCCCCAAAAAAGTGGTTTTCGTGATGCAGTTTCTCTGTCAGTCAGTTTGTTTGATGCAGTGTCTCTGTCAGTCAGTCTGTTTTTATTTCGGCCTAGAAACTGTTTTACTTAACCAGCTAAAACTTGGTATCTAGACTTTTAGGTTTTTTTAAAATTATAAATATATAACCCCTAAAATTAAGGGTAGTTTACTGAAAGGTGAAAAGAGACTAAATCGATTTCCTCAAAATCCGCTCTAACGATTTTGACTAAATTTGGTAACGAAGCATTAACAAAACAAAAAAATTCCTTAAAGATGACCTAAAGGATACCTTACATTAATGGAAATTTCTAATTTTGATCATATCTCGCCAACTATTTCAGATACAAAATAACTTATAGTTGTAAAGTTGTAGCACTGTTAAAAATACAAAGCTTTTATTTGAAATATATATTCTATAAAACCAATAGTTTCTTAGCTATAAGCTAATATATCATATTATTATGGAGGTCTTTGAAAATGTGAAATTGATTGCTAAGCAAGAGGTAGAAAGAGATGTGCTTCTTTTCTCATTGCTTCTGCAACACTATATATTATTTCATATGCTCTTTGGTGGAATGTTTCTGCAACAATGTAGCCTATATTATTTTGTATCACAAATCTTAACTTTTTTAATAAATGTCCCTTTTTAAAAATAAAAGATAGATAAAGTCTGTTCGGTGCATTGTACCATTTATTTAAAAAAAAATTGAAACTGATTTTAAAAACTGACAACGCACACCAGTAATTTTGGAAACAAGTTCTTTACAATGCTTTCAAGCAGTGGATACAATTTTTTTATTCATTTAAATACTACGAAATACAATAAAATAATTTATTATATATAAAAAAAGACAATTATTTTCTCTTTTCCAAGTAAACACAATGCCTGTATTAAAAGGTATTAATGTATGCACTATATTACACATCATAGATAACATTCCAAAACAAAGACTAAGTACTTTTAATTATGTTTAAAACATTGTTTCGGATTGGATAAAAAGAAATAATTAAAAGTAATAAAATAGTGTGAGAAAACTAAAGTTCACGTTAAATTTAAATATAACATGTTATTAAACAACTTGAAAATTATAACATAATATTAATCTTTCACTAGTGTTGGCAACCCAAAACCTAAACATATGATTTTTGAACTGCCATCCAGATAAAAACCTATCATGAACAGACTCTAGGAATGGCGCCTCTATAGACGGTATAGTTGTAGATGGCAACTAAGGAATTTATTGTATTTAAGACTCATTTTTAAACCTTCGACCAACTAACTATTTATTTCCAGATAATGTCCGTGCAATTTAAATATAATGTTTACTATAAGTTCTAGTTTTTCCACACGGTTATCTTTTTGACTTTCCATTAAGTCCCTGGTGGGCTTAGAACATTTTGTTTAATCTATTTTTATTCCTCAAATAGAGGTAGGTATTTTCTTAATTTAAATGTCTTTTAACTTCATTTTTCACCGAAAAATACGGTTTTTAATTGATCGTTATGAAGTGTGGCGAGTGTACTTAACTGGGGGATTATAACTTTTGAAGAGGTGGCACTCAAGAGTTTTAGCCTGTGAAATTGTTGGAAAGGTTTTGCATGACGGGACTCAGGCAGGAGTTTGCTTGTTGAAGAATGAGGAACTTATTATAGATGGAGACAATTAAAAAACAGTTAATGAGGGCGGAGAAAGTCTTTTATAAGTAAATCGAGTTCGGAAAATCTAAATGTAAGCCTTATCCTTAAGAAACACAGTGTCAAAACTAAAATCATTTGTGTTTTTAGCTGTATTTTTACTACCAGGCCGGGATATTCACATACTTCCACTAATGGTATAGAGATGGACAAGTTCAAATTAAAAAGAAATGTACCCGCAATAGCGTGAAAGGAGATAGAGATGGTTTTTAGACAAACGCTTCGTTATGCCGGGATTAAATGGTCTAAATGGGATTTTAATCCCGCCCTGCCTATCCCGACGAACCAGACCAGATGATATTGACAGCTAAAGGAAGGGAGGATTATTTTAACGCGACCGCAATCGCTCAGGGGTTGAGTCGCGATCCCGGGATTCAATGTTTCCCTAGAAGCGACTGGCGATCACCAATCGTGTCATTTTTTGTGGAGTAAGCTTTCATAATTTTCACAATTGGTTTTCCTTAATTTTCCCTGCTTTCTTTTTGTTTGTGATCTCTAGCTGCCCTGAACTACGACACTATGTCAACGTTGCGTTGGTATCAGTACACTGGGGAATATATTATATAGAACATTGAGAGGTGCTTTGCCCTTGTTCAAACAAACTTTCATCTTCGTCTTGGGATAAACCTTTCACCATTTTCAAACTTAGGCACAATCAAACATTAAACAGAATTAAAACTATAACAAAACACGCGTCTGCTTGGTCACTATGTAGAGCCGCTGGTCACCAGTCGCTGAAACGCGGTCGCTGTGTATAGCCTCTGGTCACCAGTCGCTGAAACGCGGTCGCTGTGTATAGCCTCTGGTCACCAGTCGCTGAAACGCGGTCGCTGTGTATAGCCTCTGGTCACCAGTCGCTGAAACGCGGTCGCTGTGTATAGCCTCTGGTCACCAGTCGCTGAAACGCGGTCGCTGTGTATAGCCTCTGGTCACCAGTCGCTGAGACGCGGTCGCTGTGTATAGCCTCTGGTCACCAGTCGCTGAAACGCGGTCGCTGTGTATAGCCTCTGGTCACCAGTCGTTGATACGCGGTCGCTGTGTATAGCCTCTGGTCACCAGTCGTTGATACGCGGTCGCTGTGTATAGCCTCTGGTCACCAGTCGCTGAAACGCGGTCGCAGTGTATAGCCTCTGGTCACCAGTCGCTGAAACGCGGTCGCTGTGTATAGCCTCTGGTCACCAGTCGCTGAAACGCGGTCGCTGTGTATAGCCTCTGGTCACCAGTCGCTGAAACGCGGTCGCTGTGTATAGCCTCTGGTCACCAGTCGTTGATACGCGGTCGCTGTGTATAGCCTCTGGTCGCCAGTCGCTGAGGCGCGGTCGCTGTGTATAGCCTCTGGTCACCAGTCGCTGAAACGCGGTCGCTGTGTATAGCCTCTGGTCACCAGTCGTTGATACGCGGTCGCTGTGTATAGCCTCTGGTCACCAGTCGCTGAAACGCGGTCACTGTGTATAGCCTCTGGTCAACAGTCGTTGATACGCGGTCGCTGTGTATAGCCTCTGGTCACCAGTCGCTGAAACGCGGTCGCTGTGTATAGCCTCTGGTCACCAGTCGCTGAAACGCGGTCGCTGTGTATAGCCTCTGGTCACCAGTCGTTGATACGCGGTCGCTGTGTATAGCCTCTGGTCACCAGTCGCTGAGATGCGGTCGCTGTGTATAGCCTCTGGTCACCAGTCGCTGAAACGCGGTCGCTGTGTATAGCCTCTGGTCACCAGTCGCTGAAACGCGGTCGCTGTGTATAGCCTCTGGTCACCAGTCGCTGAGATGCGGTCGCTGTGTATAGCCTCTGGTCACCAGTCGCTGAGATGCGGTCGCTGTGTATAGCCTCTGGTCACCAGTCGCTGAGATGCGGTCGCTGTGTATAGCCGCTGGTCGCCAGTCGCTGTGTAGAGGTGCTGGTCGCGCGCTCTGATCGGCAGTCGCTGGGTTGCGGACTTATCGAATAACCCTACTTTTAGTCCGTGAACCCACCAGCTCAGGTGATTGAGATACAAACTCGTATGGTAACTAAACATATTATAACTACAGATGGTGGATATTAATTTTTACTTTCTCCTTATCTTACAGGTAGAGAAAGTATTATGATCGTCAAAAAAATTGAACTCGAGATTTTGATGAGTTTCGCCGTTTCATGACCCCCCCGAATCCGAAAAAGTTGTTTTTAAAATTCCGGATGTATGTCTGTCTGTCTGTACCTCCAACTAGAACCTAAACTATTTTACCAATCGGGCTAAAACTTGGTATCTAAGGTTTTCATACGGTTGCCCCGAGGGGTTTTTGGAATTGGATATCTAACCCTAGTTTACTGAAGGGCAAAAAAAAGAAGTCGATTCTCTCAAAATCGGCTCTAACGATTTTGATTAAATTTCATTTCCAAACATTTATAAATATTCTAAACAAAATGGCTACCCTCAATATTTCGGCAAAATGACTCTAATGACTCCGGTTTGATGCGTAAATTCTCACTTTTTATCATATCTCCGAAACTATTTGAGATATGAAATTACTTATCATTACAAATATGTAGATCTATTTATAATATATATATTTTATTCACAACACATTTTTATAAAACCATTAACTTTCAAGCTATACTCATATATATATATATTAACTTTTCGGACACAAAAGGTTAAGTATTGCGACCGTAAAAAAATCCAACCTGAAATGTTGATGGATGTCGACGTCTCATAACCCTCCGAACCCTAAAAAGTGGTTTTCACAACGCCGTCTGTTTGTCTGTCCATATGTCTGTCATTCTAAGTATCTTACCGATTGGGCTAAAACTTGGCATCTAGGGTTTTCTTAGGTTTACCCCGAGGAATTTTTGGAATTGGATATCCAACCCTAGTTTCCTTAAGGGCGCAAAGAAAAAATCGATTTTATCAAAATCGGCTTTAACGATTTTGATTAAATTTCATTTCTAAGCTTTGATCAATATTACAAACCAAATGGCTACCCTCACCTTTTCGTCAAAATTACTTTAAGGGTTCCGGTCTGATGCGTAAATTATAATTTTTAATTTTATCTCCGTAAGTCTTTGAGATATAAAATTACTTACCATTGCATACACGTGGATCTATTTATAATGAACATCTTTTACTTGAAATATATTTTTATAAAACCAAAAGTTTTCAAGCTATACACAAATATATATTTATTTTATCTTTGCCAACACTTCAAAGTAAAGTATTACGACCGTAAAAAAAAAAAAAAAAAATCTAGCCCGAGATGTTGATGGATGTTGACGTTTCATGACCCTCTGAACCCTAAAAAGTGTTTTTGCAACGCCTTCTGTCTAACCCTAAAATTAATAGCAGTTTACTAAACGGTGAAAAGAGAAAAAAATCTATTTTCTCAAAATCGGCTATAACGATTCTATCTCATTTTAGACTCAATAGTCAATAATTGCCTATTTAATTGGTCAAAATATATTAAATAGAAATTTAATAGCAATGCAATAACCATAAGATATCCCCTAGAAAAATGACGAAAATTTTAACTCGATGTCAAAATTTTAATATGAAGTGTTGACCCTTGGGGACCCAATATTGATATTTTGTATTGATCCAAATATATAAATGAAGACGTTAATTCTTTAAAAATAAAACTATGAAATTTAAAACCATGAATAAAAAATGTTTTACATATGTCTAGCGCAATTTGTTCTCGGGTTTGCTAGTGTATATCATATTACGAATTTTGAGTAAATATCTCCATTTCTAAAAAAATAGAGCGAGAAAGTTCGTGCAGAGTTCCGTATCACTTATTTTTATAAGTGATGCTGATCAAATTTTTTAGGGTAACTTATTATTATTATTATTTTATTCACCCTCATCAAGCTTTCTTTCGTTAGCTACGGTAGCCCCATGACTTCTTTGGTGCTGACTGACAGTTCACGGCTGACTCCTGACAGTCAACATTCAGGTATATACCTAAATTTTGACTGTCAGAAGTGAAAGCTGCTAAACACATGTTTTGCAGATCATATGGTTTGGCGTAGGGATACATAATTTGGTCTGGTAGCTTTTCAAAGCCGTCAACTGTCAGCTGTGAGCTGTCCCTCAGCACCAAAGAAGTCATGGGGCTACTGTAGTTAAGGCGATGGTGTTCTCCAGGTGTGGTTCTATCACTTAAAAAAAGTTTGAATAGTTTTTAAATACCAACCATTGCCCCGATATTCGTAATATTAAAATATTAAAGTATTAACATACTGATCTATAGCAAAAAGGGGGACCTTGACGTTCGGAGAACTTTTGAATTCAGCCGCCAAGCGCCATAGTCGGTATGTACGTAAGGGTGAGAAAGCAAAAGGAATCGCTGTTATTTCTTTATTGTAATGCATTTGATAATGTTTATGTTAACGTCCTTAAGATAAATTAAACTGGATTTTAATTTTAGATCTTGGAATATCTTGATTACATTTGTTCCATTAAAATAGTTGAACAAAACAGATTAAATGAAAATTCTACATCTCTAACCAGGAATCAGGAATGGTGCGAAATACGTGGGGTGTATCAAAGGATGCCGTTAGGCGTGTAAAAAGGTTGAAAAACACTTCTTTATACATATATAGGGGAGAGTAAGAGACAGAGAGAAACAGAGAGAGAGAAATGACCCTTCCAAATCACGTATCATTGAGTCCGGAATTATACATAATATTTAAATTGTACTTATCTTCTAAGATGTCTTCGCGTACCCCTGGTTGACCACCACTGCTTTAGACAGTTCGAGCACTGGTGTGGGTAAGAACCCCTCTACTGGAAGCAAGAAACCTAAGAACTAACTTTTAAAAAATGTACTTATGACACTCTTGATGTCCCTTGACTTTGTGCATCTGGGGATTGTCTTTTCTCCGGACTTGATAAGGACGCGAGTCCTGCGTCAAGGCGGCCTCTTCGGAGTAAAGTAATGAATAGAGTCGTTATGTGTGTTTTAAATGTCTTATCCTTCTCGAGATAGGAAAACTTGAATGTGGCGAGATAAAGTTTGTCACGTCAGGAGTTCTTCTCGTAATCTACTTGCTTTATGAGGGTCTGCTTACTTCTCATTTATTTATCTTTAACCCGTACCTATGAAGCAAACGGACAAAGGCTTCATTCTCTCTTTGGTTTGACGGGATTGGGGATTTATTTAGGGATTTGAATCCCGGCTAGAATTTCTTTAGTTAGCAAATAGTTTCTCTCCCTCCGTATAAGGCAGGTTCATTTAATATAATATAAATGTTATCTTCAACATCTCTATTTCAGTAAGATCTCACAATTTTTTTCCAATATAATGTTGATAGTTTCTTTAAATTCATACCTTCTCACCCCATGTTCTCAAATTAGTGCAAAACTCTATTTTACCGGCCTGGATTTAAGGGAGGGCGACGGGGGCCAATCATCGCCCCAAGGCTTCCACAAACTTATTTATGAATATTTACAAATTTATGAATTAAAAAATATCAAAGTTTTGACATTATTTTCTGTCCTTATAACTAGAAACCAACGAAATATTTTGTTTTGTTCTAAGCAAATTTAGTTTCTTGTGATGACAATAACTAGTTCTTTATTTAAATAATATCTTTAACAATGCGCTTTCACAAATTAATTTTTGTTTTAAATATTAGTGTTGGAACGTTGGGGTGGAAGGAGGAACGCTTGTTTAATGTTGGGCCATCAATTATTTTTTACAGCCCATATTCCTCCACACCTCTAAATCCGACCCTGCTCTTTTCTAAAGAAGACATCTTTGAAATCTCTATCAAGTGTTATTAGGCCTATTTTTTTCTGTACCGCTTTTAACTACCCGTCCGGTTTTTCTGCATTTCAAAAATAATAGAGGAGAGTTGAGGAAGGGAGGAGAAAGGTATAATTTTAAGAAAGTTTACCCAAATTTACATAGATGGAGGTTGGAAAACCATTTAGGAAAATAGCACTCTCTATATGTTTTCGGGATTTGAACCCCTACCTCTCCCAACCCCGTCAATGGCAAACCAATATTTTGCGAGAGTGACGCCATGTATATTGTAACCACGGATGCGGGTACATTTGAATAATGTTCTTTTTCATGAATATTTTAAAAATATGGTGCTCAAACAACCTTCTTAGCACCCAGAGTAATTAAGTTAAGTAACTTAAAGACAAAATGGTTTGCTGGTATAACACCTTTGGCTTCTGGCATATTTATGGGTTGGATAATAGTGGAAAGGGGGAGGGGGTGACGCGTCTTAAGCCGGCCTATAGCAGAAGTCTTCCAGAGCAATGAATGGAGATGTCAGCCCTGTGTTATCAGTCTTGATAACGAATCACAGGGACCAGGGAAGCAGCACGGTAGCTTGTTCTGGGCTACGCACCGTGGCGTCTTGGCGTGCCCAGGGTAATTTACACAGGCGTACTTTTACAGGAGGAGGGGAGAGGTTTTCTTTCTCTTTATCCAACTGCGAGTATTTATTCCGGGCAATAAATCAGTCAGGGCGGTACGTGATGTATTGCTTGGTTTGTCGGAAGGTCTTCTCTGCGTTTCTTTAGCTATAGCCTATCCTCGACAATTTAGACCTATTTTATTTTACAGTCGTTAGTTTGGTTCACACCAACGACAGTTTGTTATTATCTGTGTGTCTTGCGTTCACTTCAACGACACTTTACTTAGTGTAGAATTGCTTCTTTGTGCTGTTTTATCAAATAAACTGCCCGAAAATTTACGTTTCTTAAAAAAAAAAGTAAGAAATTTACTTATTAGTTGTACCTGCTTTGGTGGCAGCATGTTTAAGACGTCACTCTAGCAATAGAATGTACTGCCAATGACAGGGAGATCGGGGTTTGAAACCCGGTCTGGTGTACTGAGGGTGTTTTTCCTAAATAGTTTTCCACTCCCCCACCACGTAAATATGGGTACACTTCCTCTAAATTTACCATACCTGACTTATTAGCGTAATTGGTACATATAAGTATAATCTGAACAGGTAGTGGGATGCGTTGGTAAAAAAAATGTGTGTCTTTTCCACATACTTCCATATTCATAGGTCCGGGATTAGTGCTCAATGGAGATATCTCAGAGAGTGGATTGTTATTTTCAATCACTTCACTGGTCGTATACTCCATGCCCAAGTCATTTTCATGAGAATATGAGAGTTGCCATCTTGTATATAATAATAAATAGTGCCGAGATATATAATTTAATTAAAACCTTTTGAGCGAATTTTGATAAAATCGATTTTTTTTTCTCTTTTCCCCCTTCAGTAAACTACCCTTAATATGAGGGTTAGATAACTAATTCGAAAAACTCCTCGGGGGGACCTTATGAAAACCCCAGATACCAAGTTTTAGCTCAATCCGTAAAATAGTTTCGGCTCTAGACCGAGGTACAGACAGATGGCATTGCAAAACAACTTTTTTGTTTTGTTTCAGGGGGTCATGAAATGTCGACATTCATCAAAATCTCGAGTTTTATTTTTTTAATGATCACAATACTTTATCTCCGAGGTGTCGAGAGAAAGTAAAATGGGAAAATAGTAAGGTGCATAATATTCGAATACGGGAATTTGATGTTATGTTAGTGCATGTGCTCTGGATGTCAATGACGTCATCAAACTAAACCAGAAACAAGCGCAACCTTTGCACACGCTTCATTATGAGAAATAAATCAAGATTTTTCGGGGAATAATATATATATTTTTTAAATGTGTCCATTAAAGCTTGGTGGTTCGCGGAAGTTTGTCATATTAAAAATCGGTTCGTGGTTCTAAAAAGTTTGAAAATCGCTGCTCCGAGGCGTCACTCTAGTAATGCACTGAATTGCTGATGACCGGGAGAGTTGGTTTTGAATTCCGGTTGAGTGTTTTCCCCAAAGGGTTTCTAACTCTCCCATTACTCAAATACGGATACATTTAATCTAAAATGATACTTTGTTTATCCCTATTCCAATAGTGGAATTAATGCATGTGTATAGCTCGAATGGATACTTAGACACATTACAAAAAAGAAATAAAAACACCAGGTTCTCACATACTGACACATTGTTTCTATTTTGAAAGCGTTATCAAAAATAATGTTGACACTAAATGTCGTGGTCACTATCGAATTCTGGCTCTAGAACGTTTGAAAACACAATGTTCAGAGAGGTTCCGATAAGTGTTAGGTGGAGTGCTAACCTCCCGGGCCATTCTATTCTCTCTTCTGCTTTCATTCCCTTTTCTTTCACTTTGGTAACTTACTCTTGTTACTGTCCGTACTTTTTCTTACTATTCTCCTTCATATCTTTCCATCTTTTTTCCATTACAGTAGTTTCTCTTTTTAACGTTTATTCCTTTCTCATCTCTTTATTAGTTTTTCCTCTCTCGTTTCTTTATCTCTTTATTAGTTTTTTTTATGTCGTCTCTCGCGTGTAAGGTGCTAGACTGAAGCGGACGTTTCGAAACAAACGAACCATTCTTAATATTTCTTGAAACAATTTTATTTTTTAAACATAATTTATTATTTGGGAATACATAAGGTGAATTTTTTATCCAACAAACGACTTAATATTATTATTATTTTCTTCCCCAAGAACAGGCACAACACAAGTTTCCGAGCTGCTTATTCATCACTTTGTAATAGGAAGAGGAACGATAGTAAAATATTCGGACCTGGTATCCTTATTTCAGTAGACGGACCTTGACATATTTTAAATAAAATAAGGAAAATGGTCAACGCATAACAGGGTACCCTGGAAATGTGTTCCCCATATTAATGAGTTAGTAGTGTAGCTTTCTCATCACCTCATCACGCAAATACGGCTACACTAGGTCTGAAACTACCCTCCTCATATTCTTCTCATAGATGAAGCCGTCACTAATCGTACGCTGCACACATTCTAACATTGAGCCTTATTTCATCGTATTCTCTGCAGTTCTTAGTAATACCTAATTCTTGCACCTTTCTCCATAGACATTTCCTCAGGTTAAAATAGCAGCCATTGACTTTAACATAAGGAAACACCTGTTTCAGAGCTGATATGGCCGCGCATTCAAAATCCATATTAACTTTATCTTCCACGACACTTTAACCATCATGCTTGAGAAGCATGCTTGTTTTCACATTATTTGTAACTATGTTTTTAAAGTTATTTGCATGACCTGCATGATCGCAATTGTCACAGCCTTGAATAAAATAATGACCTTGGAAATCGAATTTCCATCAATGGACCGGAATTGTCGTATATTCGGCTAGAGAACGTATTTTGATAGTAAAAAAAAATTAGAGCTGGGCCGATCAGCTATTTTGCCGATTAGTCCGATGCCGATCATTTGTTGCCGATTAGGCCGATCACCGATGCCGATTATTTTTGTTTTCAATTTTAATAAGTGTTTAAAGTAAAATGAATCTTAAAGCAAAAAAAAGTTACTTTTACTAGTTTTATAATGTCCAATATAGTTTTGTTTTAATAACATTTAAATAGAAACTTTTAAAATGTAAAGGTTGTTTAATTATTACTTTATATTGTTATTGTTAGGACAAGTGAACCTGTCATTAAACAAAAACAAATCACATTAATAAATAGCAAATATACCGGTAGATGTTAGGTAATTAAAACATGATGTCACATTTATGATTAAATAGGCCTACTGACCCTTTCATTTGACAAAGACAAATCATAATCAGCAAATTTAAATTTAATTTTAATGATAAAAAATAATCAAGGCACACATATTTTTGCACACAAGGAGAATAGGCCTACATCTATTTTGTTTTTAGATGAAATAGGAATTTTTACATCCAATGTCTATTTATTTATTTAGCACCGCGTCTTACTACCCGTTCGGGTTATACGCTTAAGTACTAATTACACTAATGGATTAGGAATTGGGAAGGTTGAATTTAAAGGAAGTGAACCCGCATTTGCGTGGAGGGAGAGTGGAAAACCATTTAGGAAAAACCACCCCAGTTCACCCGACCGAGATTCGAACCTCGATCTCCCCGTCCTCGGCGGTCTGGCTCAACACGACTGGCGCGTTAGCCAACTACGCCACCGAGGCGGGTCAATGTCTATTAAAATATGGCTTCAATACTAAACAATTTTTAACAATCGTAATATTTTTGTGAATTGTGATTTATATATATCATAACATAGGTTTTTGTGATTCTACAAAGCATTTCATCATAATTTAACTACTAAATATTAATATCGTATAGAAATAAGTGGTTTCTTAAAAAAAAGTATAATAAAAAGGCATCACCATTTTTAAACAGTAATCCGATCTTTTTATTAACAATTTAAATAATCTTAATGAAAAATAACATTGTTTTAACTACATTTAAATAAAAACTACCTTTAGAAAATCTAATGAACGGTGAACGGGCCAAAATGAACGGATCATTGAACTGAACCAGACACAATGAATCGTTCATTTAAAAGAACAATTTTGCCCATCTCTACTTCAATATGATAAAATAAATAATAAATAACATAATGTGAAACGAAAGTTATTTTTCGTGGTTTTTTTTAAGAAATACTTTAAAACTTATTTTAATTTACTTTTAACTATTAAAGAAAATGTAAAATTTAAATATTAATATATATTAATTAAATTCATATTGAAATAAGAGCGAAACAAATTCCCTGCCAGTGGAAAGTTTTGTACTTGCATTAAAAGAAAAACTGTTTCCATTTAAAACAAAATGTGCGCATGTGCGAGATTATTACGTCCTATGTTTCATTTTTTGAGCATCTTTAACAAATCGAAATAAAACAACACCAATCTGCTAATATTTTATTTTATGATTATTAGATTTGTTACTTGTGAGTATTTTTATTTCTAATAACGTGTATAAATTGGAAAAAGACCTATGGTAAATATATTTATTTTGATATATTTTGTTTGGAATGTTGGATGTGCTGTTTATTTCAAACCTAAGTCGCTAAGAACAAGCTAATTATTCAAAGATCACATACGAGAGAGCAGAGATAAAAAAATTTTTTTTTTAGGACTTAAAATATACCCACACATTTTGAATAATCGGCATAAATAATCGGAGATTGAAACACCGATCATCGGAATCGCCGGTTATGCGATAATCGGCCGATGATCGGATTAATAATCGGCATCGACCCAGCCCTAAAAAAAATTGAATCTGAGATTTTTATGTATATCGAAGTTTCATAACCCACTGACCCCGAAAAAGTGATTTTCTCGATGCCATAGTTCTGTTTTTATCTCGGCCTAGGGCTGAAATCATTTTACCGATAGGTCTAAAACTTGGTTTCTACGGTTTTCATAGGGTTCCTCTGAGGAGTTTTTGAATTATATCTAACCCGAAAATTAAGGGTAGTTCACTAATGGCCAAAATATATAAAATTGATTCTCTTAAAACAGGATATAAACATTTTGATTAAAATTCGTTTATAGGTACTTTTGACATAACTAAAAAAATTGTGACTCTCGTTTTCCAGTAAAAATGAATTCGAGGTCATATATCTCCGTAACTGTTTGAGATATGGAATACCTTACCATTGACAATTTTAAGCTTAATAAAAATAAAAAGCTGTTATTTAAAAAATATCTTTATAAAATAAATTGTTGCCGAGCTGTGATCAAATATACGATTGTTTAAATTGAGGTCTATGAAATGGATAATTGATTATGGTCCTCTTTGGTGGACAAATATGTTCCTCTAATCTCAATGGTTCTGTATCTGTGGATAGTATTTCATTTATGATCTTTGGTGGAATGTGATGTTTTTTCCCCACCATGTTTCTGCAACCATGCATATTAATTTGTTTCACATATCTACGAGTTTTAAGTAAACGTCTCCATTTTGAGTTAAAGTCCGCGAGAAAGTCCGCACGCACGGTGCACCGTACCATTCTTTTTAAAATAGAAAATAATAAAAAAATGGGAAATTGGAAAAAAAATAACTAGGAAGTGGAAAAATAAGTGGTATAATTATATGGATACGGAAATTGGAGTTCATGTTCGTACCGATGGTGTGGACGTTAGCGTCATCAACATAAATTGTAAACAGCTCTATCACCTACAAGCTACACCACGTATCACTGTTATACCGTCCCCTTACACTAATGTGCTAGGGATGAGGGAGACTAGACATAGAGGAAGTGTACACGTATTTTTGTGGAGGAGGATTGGAAAACTATTAAGGAAAAACTACCCTAGAACAATCGATCAAGATTAAAAACCCCAATCTCCTCATCATCAGCAGCAAAAAAATTCCTAATCTGATAATAAAACCCTTCCTTTATGGTAGAAAATTGGAATATTTACATACATGTATAGGGACAAACTTAAATAACTAAGAGTCTGAATATTTACAAATATATATATATATATATATATATATATATATATATTGAAAATTGCATCCAAAAATAGAGGGCTAAACATTTCACAAACTATTGTAAAAACATCTTTTTTTTATTAGAAAATTAAAAATGTGCAAATAGGCTAAATTGAAGGAACCAATCTATCTCTTTAACAGCCTTACGCTCACTTACGCTCTTTGTTAAACTGTGATGACAATTTTTCCTAAATGTTTTTGTAACAATGTATATAATTTATTTTCTCATATCTTATAATCGCTCTTAGGCAAATATTGCGCTCTCTCTTGATTGCGTTCGTTTGTGCACTCAGCTTATGGGATGTTAAATGTTTCGTTTCAAAGATAATTTTTAAAATATTACGAGTATATTAATTGTAAATATAAAGTTTGGGATTGTCATGGCTTTCTTAATAGTGTAAAATAACAAATTACATAAATAGTACAGCTGGGTTTATAACATCCTAAATTGATACAGTTTTGATTTTGTTTGTACACATGAGTTATTCGAACAATTATAAACAACCTAGAAATCTAAAATTTGGAATTTAGAGAGATTTTAAGACTGTATTGTTCTCAGAAAAGTACAAAAAATTATAATTTAATCTATCAGGTTCAAAATATTGGATCAAATTAGGCCAAAACGCTGAAAAATAATATTTCCTTTTCTAAACTGTTAATGGTTACCTTATAACTTTACTTTGTTTTAATTCTTTAACAACATTTATGTTGTGAAACTATGCTTTTCTTTTCCTACTAGCACCAACAGGCAAGTGTTCAAAATATTGGATATATAGAAGTTATAACTTAATCTTCAAAAGAAATGTCAGATAAAAAAAAAAGCACGTCCATATTATGTCTCTATTTTGACATTGTATATTAAATTAGTCTTTTTTTCGCGTTTTGTATTACAATTTAAACACTAAAGGATTAATATTTAAATATGATTTAAGATTTGGTTACTATTCCCTGTGTTTTATTTTATATACTAAAAATAACAAATTTACTTTATAGATTCCCCGTGCGAAGAACGGGTACAACAGCTAGGACAGAATACATTTGGGGCGCAAATTTAATTTCTCGCTCAAGGCGCACGAAACCTTGCGTCGATCCTGATCAGCACCCACGATCGAACCGGGATATTCTGTCCACAGAGCTACTGGATGACAGTATATATTCTATTATTACATTGGTGTCGTCCATTGACCCCATGAGTTGGACACAATGCAACTTTGTGGCCGGTCATTCTCCGGGCTGGTCCTTCAGGGCGAAGAGTAAAGAGTTCACACGGGTTCTTTACTCTTGGGGCTTCCTGAAGGGTGGGCCCTCTTCAGCCCGCCCCCTTTTATCGATCACCCTCTTTGGACCCCTTTCATGCCAGCTGCCTGGCCCAACAATGGGTGGACCGTGAAGAGTTTATATTGAAAGGGGGAACGAGGCGGATGGGGATTGATGTAGCCGATGGATTATTTGGAAAGAGGAAAAACTCTATCGAAGGACAAGATTATGTAATTTCCAATGTGTTTTTATAATGAGAATAAGTGATTTACTAAACAAAGCTGTGCAATACCGTAGCTCATTGTTTATTAAACTAACGATCTATTCTAGAGATGACCAAAAACCTTTCATCGACGATTTTTTTTATATTGATAAATTAACAGCCATGAAAATATTTTGTGTTCGCTCTTGATTTAAGTTAGTTTTTAAGCCATGGACTGATACCACTCGTTTCAAAAAGTGCACGTTATACATCCCAAATAAATAAAATTTAAGAAAATATGCTTGCATTTTGTTTAATTAGATCGTCATAGAAATAAAATTGTTAGTATATAGATGAGTAAGGTCTAAGTGTCGACACCGACAAAAGGCTATTTAGTTTATAAATAAAATTTCTTACGAGCCGTCAAAAGTGACAGATAAAAATAAATAATATAATAAATGATAAATAAATTGTTCTTAAATAAACAATTACTATTCTTGACGTAGTAAGCCACGGAAAAAGACGGATTGTATGACTCGAACGACCTGTTTACGTTGAATAAAATATAAAAATGTCTATAATTAGAGGAATATTTATCAGTGACAAATAAAATGTATGCATACCTATGCCAAATTTCGAAAAACGTATAAAGTATTAAATAAAGTATTGGATAAAATATATTTTGTTTAGTTTTTTTTTAATTTTAAAATCCTTATTTTATGCAGTAAACATTATTTTCAAATTGAATAAACGAACCTATCACAATCACATAAATTTTAATGATAAACAAAATTGAAAAATAAATATTATAAATATTTATTAATGAAGTTTCTAATTTAAAGGATTATTTTGATAGAATAAATCAAGTAAAATAAAATATACCTTCATTATATTTAATAGAGCTAAACTATCTTCCTTCTCTTTACACCCCCTTCCCCTTTCTCTTTGGCTACATGTCTGATGACGGTTACAATATATACGCCATTCACGACCTAAGTTTACTTGTATGACAGCTCAAAAAGTAACTAAAAAATAGTCCCTAAAATATCACTACGCCAACAGCTGATATGTGCCACTGTCACTTGGGACAGCTGTTATGAAAACATATGGTTATGTAGAGTAATGTGATAGTTAACCACAGTAATTTAGGCCAATATTATGCCTCAAAGAATTTTGAAATTGAAATTTTTGAATGACTTGGTGA
Source organism: Timema podura (assembly GCA_033556935.1). NCBI lineage: Eukaryota > Metazoa > Arthropoda > Insecta > Phasmatodea > Timematidae > Timema > Timema podura. The sequence goes on along the minus strand of JAVRXN010000009.1, from coordinate 4,340,264 downwards.
TCTGTAACTTCTCTTCTTTTTTTCTCCTGGGAACTCATTATCAAAAAAACACACACAAATCTATCCACAAATAAAAAGAACCCCTTATAAAATTTCGTGAGATTAAAGTTAGATTAAACTATATTTAAGTTTGATAAAAGATAAAAGTTTAAAGTTAGATTAAAGTTAGATTAATATTAGATTAAAGTTAGATTAATGTTAGATTAAAGTTATTTTAAAGTAAGTTTAAAGTTATATTAAAGTAAGATTAAAATTAACCAAACTAGGCCTAATATGTATTCGAACTAAAGAGAAAATATCTGTATACACAAAGTTATTTTTAAAATAATTAGTAATATGATCTAGGATTAAGTTTTTTTACGTTAATACAGAAGCCCAATAATTAAAATAAAAGGTAATTTAACTTAGTAATAAATTATTATAAGTTAGAGTAAGGCGTGGACCTAACAAACTAGAGACTTAATTTAAAGTTAAAAATATAATAAACGCGCACAATAATAAATCCTATGAAATATATTTAAATTAAACAAAGTCTTAATATTTATTTGAGGTCGTCCACAAAGCTTATTTATCCTTCTATTCAAGTTAAAATAATTATTATTCTGAGCACTTTCACAAAAGGTCTAACAAATATGGCTTTAAAATGGCGACCAACGAATATTATCCATGTGGTTGATGATGACGCGGACAAGTTGTTTAAAATGGTGTATCCTCGCAGCAGACGATTATATTTTATTCAGTTAAATATTTCTAAAAACAATAAACTAATACTAAAATAGTTAATCATATATAAAATAAATTACAAATATTTTATCTTTACCAAGTAAATACAATGCCTTTATTAAAAGGTATTAATGCATGCACCATATTACACATCATAGATAACATTCCAAAACAAAGAATAGGTACTTTTAATATATGTTTAAAATATTGTTTCGGATTGGGTAAAAAGAAATTGTTAAAAGTAATGAAATAATGTGAGAAAACTTAAGTTAAAGTTATTTTAAATGTAAAATATAACATGTAATTAAAAAACTTAACATTCATAACAAAACAGTGTTCTTTTACAAGTGTTGGTAACCTAAAACCTAAACATATGATTTTTGAACTGTCATCCAGGTAAAGACCTATCGTGAATGAACTATACGTGGCTTGGCAAAAAAACAGCATGTGAGTGCTAAGAAACTACTTTCTATTTTCATATTAAAAACATGAAAAAAGGTCATATCTTTGAGCTTAGGCCTGATTAAAAAGTTGATTTTTTTTACAGACTTTGTTTACACTTTAAAATGTTATGGCAAATTATGTTTAGTATTAATTGTCTCTTCACGACTAAAGAGATAAATCACATTTAAAGCAATACCCTCCAATGCCCCCAGTCAAGATTCGAACATCAACCTTCCCGTTAACGGTGACCGATTGCAATGATAGTCCAACACTTTATTTAGGGACTAATGGGATGGTGGCCTTAGAACGTCCGATTTCTGGTTCCTTATTATTTTATTTATGGAACTCAGCTAATTTTATTATTTTTAACATAGCTCCATAAAGTTAAGATATATTGATTTCAACTTTGGTTTTATGATACAAAAATCTTTTGGATGACACTAACGTAACTCTTGCCCAGGAAGTAGAGGAAATAAAAAACAACTATTTGTCCCCTCGTTTTTATGGTGCACGTGTCGTGTGTAGAGCTGCCAACTTCTGAAATATCATCCTAAGCGCGCGTGACCTGTCACCTTCTTCCGTTTCCTTTCATTTCGTTCTTTGTTTCTCTCTCTTGCTTGTGGCCTTCTTTTTCTTATCTATTCCTCTTCTCTACTTTCATTTTCTCTGCGTGAAATCTCTGGGATATAATCCTCTGATTTTTTCCCCCTAGCTCTGACCTTTTCCGCATTCATTTATTTTTCTCTTTTCTTTTTCCTGCTCCCAATTATCGTCGCCAAACGATGATCCCATTAAATATAACTAATATTCTACTTTAGATTTTTGATATAAAATGTTTCCAGGTTTATTTTACAATTATTATTTCAACCCGAATCTGTGGGCACGTAGACTGAATGCCAGTTGCCAGGCTCATCAAGTTGCCAGGCTCATCAAGTTTAGCTTAGACGAAGAAGTTGTGGTTCGATTCCCAGCAGGTTGTATTAAGGGTGTGTGGGTTTCCCACTATACACACCAATGTGGTTGCATTTCATAGTTCTTACCCCATCATAGTCAATATAATGTGTATATAGTCCTGATGGGTAGTAAAGATGTGTTATTCTGAAAATTGAAAAATGACACCTGGACACGGGAATCGAACCCGGGACCTCTGGCTTAGTACGCCAATGCTCTAACCACTGAGCTATCCAGGATTCGTCCCGTGCCCTGGGTCATTCTTCACTCATATTTTAAGGCAGAGTCTATGATGGACTTAGCGGAAATCGTCAGCTACAAGTATGTGATTATATTAATATCACGAGCTCTCAGATAACGCAGCCATCTGCGACTCGGTAGTTGGCTTTTTGCTGCCCTGGTTCGATTCCCGTGTCAGGTGTTATTTTTCAATTTTCAGAATATAATATCTAGATGGAGTAATTCCCAATAATAAGCATAAATAATAGCTCTGGCTATTAATTCTTAAAGATGTGTTAGGAAAAAATGTTACTATTGTTCTGGGGTTTGTTCTTCACTACGTCCTACTGCCCGTCTGGTATACTCACATATTTACACTGATTTAGTAGGATGTCAGGAACGTAGAATTTAGAGGAAGTGTACCCCAATTCGCGTGAAGGAAGAGTGTAAAATCAAGTATGAAAAACCATCCTCCATTCACCCAACCCGAATTCGAACCCTTATCTTCCCATTATTGGTAGTCCAGTCTATTGCGAGAACAGTGCCTTAGCCAATTACAACCACCGATATGGATGGCTATATTATTAATAAAAATAATATTATTAATACACTTAACACATTTTAGAGAATAACAAAGTTTTAATGATTGCAAGTCAATAACGGCAGTTATTATTGAATTCTTACTCAGAAAAAATCCACGTATCCATGACCGAGTGGTCTAAGGTGTTAGGATATCCTTGTATTTAGCCACAAGTGTCGGTTAGAATCCCTACCGTGAGTGGGAGGTGGTGATTTTAGAGATGTGATTTTTCACTTTGTTTTCTAATACTCTCTCACACCAACCAAGTCGGTATCCTAAACAGCACAATAATATAATGAAGGAACCATCTGAACTGTGGGTTGATTTTATCCAAACTAGTGTCCCCATTTCAACCCCTTTGCTGAACGTAGTATGCTTTGTTTTAAAATATCAGAAATAAAATGTTATATTGCTACAGTACGCCCATAGCTTCTTTGATTTTACATGACAGCTAACAGAAGCTAGCAGATCTATCAGTAATGCCAACATTGTCTGCAAGTAACTTTTGTCAACATATTTGGAAATAAATATTAATTGCTAAGTATTACTATTATTATCACTAAAAATATTATCAATCACTTTTAACAATACTTCCACAACGATTACAGTATAATTTTATTTTACATAATCAAATTTAAGAAAAAAAAAGTCTAGTAAATTCATTCTAGTTTTTTTTTAACTCTGTGGCAATTACAGGTTAAATAGAGCGTGAAATTTTACATTTAATGGTATTATATTCGGTTATTAATATGTTTATAACTGACCTCGCATTTAACATAAATAATGGTTTGTGATAATAAAAGAAGGAAAAACATACAAACTGTTTGTGAACTAATATAAAGTTAAAATTTTGTAAACACGAGTATTAATACTATTCTCCGTCCAACCGGTAACAAGTTCCTCTACGTCACCAACTGGCAGCACAGCTCTATTTAGTGGCCATATTTGTTTTCGGCATAAAGGCCACTTTGAACGTTCTTTTGCTTTTAATAATTAATTTGAATTAAACTAAAAGCAAACTTCAAAACTTTACAAACAACCAAACGGTTAATTTTCATAACCAAAATCTAACAATTTTAAATAGACATTATAACAGTGAATTATCGTATAAAACACCAATTAATAGAACCACGTGCGTGTGTCTTCAAGTTGAAGCAAACAAAAATATTTTATAGTTGAGTATTTAGGCGTGTCTATGCCACCGTTGATAATTTTATTACACGTTTTAATAATTCCAGTGTCTTTTTTTAATATTAATTGTCTACTTAGTAATCCGTGTGTTCTTTTGTGAATATTAGTTCGGTGTGTGACCGTGCTTTTTTGGAAAGTAAACGGTTTTTTATTGATATTTGAATAATTATTTATCTAATATAACATTAAAGCGTGTGATAAAAAAATAGCGAGTGTTTCTCAGTGATCAATATATATTATTTGAAAATTTAAGTCTGTTTATCAAGACTATAAAATATATATTTTAACCCAAGATTGTGTTGTGTTGCCCTCTATGATAAACCTCGAGTTTTAGGATTTTGATAGTATTAAAAAAATTGTGAAGTGTAATAAAACATACTAGCGAGTCTTTCTCCAGTGTTGATTAAATAAATACCAGGCTAAGACTTCAAGCAACAAGTTACTGTAGTTTTATTAGAGACTTTGTTATAACTGTTTAAGAAAAGTGAATCTAAAATACATTTTTGTTAATCAGGATATCTTTTAATTTGTCATTGTCAATTTATTTTATAGGCCTAAACATATTTTCAAGGATATTGATTTTTGTTTATCAAATTATTTAAAGTCATCATAAATAGGCCTACATATTAAAACAATATAATATAACAGATTGTAAAGGCGAGCATAAGCAAAATGGATGCAAGTGAGACCTACCCACCTATCATCATTAACCTGGCTGAAGATGATGAAGAGGACGACGATGAATATGATGATGTAGAAGAAGTTCTTGCGACCCCGTTGGAAAATACTTATAAGGTACAAGCCAGTTCATAATGAATATGACTTATTTGTTGTAATAGTGTTAAAAAGGTTTATGACAGTGTTTTTTTCTCTCTCAGCAACACTACACATTCAGACTTTTCACATTTATAATGTTATTAATAATAATATTAACAAGTAATTATTTATAAAATAAAAATATATTATTAAAAGTTATTTAATAATAATAATAATAATAACTAAAATGGGATTAAATGCTACATTTTTAAAAAATTTTAATATTGTAGAAAAAATTAATAATTAATACTAGGCCTAACATCAACATATCAAGTTCAACAATAAATAAAAAATAAATAAAACAGTCATATTATATGTTTCTTGTATATGCCTAAATTTTGACTGTCAGAAGTGACAGCTGCTAAACACATGTTTTTGCAGATCACATGGTTCGTTGTATGGATACATTATTTTGTCTGGTAACTTTTCAAAGTTGTCAGCTGTCAGTCAGCACCAAAGAAGCCATGGGGCTACTGTATGTATTGATATTATTTGTCTGTCTTACGACGGGTCCTTTTTTTAGTAAACTTAGCCCATCAATGTGCCCTGTCCTCCTCTGCCTCCTTCTTCAGCTCTCAAAATTTTCTTCTTTCCCTCAAGTCACCCAATATTTGAATCCTCCTTCTTCCTAAGCTCCTCTTTCCCCCACCCTTTACTTCTATAACGTCATGCAGAAGACAGTTCCTCCTAAGGATCTGTCCGATCCAATTTATTTTGTACCTAAGAATCGCATCCAAAATGGTTCTCTCCTCACCCACTCTTCTTAGCACTTCTTCATTAATAACCCTGTCTGTCCACCTGATCTTCTCAAGTCTTCGCCAGCCCCAGATTTCTAAGCTGTGCAATTATTTCTTTTCCATCTTTCTGGGAGTCCAAGTTTCTCCGTCATACAGTGTGATGCTACAAATGTAGCAATTCATTAGTTTCTTCCTCAGTTATAAACTTAACCTTCAGTAACCATTTCTTGTTGAAATCTTCTTAGCCATGGCGATCCTTAACCTAATTACTTTGGTACAGTAGGCATCCCTTTTTCAGCAGACTTCAGTAAACTTCCCCGTTAAACCTCTCAGGTACTTGACTGCTTAAAGCTTTTCAGCTCCTGGGTTCAGATTTTGACTTTAAGCGGCTCATCATTTTTTGAAATTCCTATCATTTTTGACTTCTTATTGTTGATCTCGATGCCTTATTTTCTTCCTATCTCCAGCAGCTGGTACATCATTTCCTGCAACTCCTTTATTTCTGGCCAGAAATGCTAGATCATATGTTTATTTTATTTTGTTGATGACGTATCCTTCTATCCTGAAATTACCACGTCCCTTCAGGGCCTCCCTGTTAACCACTTTTAAAAGAAACCATAATTATAATTTGTATGATTGTCTTTGTGGCTTTTGATTTACATTTCGTGAATGTCTATCAAATTACACACGTGTAACGAACAATTTTCAGTATAGCATTTTTTTTTTTTTTTTTTTTATTTTTTTTTTGCCTTTACCGCGAGTAGTATGGTGGGGCGTATGAGATCAGACGCGGATAGGTCGCTATAAATAGATCTGGCCTCTGATTGGCTGCTATAATTAGACCACCCCCCCTCCCCCCTCCACCCCCACCCCTCCGCTCTGATTACAAAATCTCCACCAATTGATTACGAAATTTCCTCCCCTACACCCCCTCCCCTACACCCCCTCCCCTACAACCCTCCCCCCTACAACCCCCCCTTACCCTACAACCCCCTCCCCTACACCACCATCCCCTACAACCCCACCACACGTTGAACATGTTGGTACTTGTGTGGGTCTTTTTTTTTCTTAATTATTAATGATTGTTAATTAATTATTCATATAAGGGTTATGGGGGAAGGACATTGGAGTATATTTTATTTGGATGGTGAGCATACGTCTCTGCACGAACCTCTCGCTACGACTGTCCTGCGTAGAATGGAGAGTATCTTTGCTGGTCGGCCGCTTACCGGGTAGTGACCACTGCGCATCACGGTTGCGCACTTTCCCCCTCCCCTCTCCTCTCGCCACCATCACCCGGTGACGTCATCGAGACCCATCGCTGGATCGACAAGACGAGTTGCGCACAAGAATTGAGGTCATTGACCCTAGCAATGGGTTTTCCTGGTGTTGCAACACGACCTTGAATTAGGTCCCCCACCCCCTATTTGGTAATGGGTTTTCCCTGATGACTGGCGCCGGTTTGGCGGGCTGACAAGACAAGTCGAGACAAGAATAGATTGGGACCTCAAAACCTCGAGGTAATTGACCCTGTTCATGTTTGCTAGCCCCAAAAAGTCGAGACTCGTATCTACGTGTAAGGAACAGATAGGTTTTTTTTTTGCTTGAATAAAACACAATATTACAAAACATACATTTATTATACATTAAAGGTTTTACATACATATTATACACTTTTACAGGAATGACGCATATATTCGTTCATACGTTTTTCTACAGTGTCTTTTAGATGCGTTAGTAAAATTGTTTTTAGTTCACAATCCAGCATGTAATAGTCCAAACCGACGACTTGACGCGTATAGTAGGTAGCACTGATAAGATCCAGGTTTCTGATGTGCGTTTCCACCGTAGGCTGCTCGAGATCGATGACATCCACTGATTCTGTAAGCGTGTCGCATACATCTACGACGAGCGTGTCGATCAAATCGTTGCAATAGCGTGCGACGGGTGTCGACCACATATCCCGGCGGTCGACGGCGACGTCGATGAGGTCCCACACATCACAAAGACGTGCCCAGCTAGGTGCTAGATAGGCGACCCGTTTGAGTCCTGCGTCTTGTTTCTCGCTGATGACGACCATACGGTCACCGCACATGCGTCGCAAAGAGATTTCATGATTAGTCAGACTAATCTTCTGAGGAGGTTGCGTGTTGCTGAAAAACTTTGATATGACCGACTTGTAGCTGCCCAGTTCTTGCCACTCTGTACGGTTAAACACCGCACAATTCCCTCCACATTTTTCTAGCTGGACATAGGGCGTAAAGTTGTTCTTGACGCTCATGCCTACGATGACTCGCTTGGCGTCGACTTCGTCCAGCGGAAACAGAGTGTTGAAAATACTGGTGATGGCGAGCGGCTACACCGGCTTTGCTTTGCGGGCGCAAACGTCTTGACCTTCCATCGCTTCGACGACTGTCACGGTTATGGACGGCACGCCGCCGTGACGCCCCTTTTATAGGCGCACGCTGATTGTACGCAGCCTCTTGAGGGGCGGCAGGACCCTAGCTTCTTGAAAAATGTGTTGTAATATCTCACCACCTTAGCGTCGTTGCCTGTATGATTGGTGGGCGAGAATAGGGCTAGGAAAGTTTTCATCGGAATGTTCTGGGCACGATAGAGAAGGTACATGAGACAGTAATGGCCGCAAACGTCCGAGGCTATGCTTTGAAGTTGTAGCGTGCTATGAGACGTGCGGGAAGTGTTTTTTCGTATAAATGCCAGATGCGACTTTATACGCGGCGGAAATCCATAACTGTCAAAATATTCTCCCACGCCGTTCTTGTCGATAAAGATGGCGACCCAATGCGTCCCAGGCTTGGTATGTGGATCCGTGTTGATGACGAGAGCGGCAGGTCGCGCTATTCTTGAGGGTAGTTGATCAGCAGGGAAAACACCCGACCGTACAGAACGGAACCACGGGCTTGTTTTCAGCGCACGTCTTATGGTGTGCGTGTCCATCTTCAATCATCCAGTCTCGAAGTCCCCAAACGATGGAGGCCGAACAGAAATTCCAAACAGAACTATGTGCCATGCACATGGTGCGACCCAATTTAAGTGTTTTCAAAGACGAACAACCTCTGTCGTACAGATCTACGACGGGCGTAGGCGTGTATTTGACTAGAAACTTTTTCTTTTCTGCTCCCTTGACGTAGACGGTTTCTGCACGTGCTGTGGCGCGGGAGATGAGGGATTCGAGCAGGCTGTAATCCACATCACCGCTATCCCAGGGAATACCGTGCAGCTTGTTGACGATATAGTCGGCTTTCTTTTTGGCCGCCGGTGAAAGTTCCTCTATAGCGAAGGGGGGCTTTAACACCCAATGTTGAAGTAATGTTCCGCATACAGATAAAACACTCAATTCCTTGACGATAAACTGCTTGCTGTCGTCGATGAAGCTCTGGAAATCCACAATGACGTCCATGATTTAAATGACGTGTGTAAGGGGCGGGAAGCCGTTTATATTAACTCCCATAATCGGTCACGACGTTTCTGTCCTTGTCGATGGTGATGATGTTGGCAAACTCCCCGTACACGATACAGTTGACGGTTTCGGTGAGAGCTCTGGTGAAGCTCACTTCGATGCTCAGAGAGCCGTGCCTCGTCAAATTCCAATGTGATGTCATGTGGGCTGACAGATTAGGTGTGAGATCGAAAGCCATTAGATGATATCCCTTAGGGAAGGCTTCTCGTGTGATGTCGCTACCCTCGTTCATGAAATGGATACCCGTTCCAGAAAACAGTGTGTGGTAGGACATGACATAGTTGCCGTTTGAAAAATCGGGCTGTAACGGTTTCGACGGCACTTGTTCTCCGTCCACGTACAGCGAGAAATGGTTCATGCCGTAGGTTTGGAAGTTGAACGGGTTCTTGGTGCCGTCTCCGTTGAACGCTGCGTTTGATACAAAGCCCACGATGCATCGTTTGGGTAGTTGTCCGGTGAATACGTTGTCCAGCGATTTCCCTTGTACACCCGTAGGAATAGTGAGTGTTTTTACTTCTACGCGGGTGATGGGATACTTTGCGGGACTGACGTTTAATGCCTTGGCATGTGCCAACAGTATAGAAGGTGCTACTTTGACACGTCGCACTAGAAGGCCTGCTTCAGCGATGTGAACCTTATAGTGTGGGAGTTCAGGGACGGCCATAAGACTGAACCCGTCTCTGGAACGGACCAACTTGACTCTGAGTTCGGTGCCGTTCAAAAGGTATTTCTCTTGGTTAAATACATCACCGTGTAGATAACCCAAAAGATCCACCGTCTTACTTTTGGCTGTTAGACTGCGACGGGTCTCAAATCCTTTGTTGCCTGCGTTAGTCTCCTCAAAGGTTCCGGGGCTGTCTGCGAACCAGAGACCGCAAGTCAAATGTGTTCTTTTAGCTTCACCGTTGTAATTGAGCAGCGTTTCAATGTACGATCTATAAGCATACGTGTTGCTGGGCGGTGAGACTAGTTTTTGGTTTAAAAACACATCCACCTGTGTGAATAGCGAATGCAACCAGTTGTTGACGGGAGCGATTTGATCCACCTCTGTGAAAGAGCCACCGTCGGGTTTCACGATGGCCGCCCTGAGATAGAGCATAGTCTGTGAAAGATCGATATAGAACTCGCCTTGACCGGTAACGGTAAATTCTATGGGTGAATCATCGGTGAGTGAAGAGACAGGTTTGTACTGGATCCATTGTCCGCTTTCGAGACTGGTTTGCGTGGGTGGGACTGAAAATAGATCGAGTTCACTGCTGGCACACTCGCAGGACTGGGGGTGTAGAAACGACATTTCAACTGAAAATATCTACAGCTTCTTTCTTGACCTTTTTACGTCGGGTAACGGCTGAAGACTGACGCCTATGCTTCTTACGACGCCCTTTATAGCCTGAACCGGTCATCAGTGTGCCGATCTTCTGCTCCGCCTTGCGTTTCAGGTTTGTTCCAGCCTCGCCGACACGCTGCCGTAGAGCCTCTTTGAAAGGACGACGCTGATTGGCGACGTCGGAGAGCACGTCGATACCCGTATGAAGGGCTTGTTTTCCTATGGCTTTAGCGCCGCTTCTCAGCAAAGGTATGACGCTCTTGAATAGGCCGCTGAAAAAACTTCCTATTCCATGTCCACGTTGATAGGGAACACCGTGGTAGATCGAAGATATTCCCGTTCCAGCCTGGTTGACGTAGTATCTTTGGTAAGGACAGTTCATGTTGAGCGGCGTCGAAAATGAAGTTTCACGCACACTTTTCCAAACTCGAATGGTACAGGTTCACCAGTGTCGGTCCTTATATTGATTTCCAGGCTTTCAATTTCTCTTCTAAGTACTGGCACGTAGTGCATCGGATCGTAGCTAACTGTCTTATGTATGCCATAGAGATAGTTTGCGTTGTTGATACCGACGATACGTAAAAGCGGTGCCACAATGTCACCCACGGGCTGAGGATCGATGATATCCGTGTAGACGTACATTTGCGAGGGCAAGCCTAGTAGAATGTTGGCGGCGTACGGTGACTTTGGGACTTTGATCAGATTAGTATTAGGATCGAAACCGAGCTGTAGACTTAGTTGATTAGATAGCTCCAGCAGCTGTATATTTGGTGAAGAAGAAACAACGTCCACTTTTTTGTTGGTGCTTGTGTACTTGAATACAACTCCAGAATCCCGTTTAAACGCCTCTATTTCGTTTAGGGCTTTGACCATTTCTTGGATAGTGCTATAGTTTCCAGGCGGGATGTGATCCTTGAATATTTGTTCCACACCGTTAGCGTCAACCCAGTTGTACCATACAATGTTTCTGCCCTCGGGTACGGTGGTGAAAGAACACGGATATTGGAATTCGGCGAGAGCTACTTCCCACTGGCCGTCGAGTGTAAGACGGTAGGGTAGTTGCGTGGTGAAATTCGTGAGGGTATTTTTCGGGAAATATCCCATAGAGCTATCGCTCGGCAAGGTGAGGTAAAACTGGTCCTTCATGGTAGGGCGCTGACGTAACTGGCAGGAATCCAAGAATTAAACTTGGCGGGGGTAACCTTTCCACTGCACGTACACTTTCTTTCTGGCACCTTTACCCTTGACACGTAGTATTTTATCAACTTTAAAAGTTTCGGGAAGACGTACGCGTTGCAATTCGGGTTCGTAAAACGTTCCCTCCACCTCCTCGCCGTCAAGATCGGTCACTCTGTAGACGACTGGTTGCCTCAACACGACGCTGCTGACTTTGAAAATTTCTTCGCTCCAATTGCTTTCGTAGCCCTTTTCAAACAGCATTTTGGATTTGCTAATACGCACCGTGTCACCGACTTTGAGTTTTGGCTTACTATTCGATCTTGGGCCCCGTTTGCCGTACAGATTATCTCTGACTTGAAGCACGTTGGTTTCTGAAACGTCGGCAGGCGCCATCTTGATACTGGAATGTTTTGCGCCGTTGTAAGCGTCGACTAGATCTTGGAGGACGTCCACGTAGCGATACGTGTTATTTTTGGTAAAGTAGCGCCACATGCGTCCTTTCAGAGTTCTATTGAATCGTTCCACGATGCTTGCCTTCACGTCTGGATTATGAGTGGTGTAGTAATGCACGCCTTCTTGCTTGAGAAATTTCCGGACTAGACGTGCCGTGAACTCTGTCCCCTTGTCCGTCTGTAAACTTAGAGGTTTACGGCCGCTTTGTTTGAAAATGTTCCGAAAGGCGTCTCTCACGACGCTCCCCGTCTTGGATGGAAGCGTCCTCGCCCAGGCCATCTTGCTAAATACGTCGATGACGGTGAGCAAGTACACCGCACCGTCGTTGTATTTTCCAAGACTTCGCATATCGTTGAGATCGGCTTGCCAGAGATCGTCAATGTTTGACACCACGTACTTGTTGCGTGGAAACTTTTTTATCACCGGCTTGTGGAGGGTATAAGCGTCCTGCGCACGAAGCCATTTTCGTACTTTGTCGGGATCTTTCTTGGACGCCTTTATGAGCGACGCCGCCCCTGCAAACCCCGCAGGATGAGAAGGGTCGTAGTAGATGTCGGCTAAACGGGGCATTAAGCTCTGAACGGCAGCCACCTGTTTTCGTCCACCCTTTTCAGTTTCTTCTTCTTAGGGCGTTGCGACGGTGTAAGTGGTTGAGGTACGGGCGTCGGATCTCTAATGGGCGCCAAACGTTTCGGATTTACAATAAATTCTTTCGGGATGTTTATTTTTTGAAGTGCAGTGAGAAACTCTCGCCACCCCGTCGGCTCGCTGTGTCTTCTAGCTCTGACCAGATCGTTGACTAAATCCACAATGTTAGATCCACGGAGAGGTGTATCGTGAATACTCACTTCCCCGTCTTCGTCCCAAGAGATACCGCCCCTGGAATTAATATGTTCTAGTAAAAGCTCGGCTTTTTTACGTGCCTGTACTGGTACAGTATTGAGTACAGCCGCGATGGGAAGTACGGGGGCGGTCGCGGTGATATTTTCAGGTGGTGGAGGTTGTTGTTGACTAAATTGTAGATAGCGCTGCAGCACTTGTTGGTATAAAGTCCATTTAGACTTGTCATCAAGTTTTGAAGCGAGGATTTTTTCCATTTCCTTGTCCAGCTCGGATACCACTAGATTTGTGGCCGACGCCGCTTGTTGGTGGTGTTGCTCGTAACGGTGTAATGTTTCCGGGGACACCAATATCATTTTTTTCGTGTGTTCCATTATCTACTTGTTGAATAAGGAACCGAGGACACCGCTGATTAATGGGGCTAAAAGTAAGGGCAGGAACGCTCCTCCTTTCTGAACGAGCAGTCGTCTCTTCTTCTTCCAGCACTCTCCTCGTTTGACCAGCTTGCGCAACACCTGCTTGTGAGCACGTAACTTTGTCTTCTGCGCATTTTTCAACGGCACCCGCCCTTTTAAAGTGTTGTAGGCACACTCGCAAACAGAGTCAATCAGTTTCTTGTCGGCCGTTTTCAACAAGGCTACACGTTGCTGTGGGTTCATGCGATGCATCGCACGCAGCAGCGGGGCTTGCTTCAGCACTTTGGGACTCATGGTTATGAAATGATATGTAATTGGGACGTGTCGGTGTTTTTATAGCTTTTGCGTGGTAGGTACACGCAGCACCCGACATTTGTGCGGGTTCTATATCTAAACCATTCGGGTGTACCTTGTTTAAAATCTAACAATAGATACCCGTGAGGAGTACTTGTAGCGTCAGCGTAAGCCTCCTGTAAAATACGGGGGTTTTCAGGACACACTTGACGTGCAAAGTGTTGAATCTGAGCTTTATCCCTGGGATTTTTAAAAAGCACAATATAATGCGCGTTTAAGGAAATGTCTCTTTGTCCCTTGCCCTGGTGGAATATATTTTGCGTAAGGTACATGACGCTAATATTTTGATGGTGGCATCCTTTGGTGAAAAGATCGACGACCACTTCGTTGGCTTCACGCATCAGATCGTCCAGGATAATCAGATGTGGAGGAGAGTCATCACAGGTGTCATCTATTTCCGGTAAACCCTTACAGAATATGACAGACCCGTCTTGTTCGAATCCCGGTTGCCATAAAGCATAATACCAGGTGATTTTATCAAATTTAACGTCACACATTGTGTCCAAGTGACGGATAAAGTCGGCTACAAAATGGGACTTTCCACAGCCTGAAGGGCCGCTGATGATGGCCGAAAATGGATGTTTCAACTTGTCCATAATGTTTAAGACTGAGCTTATAAGCTAAATGAACTTGTATTTATAGGATAGAAGGGGGGGGGGTGTAGACGTTAAAACACAAACATAACAGTAACACAAATCAATGTTTTTACAAATTTTATTTCACACAATTATTTACACAGATCAAAGTTTTTGCAAATATATCTCACATCATGAAAAATATTTATTTACACAAATCATAGTTTTTACAAATATATCTCACACCATGAAAAGTATACTTTGAAAAATATTTATTTACACAAATCAAGGTTTTTACAAATATATCTCACACCATGAAAAGTATACTTTGAAAAATATTTATTTACACAAATCAAAGTTTTTACAAATATATCTCACACTATGAAAAGTATACTTGGAATATTTACACAAATCAAAGTTTTTACAAATATATTTCCCAACGCGAAAAGTATACTTGGAATATTTACACAAATCATAGTTTTTACAAATATATCTCACACCATGAAGTATACTTGGAATATTTACACAAATCAACGTTTTTACAAATATATCTCACAACATGAAAAGTATACCTTGAAAAATATTTGTTTACACAAATCATAGTTTTTACAAATATATCTCACACCATGAAAAGTATACTTTGAAAAACAATAATCAATTTCTTGAGCTCGTAGCGGGAATAGTGGCCTCGGTACTAATTTTATAAAGTCTGGTTTAAAAAAGTATTTTAACATATGGTTTCAAATTTGATTAGAATTTAAAATATATATACAAACAAATTTGACTAGAATTAAAATATATACAAACAACTAATTTTATTTGACTAGATATAACCAGGTAGGTGGAGATTTATACTGGCGGATAAAAAAAATATAAAAAAAAGTATCCCGGCTGCATAAAATAAATAAAAAAAAATATGCTTGTTTTCATGCAGAAAAAAATATGAAAAAAATTTTCAAATCTTTGAAAAATGGTATGTCAGTGGAACTGTCTAGAGTGAAAGACTAAAAAAGATGATTATTCAGCCCGTCTAAATGATCACCTTTTAGTTGTGACGAAGGCGTTTACAAGGACTCTGATACCCAAACGGCAACGTATTATAATCATCGGTTATCCGCCGTTTGGTGTACACAGGCCGGTAGACTTTATTCTGCGAAACGGTACATACAGTCGCAAGACCTTTTCTTACAATTTTGTGCGGTATCTGTATGTATCTTTCCGCGGCCTGTTCGGTGACCATCGCTTTCAAAACGTCAAAATTAACGTCGTTCCGGTTGCCATAGTTTATAGTGATACCGCGAACCTTGCATACCGTTTTTGTTTTGGCAGGGTCGCCACCAACGCAAACTCGGTACGCGTAATTCTTGGGACCGCCAGATACAAAGGCGCTAATGTAGCTTCCCGGACCGTAATCTTGAAGTTCGTCAGTGAGGTCACCTAAAAAGTCTCCGGTCGGTGGACTCCAATCGCCGGGGCGTTCCGTGAATAGAACGCTATCTGTATCATGATACAAAACGCGGTCCCCCAATTTTTCAAGGATGCTGTATAAGTGCAACCTAGCCATAGCAGTCGTGTAGCACGCCACAGCCACACTCGTGTTAGGGTTAGGGCGCAACGCGTCACGCGCATCCTTGTAATTGAGGAACATAACCTCATCATTTACATCAATGACGCTGTCCACGGTGATGTACGGATCCGTTAGGTACTTGTGAATGCCCTGATAGTCGTTGACAACGGCTACGTGTGGTAAATCGGGTCTTTGCCCAAACTTTCCCCATAGCGAATTTAAAAAGAGTTTAGCCAGAGTGCGGAGACCAGGGTTTTTACAAACAGAGCCGAAATCGAGTTTTACCCCCTCCCTTTCCTCATAATTTTGAATGTAAGCTAACTTCTCATCTTGTGAGGTACACCACTCTGGCCATCCGCTGGCTTCTTGTTTGATTTTCAAAAAAGTATCAATGTAGCCGTGAAACAAGCCGCCAGAACGTGTCTGACGGTCGTAAACAGATACATTGTACTCCCACACTTCGTGTACGGCTTCAACGGTGTAGCCTTTCTCAACGGCTTTCCGGATCTCGTCAATCACCCAGACACCTGTCAACCAGCGATCTTTTTTGTCGTTGTGCTGACACGCGCCTTGGTTTTTCTCCTCCCCGCATTTCCTGCACAAGATGAACATTAACTTGTCGTGCATCCGTGTAGGTAATACGGGCATGAATAAATCCCGCGGAGGCGTCACTGTAACTTTGGCTATGCCTTCTACTTTATCTATAGCGGGACAATTTGGTTCCAAGTGAATTTTGGGGTGGCCGATGGGGTATTTTTTGTACTTGCAAACGTACGGATACAACGAACACACATCCAAGTACTTGATCTTCTCTCCACAAGAAAGGTCTGCTTCGTGGAAGAGTTTGATACAATTTGTACGCCCGCCAAAGAATGCGTCCCTGGGACTGAGGGGCTCCTTGCTGTACACCTCGTGCCGGAGTACAAATTGTTTCAAGTCCTTGTCTGTGCGTTTCATCGCATTAAACGTACACTCCCACATCTCTACGACCGTGTAGCCGGCATTCTTAAACTTTTCAACACAAGCCATGGTCGCTTCATAGCGCGTCTCCATGGTCTCGTGGGGACTGTTTTTGATAGGGGTGGTCCTGCCCGGATAACAGAGAGGGCACCCGTGCCAATAACAGCCCCAAAACTGAAAGACGGTGGTGGTATCTCCAGCTTTAACAACGCCGTCTACACGTCGCCCTAACACATATTCCTCACGGCCGTTACCCGCATGAAGAATAGAGACACCGCGTTGATGGGCCTCCCAGCAGAGCCATTGTACAGCTATGTGCGACTGTTGGTCTGCGCACCGGTAGCCACCGTTAGGGATAATACCGATAGTATTCTCCTTAAGATGACTACGGCGGTAAACCAACATGGCCGCTCCAGCGATAGTACACGCCTCTCTGAAAGGATCCACCTTTGCTTTTTCAATCAGCATATCTCTAAACTTTAGGCAGGCCTTCCGTAGGATCTCTACGTCTTTCACGCAATACAGTTCCAACTCGCGGTTAAAATCAAAGACATAATTTTCTTTGACCAACGCGTCATACCACTTCTCAAAGTGCTCCTTTCCCTCAACTGACATCTCCCCGACGCCGTAATCCTCCTTTGGCGGCAAGGGACCCCTATACCCCGCGTTTTCTTTTTTATTGAAAAAATGGGGGAAATGTCCCTTGGCCAAAGACTCGTCCAGGCCGAATGTCTTGGGCATCTTGGACAACGACATGGGGAGAAAGTTCAGCGAGTCAATAAAGTGGAGCGGGCCGTAACGCATGGACATGATTTTCCCACCGTTCATTATAATGTCTGGAGTCCATTTTTTCACCTCCATCATATATTTTAAAATAAAATTCCCATCATACCCTTTTGAATTTTGAGCAAGGAGGGTGATATCCTTAAATTTTGAAGCTTTAATTTGTTCTATAAATCCGAAAAATTGGGCCATTGTGGTATCACCCCCGAATATGCGAGTCCTATCGCCCCCGCAATCGGTGCAATGATTGTCATTTGCATCTATATGAAGGCAGGCCTTGCAACATGTCTGCACGACACATAGGTTAGGTTCGTGCAAGTACGTGTTGACCGCACCTTTAAGAAGAGTTTCTTGTCTGCATTCAAAATCATAGAATACAAACATGAAATTACTCTTTTCCAGTGACGGCTTGGACGGGGCTTGCTTCATATAACAGAAATGCCCAAAAGGACGATATGAATCACATACTCTACAAAAAGTCTCATAACACCTATGTGAATAATTTGACTTTTCCAAGCTGAAACTTTGCCCGCATACCTCGCAAACCTTTTTGACATCACAGACCGACCTGTGACCTCTGCAAAAACCGGGACGTTTATGGTTATCAAAACATGTCTGGTTTGTGAACCAACGACCGCAATCTTTACAGACCACAGATTGACCTCCGCTACAAACCACTTTAGTGTAGCACTTTTTACACGAGGACTCGCACTTGTGCGCGTTCTTTGTGTTGAACGGCACACGGCACTCGCGGCAAAAGTACGAGCACTTAAATGCGGCTGTCAAGGATGTTATGACGTCAAAATGGTCTTGCTTATCGTCGTGAAAATACAAATCAAGGTTGCCCTTAAAGGAATGGTCGGCGGGAGCAGGCCCTTCATATAGGACTTGTCTCCCGCGACGTTCCCTGAACACCGTGATTTTGTATTCGGAGAGGTATGTTTGAAATTGTTTCAGCTCAGTCAATCCGCCACCTTTCAAAAGATTCACACGGGCATTATGGCATAGTTCCTCTGCTTTGAGTTTTTGAATAGGACGACCCCATTTGATTTGTCTAAAGGTGTTCACATCCATGTATCCTGGTTCTCTTTTATTATCACATACAGCCTTGGCAACAACTAATGCACGGGCAAGACAAAGTGTGTCACCATTTTGAATCGTAATGATTCCTTGGTTTTTACGGCTATATGTGCTAGCGGGAGAGAGTTTATCACAATAACGTGCACTCCCGCGAGGCTCCTTAAAATGGCAGAGTTTAACGTACAATGGTGCTGTACTCAAAAACAAACTATTACTCTGCAACACGCGACTTACGTTATCAAGCACGGCTCGAGCGTCTAACTGATCTGCTCGTCTAAAAGAGACGTACACAGGGTTCAACGTCGAGTCCGTGCTATTTAAACGTAAGCCTACATGGTCTTCGCTACTGACACCATGGTCCTGCAACCGGTTGAGCAAATTAGTAATTTGTTCTTCAAGCCAGCTTAATGCGTCACGATCGCTTGCTGGAGCACCAAGATGTACGGTAACTTCTCTACCGGTATAAAAGAAACGCCTCAACTGCTTAATTCTCTCTTCGACGATACGAAGAGGGAGGCCTTGGTTCAAAGCTCCACCTACCTGATTTACCGGGCCACTAATTCCCGTCTGGGGTGCCGAAGATGGCCCTGCTACCACCGCCACGGGTTGTGGGGAACCCGTCTGCCTCGCCGTAGCTGGGGCTCGAACACCTTCTCCCGGGCTCGGAGGCGGTGCTCGCGCGGCTGGGTGAAGGGGTGTCATGGCCGGTGGCTGCGAGAGGACGGCACCGCCATTTTCACTCTCCAGTTGAACTATAACACACAAGCACGTGTCAAAGTAAACACTTTAACAATAATTGTTCCAAATATACGCGTCTTTAAATGCTGCCACAATTTCAGACTAATTTTGGTATTTATAACACCGCAACATTCTTAAAGTGTTTGTTATAATACAGTAACAATGGCCCCTCCGGTTTATGAATGGTTAAACATACATTTTCAACTTCGTCAGGGAATCGAGCCCTGCACCCCTAGTTCAATAGGGACACGACTAAAAAAATTATATAATTTCCCTGGTTAATTATTATGCATGTATATATTTTAATACCATTTAAAATCTGTATACAAATATACGCGTAATTTTTCTCTTTAAATGCTGCCACAATTTCAGACTAATTTTGGTATTTATAACACCGCAACATTCTTAAAGTGTTTGTAATAATACAGTAACAATGGCCCCTCCGGTTTATGAAGGGTTAAACATACATTTTCAAGCATACAGGGAAACGAACCCAGGACCAATACCGACTAAAACGGCAATTATTATTTTCCCAGCGTTGTCTGATAATTTACAAAACCAAACGTGTCCCCCGTACCAACAGCGTAAGATTACTTTGGTGACAGATCCTTCCTTCTCTAGTATTTGGTGGCGAGAGAGAGGGAGCAGAAAGGCTTGCTTGCTCGCTAAGTGCCTTTTAATGCCATCTAGCGGGTGCGAGTTAAACAACAGTGGTTTGGGCCGGGGGGGGGGAGGAAGAAAGGTTTTGCCAAAACAAGCTAAGTGTGTACTAAATTATATAATGACAAACTTACATATCATCGCGTCCAATTCAGCCCAAACATCGGGGAGAGAATTTGCAGAGGGCCACTGTTCGAGAATGGGCGTAGTACAATTGACGCTAGGCGTCGCGATGCAGGTGGCGGCTTCATTCACAGCTCCGGGCGCTCCTAATGCCACATTCTCAAGTAGCCCCTCATCCAGCCCGTACGGGTCCCAGTAATCTGAAATTAAATAAATACATATTAATTACTATCGTGAGAAAAAACTACACCCCCAACCATGCTCAAATCTAAAAAACAGGATTTTATTTACCCATAGACGAGCCGCCATCCGCCGTACAAACCCCATTATCGTTAAAAAACTCGAGCGGGTTCGCACTGTCCGACTCTACCGCTAATGTGGGTGTCGGGGAGGGTTTTCTTGACACTCTGTCAAAGGAACAAATGCCGCTTTACAACAAAGACATAAAAAAAGCAAAATAGTAACGATTAAAATATACAAAATGATTTTAAAACATACCTGTATTGAACCAATCTTCCAACGCTTCGAAGCTCATTTTGATGTTTATCGCGATCAATCACAAAATTAAATGACCGGCTGGAATGATTTCAAGGGCTATTTATAGGCACATCAAAGGGCGTGCCGCATTGAAGGAGGTGATTGTGAAATTCACAGCTGTGCAGGCGCGAAAGGAGGCCGGTGTCTGTAAGTCCCGTTATGTTTCAGAATCTTCCCAGGTGTCAACGAAGACGGACGTGGCGGGTAGAAGCTCTGCCATGCAAGTGCGGATACACAAATCTTTTTTCACTCGCGCAAATGCTGATGCCCCATTATTTTGACTTAGATATTTAAAGCGTTACAGCATATTTAAAATAATTTCAAGGTCCCCCATACTTGTGAATTTTTGTAAATTTATATTATTACATCATAAATTTCTTTTGTTGTTTTAAGCGGGTAATTTTTTAATATTATGTCAACGAATATATTTTCAAACATTTAATGAATATTTTAAAATCTTTTTTTTGTTTAAGTGGCTTCAAGCCTAGCAAATACTGGAACACCTTTTCGCTCCGCAACGCCCTTCACTCGCGCAAATTGGGGGTGCAAATCAGTCAGAAAAGTGCATGCTAAACTTTTTTTCACTCTCGCAAATTCGGGGTGCATTGTTCAATGGTCGCATAGTCTAAGGCATCAGTACTGCCCGGTGTACTGAGATTTATTTTCTCACGCCGCACAAATATACATACTTTCTCGCTTTTTTTCACACAAATGCGTGTACACTTGATCCTTACTCATCCCTACTACCACCAAACGGGTAGTAAGAAACTGTGCACACCTACTTGTTTAATTCTAGACAATTAGCTATATAGTTTGCTGTTGTCCTGCAAATCAGCACTTATTTCACTCTTGCATATTACAAACTGGCAGGTAGTTCCAGCCCGCCTAAGAGATAGCATGACAAGCTTTAAGAGACAGTATGATTGTCCTAAATAGCTGTCAGCTCATTTAAAGCTCTCACAGTTACTTTTCCGATAAAAGATGGCATGAAAATCTCGAGGAGACAAAACTCTATCGTGTGTGA
Organism: Timema podura; assembly: GCA_033556935.1. Taxonomy (NCBI): domain Eukaryota; kingdom Metazoa; phylum Arthropoda; class Insecta; order Phasmatodea; family Timematidae; genus Timema; species Timema podura. The sequence continues at coordinate 4,318,506 of JAVRXN010000009.1, read as the reverse complement.
TAATTATTTTTGTTGCGCCAAAAGTCCCTGGTCCGAATCCCGTATTCTTTTCATGGCGTGAGCTGAAACACAACAAGGTTATTTGGCATGGGGCGACGGATCACATCATTTTAGAAACAGGCCGGGTTTGATCCCGCAGAAAGTTCCCTTAGAACGCTAATAAATATTATAGATTCCTCGAACGTATTTAGGGAGGTTTTCCATTCTCCCTCCTTACAAAATGTGTGTGCACTTCCTATAATTTTGGCTTGCGGTTTAAATGGCTAATTTGTTAGTGTGTGTATTATCGGTTCGAGCATTAAAATTGTATTTGCTATTACTTATGAATATATTATTTCAGCGGACATTAAATTTATTTGTTGTTTAAGTGGTTTTTGTCAAAAAAGACTAGGTCCATGGGTAGCAATCTACCGTTACAATGCATCGCATGGTCTATGGCGTCCGCTGACAAAGTGATAGACACAAATGCGGGTACACTTTCTACCTGGGCTAGAAAAAGCTGGTCAACCTGTGACAGACATCCACGCATGTCGACGGTCGATACCAAACAATCAATTTTAGTAGACTTTTGTGGTGGGGATAGCGGCCCCCTCCCGCTCGTGTGAAGTGTGGTGATTTTATTTACAGCGCAGGGGTTCGATGTTCAAATCTTGTCGTAATTATTTTTGGTCGCGCTCGGGTGGGGATTTTCTATACTACCTCAGAGCAAATGCTGGTACGCATCTCGCCAAAGGATTTAGGACGCTAAAATGTATTGAGTATCTGGGGGTAACCATTCATCAATCTTAGCGCACTTCCTCACGCGACAGCTGTTGAAAAATAAATGCTAGATAACGGTACTTTCCTTAAACTCGCAGAGTCAAGGTAAAGGGTGGGGTGGGGGGGTTGAATGACACCGCGCCTGGGTTTCCCCAAACACTGACAAGGTAAAGGGGGTGGGGTGGGGGCTTGAAAGACGCAGCGTTGGATTTCCCCCGACCTTGTGATTTCGTAATTCAAGGTAGCGCTCTACGCTAGTGAAAGGGAAGTCCCTGCAGACCCTGTCATTCAATATAAGCCATTCATTGCGAGTGCTTCGTCGCTGGGGGAGAGCTACATTTCGCATCCAAATAAACAAGATGTATGTTCCCCAAATAAATAAATAAACTCAATAGTCCATCCCGATAATTAATAATTAATCATCAATTAACAATAATTAATTAGAAATCATCAATTAACAATAATTAATCATCAAGAACCAAAATGTCCTGGGGACTGTAGGGGGGAGGGGGTTGTAGGAGACGGGGTTAAGGGGAGGAAATTTCGTAATCAACGCAGGAGATTTCGTAATCAGCGGGGAAATTTCGTAATCAACGCAAACGGGATTTCCCTGGGAGGGGCGGGGGAGGGGTGGGGGATGTTTGCTTATTGCAACATAAAATTTTCCACTGGGAGGCAACTGACCCCCTCCTACCCCCCTAAACATTGCCACTCAACGTCAGTGACGTAGGGAGGGGGGTGGGGGAAAAAGAGAAAGGAGAGGAGGTATGACGAGATGAGGGGGTTTGCTCGCATTCAACTGAGTGCTGCCAGAGGGCACGGTCATGCTGTCCTCGCGAGTAGGGTTGGTGAAAGGGGCCTTATGGTTGACTCACACTCTACACCACGCAGTCGTAGCGAGAGGTTCGTGCAGAGACGTATGCTCACCATCCAAATAAAATATACTCCAATGTCCTTCCCCATAACCCTTATATGAATATTTAATTAACAATCATTAATAAATAAGAAAAAAAAGACCCACACAAGTACCAACATGTTCAACGTGTGGTGGGGGTGTAGGGGAGGGGGTTGTAGGGGGAGGGGGGAGGGGTTGTAGGGGAGGAAATTTCGTAATCAACTGGTGGAGATTTTGTAATCAGAGCGGAGGGGTGGGGGTGGAGGGGAGGGAGGGGGGGGGTGGGGGGTCTAATTATAGCAGCCAATCAGAGGCCAGATCTATTTATAGCGACCTATCCGCGTCTGATCTCATACGCCCCACCATACTACTACCGCGTCTTACCATCCGTCCGGGCTACACGCATTTTAATTACGCTTATGGTGTAGGGATGATGAAGGCAGAATTTAGAGGAAATTTATCCGCATTTACATGAGTGATATTGGGTAACCCCTCTCAGAACACTCGACCGAGATTCGAACCTTTACCTCCTCATTACCGGTAGTAAAGAACTTGATTAGACCATAGAAAAACTTGAGTGGTAATAATGGTTGCCCTTATAAACAGGGCCTGGATTTTTTGACGTATCTATCATATTTTGTTGGTACATCATAAACAATGCTCGTGTGTATACATTCTCTTCATAATCTCTTGGTGGGAGGATTTTTTTGATAGATCATTGTTTGGCCATTTAAAATTATTAGGTCATCATAATTTCAATGATTTGCACTATTTTTGAGTCACTTTAAAGCATTCTCGATTCCGTTTTAAGCATTTTTGTTAAATAAATATATTTTTAAAATCAATGTTTTAAAAATGCATAAACACAAACATAAATTTTTTAAACACACAATTGTCGGAACCAAAATATAATGTAAATGTAGGTCATGAACTTTGTATTCTCTTTGCTGGTCTGGTTGAAAAATCCATATTCCTGGTGAGACACTGCTATTAAGGGTTGCCTTGGAGGGCTATGCTTTTGAAGCATATATTTATAAATCGATATTATATCTATCAGAATGCAAGAGTTTAGTTGTTAAAAGATTTTCATTGCATGTCTATTTTATATCTTCTATTTGTAAAGTGCATGTTCGATTTATTCGTGTGGATTCATTACGAGTTTTTGTGGATATTTTTAGGTATTTTTTTTGTGGAAATTTGAAGTTTTTTTTTTAGAATCTTCAGGTCATTTTTTGATACTTTTTATGTCATTTAAGTCTGGACCCTGGTAATAACATAATTCTGTTGTCAGAACTAGGCTGAGTTGAGGAAAGTAGGTTGCAGCTCTATAGGTGGTTGGGGTGTTTTGAGGAGCGTGATGTGTGTGTACCGCGCTGACGCGGCGCTACTACATTGAAAGAGGAGTGGGAGGGGGGTTGGGAGATCTGGCTCATTCAGTCCGATGGGGTGGGCTCGATGTATTGCCAGGGAAATAGGCCCCGTGTTTCCAATAAACCAACCACCAATGTCGGCAGAGTGAGAGGCCCACTTGTAGGTCGTTCCTGGGTTTTATTCGTTTGTTTGGAGGAAAATACTTTTCTTTTTTTTTTTTTTTGCTATTGTACTTCGAAATTGGAGGTTTTCAAGTATATTTTGATACCATAGTTTGGATTGAATGTTTCCTGGTAATCTCATCTTACACACGTTTTTTTAACGTAAATATAAAACATCCGTTGCTTCCAGTTTTATTTTTCTTCCCGTCTGATTTGGTTAGATAACATTTTCGGAATGTAGTTGAAAGTTAAAATGGAACAGTGTTGTAATTCCGATACTGTGTATCTGTCATATTCTTAATTGATTCTTAGATATTGAAATTTGCTTTGTATAAGGCCTAACTACAAAAGTTTGGTTTCGTAATAAGTAAATAGTTTGGAAATATATAGTCATATGGTCGAGATTGTCATTCCATCACCCCCTACCTCCTTTCTACTTTTATTATTTTGAAAACCATACCATTCCTTTTATGGTAGCCAAAACTGATAGCTTGCTTCAAGAACTTTATTTAATTTTCTACAAAAATTAAAAAAACAAAACAAAAAAAACACAATATCTACAATCAAATATATGAACTTTTTTTTTTTAACTTCCATAATTGTGGCATTATGATTATTTTGGTATCTCCTTTAGACCTAATAAAACGTTACAATTCAAGTATGTAGTTTATGTTCTGGAAGTACCACATATTTTTATCTAATTTTTAAAACAAAACCTTATCCCAACACCACCGAGTAGTTAAATTCATATATATTTGACTTTCATGAACTAAAATTCAGTGGACGATAGTCATGTTTTGACTGTACTGAATGTAGACACACCGATATCAAGATAGAGTATGTCGACCCTACAGAGACAGTGTCAAGATTACCCAACTTATGACTCACCCAAGTAGCAAACTGGAGACCGGCGAGTGACTGGCATGGATCTGATCCCTTTTCTATTTTCCAATATTTTTCTCCTCTATTTTTTTCCCTTCCTATAGTAATTTGGAACTTGAGAAAATATTTAAATTTAATCACTTATGCTTGATTTTTTACTTATTTGATATCTAAAAACTACAATTTACTTCATGAATGTATGAGTTTTGCCTGTCTTACTGGCTTTAATTCAAATAATAAAAAGTATGGATATAAACAACGCATCATTGCTGAAAATATATCAAATATGATCTTACGAGTACTGAAGTTTTTCTAACATAGAACCTTTCTAAATATTATACCTATATTAATTTTGCGCATATATTTAAAATGGCTAAGTTAATTGCTAAAAAGTAACGCACATCAAAACCAATAAAACGAAGCAAATGTGCGAAATTGTGCCAGAATATGCATCAACTAGAAATGATGAAATATTTGATACCTTATTCTTAGTCGCTTTACATAATTTCCTATGTGTGTGTCTTTCCACACCCTCCAAAAGCCTCTAGATGATCTAGAGAGCTGTAACTTTTCACACTTAAGAGTATAGACCACTGTACAGAACCTAACAAAACAGGATTTTTTTTCTGAATTATTTTGTAAATTCCTTTCATGACTTAAAGGAACGGAGTGAGGATTTTGCTTTTTACTTTCTCTCTATCTTACAGGTAGAGAAAGTATGGTGATCGTCAAAAAAATCGAACTCGAGATTTTGATGAATTTTGACGTTTCATGACTTCCTGAATCCGAAAAAGTGGTTTTTGAATTTCCGTCTGTCTGTCTGTCTGTACCTCCAACTAGAGCCTAAACTATTTTACCGATTGAGCTGAAACTTGATATCTAGGGTTTTCATAGGGTTGCCCCGAGGGATTTTTGGAATTGGATATCTACCCCTAAAATTAAGGGTAGTTTACTGAAGGGAAAAAAGAGAAAAAGTCGATTTTCTCAAAATCGGCTCTAACGATTTTGATTAAATTTCATTTATGAACATTAATAAATATTCCAAACAAAATGGCTACTCTCAATATTTCGGGAAAATGGCTTTAAGGGCTCCGGTCAAATGCGTAAATTAACATTTTTTATAATAGCTCCGAAACTATTTGAGATATGAAATTACTTAGCATTACAAATATGTATATATATTTATAATACAAATATTTTATACGAAACATATTTTTATAAAATCAATAATTTTCAATCTATTCGCAATTATATATATATTTTAAGCTTTTTGGACATTAAAGCTTAAGTATTGCGATCGTAAAAAAAACTAACCTGAAATGTTGATGGATTTCGACGTCTCATGACCCCCCGAACCCTAAAAAATAGTCTTTGCAATGCCGTCTGTCTGTGTGTCTATTAAAACTTAAAATTAAGGGTAGTTTACTGAAGGGCAAAAAGAGAAAAAGTAGATTTTCTCAAAATCGGCTCTAACGATTTTGATTAAATTTCATTTATAAACATTAATAAATATTCCAAACAAAATGGCTACCCTCAATATTTCGGCAAAATGGCTATAAGGGCTCCGGTCTGATGCGTCAATTAACATTTTCTTAAATAGCTCCGAAACTATTTGAGATATGAAATTACTTAGCATTACAAATATGTATATATATTTATAATACAGATATTTTATCCGAAACATATTTTTATAAAATCAATAACTTTCAATCTATACGCAATTATATGAATTTTTTTTTTAACTTTTTGGACATTAAAGTTTAAGTATTGCGACCGTTAAAAAAAAACTAACCTGAAATGTGTATGGATGTCGACGTCTCATGACCCCCCGAACCCTAAAAAATAGTCTTTGCAATGCCGTCTGTCTGTGTGTCTATAAAAACTTAAAATTAAGGGTAGTTTACTGAAGGGCGAAAAGAGAAAAATTTGGTTTTCTCAAAATCTGCTCAAACGATTTTGATTAAAATTCGTATCTAGGCGTTGATTAAGATTATAAATTAACTGGCTATTTTCATTCTCCTATGAAAATGATTTTTAGGGTACATTACAGAAGCGTTAATTTCCGTATCTCCACAACTATTGGAGAAACTAAACAACTTATCATTACAAAATTGTAGGACTATTAGAAATAAAAAACTTTTATTTGACATATATTTTTATAAAAGCAGAAGTTTCTGAGATATTTGCAAATATATTAATACAATTTTGTGAGCTTTAGTTGTAAACATATACTACTTAAGTCTTAACGCAATAATTCTCCAATGCCATAGAGTGATTAAATATAAGTATCTAAAAAAGTATGTTATTTTTCCTTAAATCTCTTAGGAGAAATGTTTGCATAGCAATGATCTATCTCCATTTTAGACTCAATAGTCAATATTTACATTTTTTATTGGTCAAAATGTATAAATGAATAATTAAATATCAATGCGATGACTTGAAGATCTGCAACACCTTATAAAATGTTAAAATTTTAGCCAGAAATCGAAATTTTAAACGAAGTGTTGACCCTTGTGGAAGACATTAAACTGTTTGAAATGCTCTTAGGTGGACAAAGATGCGCCTCTTTTCTCATTGATTATATATCATTGTATATTATTTTATGCGTGTTCTTATGTGGAGTGGTGATGATACAATGTACATTATTCCGTTCAGAAATCTTACGAGTGTATAGAAAGAGAGAGAAAGTCTGTGCGGTGCGCCGTACCATTTATTTTAGCTTATACTAAAAATATAAGTTGCATCCTAATTATTCAAGTTGCTGCCGACAGCCATATATACTAATAATAAATGATAACAAACGTGTATTTGTAATGTATTTAGTATTTATAATTATTTATTAAAGACATATTTACTCCACAGCTATTAGAGTTGTTAGGGAACCAAATCATACATTCAACTATACCACATAGAGTTTGAGTTTGAACCACGGCTTCCACAAATAATTACAAATGAAACATCAAGCGGGCAGACTACCAGTGGCACAGAACAAAATATGGTTTGATAACCTGAGGACCAATCTACCAGTGGTTTAGAATCTGATCATTCTGGATGTTCCAGGGACCAAGCTACTTGTTAGAAAGTTCAAATCTTTAAAAATTGGCTATAATTTTTTGGTTCATAGTGAGTGTATGATGAGAGTTTTGCGTTATAATGATTATTTGCCATGATAAGGTTTGCACTATTGTGTCGTACCATTTATTTAGCCAAATGAAAGCTATGTACAACGAAGATAACTTTAGCACAGTTTTTTTGTGTGGGCAAAGGGGGACCTTTGATTATAAACTGTGTTGGACTCAGGGTTACCACGCACATGGAAAACTGGAAGAACCAGGAAAACATAGGAAATATTTTGTGTCTTGAAAAAACAAGGAAACCACAAGAAAGTTTGCAAAATCTAGTAAAATAATTTTTAAAATATTTTTTAACTAAGGACATTTAACATAGAGCTTAAAATAGAAAGTCTCATGATTGACAAAAAAGTGGGCTGAAGAACTATGCACGTTGATTAAAACATGTATTATTACCCCTTAAAAAAGGGCTTTGAAGCGACAGAAGATGTATTTCATCATCATTCTTACATATTCCGGTTTTATACATAAGTTACATGACTTCACAGTAGTCAGGTTGATTAAAAATTAAATTTTACTATTTTCTTCAATTCTAAGCTGCCTTCTGCAAAACATTGGCAATTTTATAGTAAGAAAATAGTGTCGAACCTGCGGGATATATTTTAATTGGCGGATGCTACACTAAGGGCCTTCACCCCACGACCCCAAACAGGAAGAACATTCCTACGTCTTTGATTGTAAGAAGGTGCGCGCAGTTACAAAAAGTTATGTTGTAATATTTTAAAATAGAAATAGAGGTGGTTTACTAAATATAACTAAAAATTAACTAATGTGAAATGACTTGATACAGATTAACTTATAGATCATACTGAAAACAAATACAAGTCTAGTCATGGTGACACGGAGATATAACAACAGCTGGTGGTGTTACAAAATGAGTAACGAGCTAACTCGATCATAGTATTTATAAATAAGCTATTTTTTTACCAATAAATTTAGTTTTTGTATTTAGGAAAAACTCTCATTTATTGGTAGCACAAAATTAACTAAAACCCAATTTGAATAGAAAGGCGCTTATAAAAATACAAACATATTTATTTACTGCCAAATTTGATCCATTTTACTATTTTATTGGTTTTATTTTATAGGCATTGGTAATTTCTATCAAAAGTGACCGTTATAGATCACATTATTTAACGTATGAATACGTGAAAGTATATTTAGTAGCTTTTAAAGATGTCAGATAAGTCCTTTATCATGGTGTTTGGACTGTAGCACCATTTATTCAGAGCATTCTCGAAGAGCAATTAGGCAACATTTCCCTACAAACCCCTTACCTTTTATTTCACCAAGCAAACATCACTGGCGAAATGCAAACGTTCTATCCGGAATGTAAATATGTTCTCCTTCAACTGGAAACAATTTTAATCGTATCCTCAGTCCGTGAGCGAATTACATGAAAACGGGTGCGCCAGTGTTCTGCAAAGATGGACACGCCATAGTTGGTGACCGTTAGAGCATGACTTCCTGATTCATCGGCTGCTTTCAGACAATGCCTTACTTGCATTGTCAAAACTCCAGATGCTACCCGATTGAGAGGGGGTAGGTTGGTTGGAATTTGGTACAGTTTCTTTCCAAATGTAACCGTGGTCAAATGTCAGTTGAATGAGGCGCTGGAGTCAATCATGAAATCATCGTCTAAAATGGACCAAAAAAGTTTTCTCTCTATCAATTTAATGTATTTTTTATTTGAGGTATTTAACGTGCATTCTCTGAACCGCTGTTTATATCAGCACACGATTTATAAACCACTTAAATCTATAACAGACTCATCACCCAGCCCCTGAAGTTAGTTCATCACTGTGAAATGGAAAACCCACATTTCACCAACGATAACTATTTTGACCATGCTGGGAATGGAACCTAGGTCTCATATATCAGTAGGGAGACGCCCAACTGACCGAACTAGGGTGTTGGATTGTGTTCCAAATGAATTTATAATTATCTATCGCTACATCACGTTGGAGTCACTGACTCATTACGGTGCCTAAGGCCTAATATGTACAGTTATTAAAGATAGTATTTAAAAAAAACTACATAAATCCATTTTTTGTGGCTGAGTGATAATGGAGACTGACTACACAGGAGCTAAGCTAAATCCATGGAAAGGAAGGTAAAAATATGATAGTTTTGTCTTCCCATCTATGTACAGCAGGGGTCGGCGAGCTACGGCACGCGTGCCAAGAGTGGCACGTGGAACTATTTTCATTGACACGCTGAGCGATTTGAATAAAGATAATATAAAACCCTCATTTTTAATTAAAACCATTGATGTGAGTAACAATTTTAATAAAAACGTGTTTTATGTTTCAATGATTCAAATTGTTTTGTTTAAAGATTTCGAAATAAAGTCTTCAGAACCTAAATTTTGTGAAATACACTTATAACTTTTCTATTTATTCTTATTTTTCTGATTTATATTGAAATATTAAATATTCAAGAAACAGGAGTTATTTAATGTATTCGATTTAGAAACATGTTGTTACATTTACATTTTACAAGATTAATTTAAATTTGTTTTTATAGTTGGACTAGTTAATAAGTATACAAATATAAACGATTTGGACGGGCTTAGGTTGGTTGTCACGCTGAGTGACTTTGCAGTATCACTTCGGCACAACACTACTAAAAGGTTACTGACCCCTGATATGCAGTAAACGCTCAACCAGCCGAGTAAACAAAATAGAGGAATTGCATGGATATTTGAAAAACAATAATTAATTCAACTTATTATTAAATTCAATCCCCTCTCATATCCGAAACTATCATTTTATTAAAAATTAGGCTTCTAATTTAGAAGAAGCGTTGGCGATATTTGCTGGACTACATAGTCAACAGCAACCCTTAGCAAACCAGAAATTTGTTTGGAAGCTAAGTTCACAGTGGCCGTGCGTATAACCCGAACGGGTATAAGACGCGGTGCTAATAATAATAATAATTCACAGTGCCGATAAATGAAAATATAGTAAAATCCTTGATGCAGTTTGATACTAAAATTCTAAACTCAAAAGTCGGGTATTTAGTATGGATAGGTTGCTCAAAGTTCAATTGATTTGTAAGTAACAACCTTGTTTTGAGATAAGTTCTTACTTAGGTTTATATTTGTAAAATAACTAAGATTGAATTTTAATGATCTAGGTTTCATTTACCAGCAATGGAAGAAAATTTAATCCCTCTTGAAATCGAACTCTCAATCTTTAGTAATAATTAAGAAATAAATAAACAATTTAAAATACGTGTTGGTGGCCACGTGGACAAAGGCATCAGTCACTCCTAATCCTGGTTTGCCGCTGACAAGAAAGCCGGGATTACAATCTTAACCGGGTGTACTGAGGTAGTTTTTCACCACCCTATGCACAAACGTGGATACATTTATTTTTAATTCTAATCTTGCTGATTACTACCACACGTTTTAAAAATAATTCTTTTTCCAACCGTGTCTTAACACCCTACCGGGCTGTATGCATTTTTAATAATGCAAATGGATCGAGAAGATATAATTTAGATGTAATTTACCCACATCTGCGTGAAGAAATAGTTAGGGGATTTATTTAGGAAAATAATGATCTCAACACCTGTCCAGGATTTGTACCCCGACCTCCCCGTTACAGGTAAACCAAACTAGAGGATCCTGATATTTTGTACGCGTGCCCACAAATGCTGATATTAGTTTAGTAAAAATGATGTTAGCCCGGTGGATTTTCTTTTAATATGGTTGCACCTGCTCCGGGGCCGCATGGTCTAGGCCGTCACTTTGGCAATAGGCTGGACTGCTGATGACAGGGAAATTGGGATTTAAATCCCGTTCGTATGTACTGAGGCTGGCTTTTCCATAATAGTTTACCCCTCTCCCTTCACACAACCGTGAGCACGCTTTCTTGAAATTCAATCTTCCTCGTCCTTAACTCATTAGCATAATTAGAACTAGTGCGTTTAACTGGAACAGGAAGTAAGACGCGGTGCTAAAAAAAAAATTGTTACAATGTTTTCCTTTATATTAGGCATGCAAGTAAATCACCCGTCCAGGACCAATCAATACAAGGATCTACTTTTCCTCGCGTTTGGCTGTACCCTGGTCCAAGCGCATGCGCGGCGCGGGAGGTAGTAGTAGTTTCTCGAGTAACGAATGGCCTCCACGTACCGGAATGGAAAGTTCACTCGCACACGAAGCGCTGGGAGGTAGGACGGATGGATGAATGGGCTGCCGTTCGCTGGGAAAGAAAAGTTTGCCTTCTGGAGCTTAGCTGACTCGGTTACGGTGACGGGTAACTGATGTTCCAATTTGCTCCCTTCCTACTTCTCCCTACTTGGTTCTGTACCAGCCTCTTCACCCCCTCCCCTAAAATCAACCCCTTTTTTCTTCCTGCTTCTAAGTAACCTGTTTGGAAAGACCTTAAATGGGAATGGTCCATGAGCCGGCTTTTTATCACTCCTTATGTCCCATAAACACGAGTGATGGTTCCGTACTTAATTAAGTACAAGTCAACTATTACCGTGTGAGTCACCGACTAAAATGATGACTAAAAGCAAAACAGATAGCTTTTATTAAAACTTGCAAGTAATTTGGTGGTATTTCATGTCATAGTTCTCTGCGATGTAGGCCTATAGGTACAGACGCATGCGCAAAAAAGATACACTTTTCATTTTAGCAAACTTAACAGTGATTCTAATGTCATTAAAACCAAACAGAAACAAATACCCAAATTTTCAACATAAGTTTGAGAGATGTGGTTCTAAATAAAATGTATTTATGGCTATAATCATAGTTTAAAAAAATATGTCCGATGGTTTCAAAACACATGTTAAATCAAGAATTGACCTACACTCATACACAAAACCTTTTCTAACAGATATTTTATGTCTGTCAGTAACCTTAACTATTCACAAAATAAATATAAAAACATTAATTGTATGAATGCGCGTCGAATATTTCATTAGCTAATTTACTTGTTATTTCATGACCGGTGACAGTTGCCATAATTGTTTCAATACTAGTTTCTCTATTGAATTAAGAACGGAAACATCGGTCGTGTGAATAGGGTACTACAGACAGAACCAGCTGCACCAGTGCGTCTGAACCTGAACTACAAGGCTAAGCGTTGAGCCCGACCGGCTGAATGGTCAGTTTTTTTTAATCAAGTCTTACTACCCGTTCGGGCTATACGTAAATGTAATGATTATAATAATGTTTTAGGGATAAGGAAAGTTGATTTTTAGAGGAATTGTAGTCACATTTGTGTGGAGGAAGAGTGGAAAATCATTTATGAAAAAAAACTCAGTACACCAATCTGGGATTCGAACCCCGATCTTCCCCGTCGTCGGTAGCTTATGTATGGTCAGTTGTTTCTAATCTTTTTTGCAGATGAACACCGTGTTAGCTATTGACTGTGCTGACCGCTAAACCGGCAACTTTTATTGTTTTCCTTCTTCTCTCACTCCGTCCTTGTCCAACAGGTAGCTAGCTGGGAGAACTTTATGGCCAAGGAACTTATAGTGGGGCGGGGGCGCTTCCTATGAAGAGAAGTTGCGTGTATAAAGAGTCTAGGTTCACTTTCTTCGAAACAAGTACTCTATTCTGGAAATAGTGATTTCCAGACTGACTGTCATCCTATACTTGGTTGGTGCTAGCCAGAGGGTTCTCATTTCTTGGTTCCCAACCAATGAGTCGGTAGAGCCAGCGTGTCCATTATGTGGGCCAGCGTGTCCATTGTGGGGACCAGCGTGTCCAGTATGTAGGCCAGCGTGTCCATTGTGGGGACCAGCGCGTCCAGTATGTAGGCCAGCGTGTTCATTGTGGGGACCTGCGCGTCCAGTATGTAGGCCAGCGTGTTCATTGTGGGGACCAGCGCGTCAAGTATGTGGGCCAGCGTGTCCATTGTGGGGACCAGCGCGTCCAGTATGTAGGCCAGCGTGTTCATTGTGGGGACCAGCGCGTCAAGTATGTGGGCCAGCGTGTCCATTGTGGGGACCAGCGCGTCAAGTATGTGGGCCAGCGTGTCCATTGTGGGGACCTGCGCGTCCAGTATGTAGGCCAGCGTGTCCATTGTGGGGACCAGCGTGTCCAGTATGTAGGCCAGCGTGTCCATTGTGGGGACCAGCGCGTCAAGTATGTGGGCCAGCGTGTCCATTGTGGGGACCAGCGCGTCCAGTATGTAGGCCAGCGTGTTCATTGTGGGGACCTGCGCGTCCAGTATGTAGGCCAGCGTGTCCATTGTGGGGACCAGCGCGTCAAGTATGTGGGCCAGCGTGTCCATTGTGGGGACCAGCGCGTCAAGTAAGCGTGTCCATTGTGGGGACCAGCGCGTCCAGTATGTAGGCCAGCGTGTCCATTGTGGGGACCAGCGCGTCCAGTATGTGGGCCAGCGTGTCCATTGTGGGGACCAGCGCGTCCAGTATGTAGGCCAGCGTGTCCATTGTGGGGACCAGCGCGTCCAGTATGTGGGCTAGCGTGCCCAGTGTGGGGACCAGCGCGTCCAGTATGTGGGCCAGCGTGTCCATTGTGGGGACCTGCGCGTCCAGTATGTGGGCCAGCGTGTTCATTGTGGGGACCAGCGTGTCCAGTATGTGGGCCAGCGTGTCCATTGTGAGGACCAGCGCGTCCAGTATGTGGGCTAGCGTGCCCAGTGTGGGGACCAGCGCGTCCAGTATGTGGGCCAGCGTGTCCATTGTGGGGACCTGCGCGTCCAGTATGTGGGCCAGCGTGTCCAGTGTGGGGACCAGCGCGTCCAGCGAGTAGGTCGGCGTAGCACGTGTCAGTACATTGTATTGTGTTTGGAGAAAAGTGGCGACATATGTGGACTACATGGGTGACGTAGACGTTGTTGTGAATTATGTTAGTAATTAACTTTTTGTGACTGTTTTAAATATTTTAATAGTTATTATGTGTTGTATAGTTATTAATTTGTTTTGATAGTTTAATTTAATTTTGTGTTTTCTCATTCTCTTACTAACTTACATACTTAAATATTACTCTTATTATTTAATTCAACGACTTTTTTAGTTGAAGTTAATTTAATTGTATCTTATCAGTCAGTGTATGTGTTTAATTTTTTATAATCAAAACCTTGAATATTCCATGTGCGTTTTCAATCTTGTTTAATCAGCAGTGTACCCCGATATCCAAGAATTCGAAATTCACACATGGACGTGTGACCGGCCCACGGGCCATCAGGTCACGCGCCAACCCCCGTTACAACTGAAGTGGTTTTATTAAAATGTTTTCTTTTCTTTACGTGCATCATTTTGGTCTCTTCGCATATTCCATCAATGAGGTAGGGATGAGAGAGGTATTATCTAGAGGGAATATATGCTCATTTTTGCAACGGGAAAGGGAGAATCTATTTAGGGGGAAAACACTTCAGTACCCCCTTGTGGGATTATAACTCCAGTCTCTTTGACCAGCAAACTAGGGTATGGTGGCTCTTCGGTCTATGCTCTACAGGCAAGTAAAATATGGGAAAAGTCAGTACATTTTTGATGTCGGAGAAAATAGGGTCAAATCAGGGAAATAAATTAAAATTAAGGAAATATCAGGGATTTTTTTTAAGACTTTACTAAACAAACCCCATTTATTTCGCACCTAAATACCAAAGCGAGATATTTTGTTCTCTATTGTTAACAAAATACATTACTTAATTTTGACATTCTAGGACTAGACGATTGTACAGTGTCACGATCACACAGCGCCGCAAATAATATCTAAAACATTTTAATGTTGGAAAAGGAACCTATTTATATTTTGGTGATTAGTATCTTCTAGCATTAAAAATGCTGATCATTGATCTGAAAAAAAAAATTCATTCACTAAGAAAAATAGTATAAAGGTTAAGTAAGTAAAGATTGAAAAGTATTTTCATGAGAACCTCGAAAAGTCGGGCGAATCCGATAATAGAAATTATGTAGCTATTGTGAGACTGTGAGAAGGACATTCTGTCAGTAATGTTTAAATATTTAGAAACCTAGGGGGGAGGTGGGGTAGAGGAGGCAACGGAGATAAAACAGAGTCCACGGCCTAGCCGACAGGAGGAAGAAACCAACTTCAAGTACCTTCATCAGAGTTCGAATTTGTCGCGTTCCCACTGGTGTGAATTCAAACAAGATGAAGAAGGGAAGGGACGTAATGACCGGTAAGTAGCGGTCCAACCGAGGTGCTAAGTGGGGTCGGGCAGATCAAACAGGGGCATTCTCGTTAAAAACCAAGTAGGACTCGGGTGCAATTTGTAGACTCTCGTGTGATAATAATTTTGGGATGCATTTGTTTACAATATAGTTACAATAATCTTTTACAAGTGTAAAAGGAGTAACGTTTATATTCAAGCCATAATTTAATTAATTAGATGCAGTTTGTGAAGTATATTATTATTCTTAATTTTTAAAATCAACCTTGTAAGGTACAATTTACAATGTATTAAATATCAAAGAAGCCACAAAGCAATAAAAGTTTAATCAAGTAATGTTTACACTGTTTTATCACTATTTTAACGGTCGGAAATAATATATAAACGATAGTAAAAACTTATATCTTTTTCCCCGTGTTCGTTGGTGTGGATGCTAGTCTATATTCATTTTATGTTGTCATAAGCTTCAACCTTACGGTCTAATCTTTGCTAATCTTGGTAGATGGTAATTATTCTATATGTGTAGTAGACACGCTTGAGAGTCAAACTAGAACCTTTTAGAACTGTAATCGTGGTTTCATAATCCCTCAGACATGGGCTAGTGTCACAATATTGTTCGCCATTATTTCCTCCTCGTAGTAGACGTCTGTTTGAGGGAGCTACCTACGCCTTGTGATGACACAACCTCCCCTGCTTCATTAGAGTCGACATCAAGTTTTCCTCCAGTTCGTTGAGAAGCGGGTAGAAGAGTGTGGAGGTCGCCGGTGTAGATTACATATTCACCTGCCATCTCCATGGCAAACTCTTGACGTGCTCGTCTTACGTAGCATCACATTGATTCGTAATCTAAAACAAAATGTTTAGGAGTTGCTGTACGTGATTCATATTTCTATGTTAACAGAACCTTTCGTTTGATATTGAACAGTTGCTGTTTTTTCATATGTTTAATGCTAGATCAAAATAATTATTAACGTCTATTATACCTAGGCTTGCCAGACGTCCCGGTTTGACCGGGACAGTCTCGGTTTTCAGACAAAGTCCCGGTGTCCCGGCCGGTTTACTTCACGTTCCGGTAAAAATTTAATTTGATTATAGTTCTTATAATAGATGACCAAAAAGTATAAAAATAATTAACTGTGAAGGATTATTTAGAATAAATACTTTGTCATTTATTTCACTGTGCTGTATGAAAAGTGAAAACTGTGGAAGAGTGATGGTCTGCTAATAATATTGTCATCGTATCGTCTTGTCTCACCGTCCCGCTCACCGGGCAGGTCCAATATTCGGCACTAAGGGGTGTAGCTTTAGTGCCAGAAGAGATTTCGCTGCATGATACACCCCCTCGTGTGCAATAACGTTGGACTCGCCCACCTCGGCGCTAGCCACTTGCGATTGAGATAAGTCAGTCAGTTGTCAGTCCCCGTCAGCGGTGCCTGTTGTGTTAGTGAGCTAGCTCTGTTTTATTTATGTTTTAAGTGAAAGTTTATGCGTTCTCTGTTAAAATGCCAAAAACGGTCGTGTAAATTCACCGAGGATTTACAGAATGAATCCCCTTTTTTGAAGAAGGTATGTACTGGTACTGGTAATCAACATCAAGACGATAGAGTTAAATGTTCACATTGTAATTCTGAGTTTTCGGTTGCTCACGGTGGTCGATCCAATATAAAAGATCATTTGCAGTCGAGTAAATACAAAAAGAGTTTAGCATGTGCTGCTAGCTCAACAAAACTGACCAGTTTTTTAAGACTGCGAGTTCTAATGACAATAACTTAGACTTAGCAGCGAAAGAGGCGACATTTGCTTACCACACAGCAAACCACAGCCTAAGTTTCAATTCGACTTCTTGTTCATCAAAACTAATTTCTAAGTTTTTTGAACCTAAATTCTCACTCGGAAAAACTAAGTGTGAGGCAATAGTTTTAAATGTCATAGCTCCTCTCCTTTAGCTCAAGAAGAGCTTAAAGAAGACTTGACCAAGTCAAACTACGTATCTGTAAGTATGGATGCATCAAACAGAAAGGATATAAAACTTGTGCCAATTGTTGTGCGCTACTTTAATCCTAATTCGGGTGTGCAAGTAAAGTTGTTAGATTTCAAATCTGTGGCGGGTGAAACATCTGAAATTCTTACAAATCACTTATGCTCTGTCCTGTTGCAAAATGATTTGAACAACAAAGTAGTTGGCTTTTGTGGAGATGACTGCAACACTAACTTCGGTGGTGTGAAAAGAGTAGGGAAAAACAATGTTTTCCATCGACTCAAGAATAGTCTAGGACGGGAAATCAATGGAATCGGATGTGGAGCACACATTGTGCACAACTGTGTGTAAACTACAGTAGACAGTCTCCCAATCGATATTGAGGCCTTACTGGTGAAGATTTATAAATACTTCCACATATACACAGACCGTGTAACTAAACTAAAAGAATTTTGTGAATATGCCGAGATACAGTACCGTAAACTCATTCAATACGGGAACACCCGGTTTCTATCAATGATGCCCGCTCTGGAAAGAATTTTACAGATTTTTGAAGGTCTGAAAGCGTTTTTTTTAAACCAAGAAATGTGCCCATCAACAATAAAAAAGTTGTTTACCGATTCAACGGGCGAGCTATACTTGTTGTTTGTCCACGGACAGCCTGGACTGTTTAACAAGGCCATCCTGGGAATGGAAAAAGATAACACTACAGCTTTTAAGGTTGCTGAAGCTCATAAATATCTCAAAAGAAACCTGACAGAAAGAAAGGCTTCAAACTTTATCTCTATGGGCGCAAAGAACATCTACAGGAATCTATATGAGCAAGTCCGTAACAGAGTGAAAGAAGAATTTGATGGCTTTTATGAAAGATGCATTGCATACTTGGACCTCTGGGAGAATAATTTTGGAAACGTTAAACAGTTGTCAAGGGTCAATCTGACCAAAACAAATGCTGTTGATTGGGAAAACGCCAAAACTTCTGCTGAAATTATTAATAGCAGTCTTGATGTACCCGATATGAAAATAAACAATGATCAGCTGTTTGACGAACTTGTGCTTGCTAAGTAGTATTTGCAGTCAAATTGGGAACAGTGGAAACAAGAAGAGACTACTAGAGATGTGATTATTTCAAGTGAAGAAAAATAGCTCAGGCTGTTTGGTCACTTAAGGAGAATCACATGGAAGCCCCCAATCTGATCAAGATGGTTGAGTATGCCTTCTGCTTACCTGGGACATCAGCACCAGTTGAGAGAGTATTTTCGTTGATGAACAACGCATGGACTGATGATAGGGGTTTAATGAAGGAATCTACAGTTCAAGGCTTGATGAAATGTAAAATTAATATCGGATTAGCTTGTGAAGATTTTTACAACAAAATTAAAACCAAAAAAGACTTTCTAAAAAACGTCCTAGCCAATGAAAAGTACATGTAAATATAGTTCAAATTTTTATTCCTCATTCAAAGTGTTTCTTCTTACTTAAGTAACTTATATATAAATATTAACATGTAAGAAATAAAATGTTTACATTTCGGCATTCCGGTGTCCCGGTTGAACATTTCAGAAATCTGGCAAGCCTAATTATACCATTTGTACACTAGGTATCAACCTCTAGACGAACTGCAGGCTTTATGGAGGAAATATTATCTTATATTTCCCTCAAGTACACTAGGTGTCAACCTCTAAAAGAACTACAGGCTTTATGGAGGAAATATTGTCTTATATTTCCCTCAGGTACACTAGGTGTCAACCTCTGAGCGAACTGCAGGCTATATGGAGGAAATATTATCTTATATTTCCCTCAAGTACACTAGGTGTGAACCTCTAAACGAACTGCAGGCTTTATGAAGAAGTATTATCTCTCCCTTGGCTACATTCAGTATCAACCTCTGAGTGAACTGTAGACAAATTATCTTCTTCTTCCGTCGTTTAGTTGTAATAATATGTGAGCAAGAGATATCGGAAAACTCACATTCAAATGAATCACTGGCGGCTCTTGTATATGAGCACATATGCACGTAAACACCCAATATTTTGATTGCAATAACTATATACTCTTTTAGTTTTAAATAATTGATTAATCTATCTAAATCTATGTGATAATTTACTACCCTAAATAATCACGTTATCCGCTTGTGATTAGCGATTTTCTGGTGTAATGTTGGCAACTGTGTTGTGTGAAAGCGCGGGAGATAAGGTTTGTGACACTCTTAAGCCCATTCAGTATTCAGTCGAGAGTATATAACCAAGGCGTTTGGATGAATCATTTTAAGTAACTGTCTTTCTTTTGATTGCTAATTTAGGAGTGACTTTTAAAAATATATATAAAGATAATTTGTTTAAACGTTGTGTCGTAATAAATAGGATATCATTATTTATATTATAAAATTGATATTAGCTTATTAAAATGGTAAATAGACATAAAATCGAAGTTTTTTCGTTTGTTATATTTAATTAAAGATGAATACTCTGCATTGTATTCTAAATTGTGATAAATTAATGTATCATTTATTATAATAATTAAGGATCTGACTAACTAAATTTAATTGAAAAAGTTAGCAAAACAAAAAATGTGATTACAAACGCAAATTCTAAGTTAACATTTTTCAAAAACATTCTTGACTATGTGGCTACGTGCTGTTTTGTAATTTCAAGCGAGAAAAATTAAAAGCATGGAAATTCAATTTTCCACAAGAATGCCATTAGTGTCAATGTTAGGTCAGGTAAACGTATGTACTCTTCGACTAACATGAAAAGTAGCGAGCTTAACTTGTTTATGTTCAGTACGTATGTATACCTACGTAAATATATATATATATATAATGTATGTAGGCCTATTTATACGTATGCATGTGCCATGCTGATTTAATTAAGCTTTATATGGGCCCATAGCCTTATGTTGGTACTGTCTTGATATAATAAAACTAAATATGTATATTTTTGCAAAATATTCTTGATTACAATTTTGATTTTGTGAACACCCTAGTTTTTACATCATCATCCGCCACTCAAATGAGTACTCCCA
Organism: Timema podura; assembly: GCA_033556935.1. Classification (NCBI taxonomy): domain Eukaryota; kingdom Metazoa; phylum Arthropoda; class Insecta; order Phasmatodea; family Timematidae; genus Timema; species Timema podura. The sequence continues at coordinate 4,298,188 of JAVRXN010000009.1, read as the reverse complement.
AAAGTCTACACATCTATATCCCAGCAATTGTTTGTAGGAGGTAAAGAGAAGGACATGCATTGTATAAGGGTTGTGGCTATGTAAGTGGTGGTGCCTCAGATACTCTTTGTTCAGCACTGCGTATGCCAGGTGCTCCGCTTATGAAGGTAATCGGCAACCCTGTCCGGCGACGCATGAAGTCCTATGTATGCACGCACTTGATAGTTGACTTTGACAATCAGACCCTGTAATCCCGTCAGCACTCCTTCATTCGATAAAGACCCCTCCCGTGCCCCAACCCCTTTACCGTTGCCGCCCTCTTAATTTCAAACGCACCGCCTCAGCCCCCCTTCCAAAACGTATGCATATTTATTTATTAATCTGTCAAATATCATGTGTCATGCATAATGCATGACTATTTCGTCATCTAGATTCCGAACTACCCTTGCCCGTTCACTCGAGTTTCTGTAACCCCCCCCCCCCCCCCCACTAGCTCCCTCTACTTCATCCCTTTCTCGCACACAATACCACCCTTCTCATCCCTCTTTATATTCTTTACACTACACTCACTCCCTCATCTATGCGGGGGAATATAATTAGCAAGGGTGGATTTTAAGCATAACAATGTGGTCTCAAACTGTTGACGTACATACAAGTTTAAAAAAAAATATTGTAAAAAATGAAAGCTTCAACTTCAATTTGATTTGCCTTATTTTGAAATTATTTTGTAATTATATCGCATATTGATTACACATTAACAAAGTATTTAGTTCAGTGTGAAAGAAATTATTTTCGCTAATTTAACGACAGAAAGTGAGGAAGGTGAGTGAGATTAAATTAAATCCACCGGACACATTTTTGGAAGGGAGAGCGGGAAAAACCCACGGGAAAATAAATATTGCCTCATAGTGCGTCAGCCCGGGACGCGAACAATCTCGACCTCCCGAAGCACATCTGTGAGCACTTCATTTGAGCCGCTAAGGAACCTGCTGGTGCGCATCTTATTCGAAATAGTTCCCGATATTTTAAAAAATTTGAAATCTTATTTTGAGTCAAAGAAAACTGGATGGGCACATTTCAAGTGAAAAGCTAAATAAATATATATATATACACACACACACAAAACTCACTTTGACTAAGTGTGTGTGTATATATAACACACACACACACACACCACAAATTCACGGAAGAGGGGTAGGTTGTAGGCTATGTCGGAGGCTAGAGAGGGTGGCTGTAGGTCCTTCACAGATCCGCGGAGGCTGCGCGCTGCATAATGTATATGTCTTCATATGCTTAGAGTATATCTTCTCTCCGCTTCCTGTGGGTGTTCTTGTTTGCAAGGTAAAAAAGATCTTGGGAAGGCTTGTCATGGGTTTGTGGGAGGAGGCAGAAGGTGAATAGTGACCTGCCTCCGTCTCCTCCACAACCGTGTTTCTTCATACTGTTCTCGTCACACTCCTCCGGGGGTTTTCCACAACTTCTCCCCCCTCCGCCAACCCCATCCCATCCCGGGTAGCTATTCCTACAACCCACTTTAACCTCCCATGACAATTCCCATGACGTCTGTCAGTCCCACTCCTAGAGTTGCATAGAAATGTCGCATCTTATTCTAAGAGTTCTATTCACTCCTTCTCCCCACTCCTCAAATACTCGAGCAACATCCAGGATTTCACCATCTACAAAGGTTTCGGACGTCTGCACTGCACAATCGCTCAATTTAGGGGGAATTTACTTGATCGCAGATGAAGGTTCCTGAAAATACGAAAGGAAAACCTCCATTTGCAGGGGGAAAACCAATTTTAAAGTTACAAGTGGAGAGATACAATCATGGGAATAGTTGGGTTTTTTTTCAAAATATATAGAAGCAAATTTATGTAACGTTGTATATTGTCGAGCCTGTGCATTGTAAAGAAAGAAACGTAAAAGTGCCCTTTATTTTCTAATTAATAATCCAAACAAAAAGTCAGTGGAATTTTTTAGTCGTAGATCTACCTCGAGCTGTCTCTTTTGATAGTACTCTCTATTTTTTACATGGTGTTCTTGCTGCATTCCTTGGAGAGCTTCCCCTCATCTTCTAAAGATTCCCCTTTGCCCCTGCCTCCGACAACCTTAGTTCCCAAAATCCCCCGATGTCTGTCTGTCTTCTGTCTTCCCCTCGTGTGCACATGTATGTTTCTTGGGTATGGTGCAAGGTGCACGGAGGTTTCTGTGACTGGAATATTGAATGTATTCCACCCCCACTCACCACACTCAGTAATTGCCGGAGGGTGTGCAACAACTCTACATCCCTCCACCCCCTTCTTCGTCTTTTGCGACGAACTTGTGCGTAAGGGGGACGAGAAGCTAGGTGACACTCGCGGAATGTTCGAACTTGTACCTCGACCCTGAGCCACCTCGAGGATTCAAGGGGTTTGGGGAGATCTTTAAACACAAATTAATTACAATCATTTCTCTGCATTGTTAACAAATAATTATACCCGTGTTGGTAGACACGTGGATTAAATTTCGAGCTCATCTATAGTGGTTTGCCGATGATGGGGAGGCAGGGGTTTGAGTCTTGGCTGGGTATCCCTTAATGGTTTCTCACTATCCCACCACGAAAAATACTGGATATTTTTCCTTTTTAATTATTCCTGCTTCATCCCTAACCTGTTAGTGTAAATATACGCAGTCCGAAAGGGTAGTAAGACGTGGAGAAAATGCATTATTTTAAACTGTTTACATTTAAAAAAAAGTTTTCTTCCAATATTAAGTCACACGATTCCTTTATTTACCATGCTAATCACCTTTAAATAACCCGGGTTGTAAAAAAACACTTAATACACATTTCCCTTTCATGCGCTTGTATTTTGGCAGTGCGAGAATTTCTGGTGTGAAGTAAAAATGTTTGGGAAATGGAGGGCATAAGTGAAATGTTGATCAATCCAGAACTGCCTTGACATCTCTTTCTACAAAGGTTTCCCCAGTATACGCGGAAAATAAACTTTGATAAAAGTCCAAAAAGCTTTCTTACTAATCTGGGCTCTGTTGTTTTCAAGGTGATCCATAGGCTGCATGGTTTTTATGTCTGTGTCACAGAATGTATTCTTCTCTGTTACCAATAAGCGGGTCCATGGCGTCAACCTCATCCGGTTCGCCTGTCCCGATGATGAGGAGCTAGGGGGTTCAATCCTGGTTGGGTGCACAAAGGTTTGGCTTACACCCTTCCTCCACGCAAATATGGGTATATTTCCTTTAAAACATTACCTTTATTCTACCCAAACCATTTGTGTTAGAATGCTACATCCCGGACGGGTAGTTAAGACTTGGAGTAGGGGAATATATTAATTAAATAGTATTTTCATGCATTTAGTACGCCTATATACGTCACTAGACCTTTGGATTCTAAAATGATACCCACCGTAGTTCGAACAGCTCTCTATTTCTACTTTATCTCGAGGCCCCGGTGAAAAAAGTATTGCTATCGTCAAAAATATTGAGCTCGAGATTTTGATGAATGTCTATATCTTTCATTACACCCTTAAACCGAAAAAGTGTTTTTTTATCATGCCGTTTATCGATGTGTTCTGTTTCTCGACCTAAGTCTGAAACCATTTTACCGATAGGGCTAAAACTTTGTAGCTGGGACTTTCATAAGGTCCCCCTCCGAGGATTTCTTTTTTAAATAGTTATCTAACCCTAAAATAGCACAAGAGAAATAAATGGTACGGAACTCCGCACGGACTTTCTCACTCATTGTTTAAAAATGGAGATATTTACTCAAAACTCGTGATATATGTGAAACGAAATACACTAGCAAACCCGAGGGGGTACGCGAAGAATTCTTAGAGGGTAGGTAAAATTTAAATACACGCATATAGAATTCCATGAGGATCACTGAATAATCAGGGCCGAATTTAGGGTTAGCCACAAAGATGTAAACTGTAAAGAGATGTGATCTGGAAGCTCCATTCTGTTCTCTCTTTCTCTCTATCTTAGATGTAGAGGAGATGCGGGTATTACGGAATAGTCGGTCAGTACGGAATACCATTGTTTCTCATATGGTAAGTGTCACAATCTACCGTTAACAATTTCAACTATTACAGAAAACAATTTAGAACAGCTAGTGACGCCCTCATTCGACTTCGACAGATCAACTGATTGTTTTGTGAAAGAAGATGGTATGTTTTGGCTGTCACAAAAACTTTAGCAGGCTAGTGTTTATCATGCTATATTTCTTTACTTTACTGTTCTTATTAATTCTTATCATATCATTAGGTTAAGGCTCACTCATGCTTATCTTTGAGCTAAGACATTATTTTACTGTAATTTTATTATAACCTAACAAAAAATATTGTTTTTCCAAAATGGCGAGTCGGACAATAAGGATATACTATTCAATAATGCCCGCACATTTTTCCTAACACCTAAGAAATCTATTAAGAGAACAATGCAACCTGATACAATATTTTAGTCTGTTATATTTTAATAAATTATTATTAATATTGATTTATTAATTAGCTATTTTTTTTACTATAGTGTATTATTTCAATGATTCGTTATCATTACTATTTTATAATTTTACACATAATATTTGCATGTTTTTTTTACACTTTCTTATGAAACATTTGTTGGTTTTAGTAAATATAATTTAGTTCTTATATGAAATGTGTAGTATTATATATTGCCTTCATTTGTTCCACGGCTCTTTTAAGTGCTCCTACAGGACATTAAAAGTTATTAATTTTGCTTTTAACACTAAAAATAAGTTTAATATGGAACTCAATGAAGTAATGTGAAGCATTATGCACCAACAATTTTGGGGGTACAAAGTTAAAGATAAATTATATCTGGGTGTACGCAAACAAAAAGGGTTGTTATACCACTGGACTAGAGTAGTGGCTCCCAAACTTTTTGAATTGCGTACCACTCCAACACTTTCCATAATTTGGAGAATTACCAAGACTATGCTGAACATTTACTATTTCGATACATTTTTAATTGGGCCCAGGGAGTATAATAACATATACTGCGGCTGCACCGGCTGTCTGAGCTTGAATAAATGACAAATGTTGCCACACTGTTTAAATCTCTTTTAATTTTGTCAAAACTTGTTCCAAATATATCTATAAGATTTGATGGGGACCCATCCATTTTTAGGGCTTTAATTTGTTTGTTTTGTTTGACTCCTCACGGTGTACCACCGGGAACTGTGCGTACCACAGTTTGGGAACCGCTGGTCAAGAGCATTGGCATTCAAACATTTTTGTTCGCGCACTCCCAGATACGATTTCTCTACATCTTAGTTCCTCCAAAGTTGTTGGTGTACAAGTAATACATATTCTTTAATCTACATTTAAGAGAGAAAGATATATCAAAAATGGCAGATTGCATGTCCTTACGATTGGGTCTCTTATGGCTAGCCCCAAATTTTGCCCTGATTATTCAGTTTTTACCACGAAATAATATATATATTAGCACCATATGTAAATATTTTTACATTTTACCTACCCCCTAAGATGTCTTCTTGCACCCCTGATGGTACGTGTACCTTTGGTTGAGTACCATTGCTCTAGAGCAGGGGTCTCCAAACTTTTTGCTATGCGGGCCACATAATATATTTTACACATTTTTTCGGGCCAAAGTAACGTTCACCTGTTCTTCAAGTAGCATTATTTTTGCCCTTAATGCCTTGACATGCGCAAATAGACCATAAATCAAATTCGTTTCAACATGCAAATTTAGATTACGTCATTTGGCCAATCACGCCTGTAAAAAATGCCACTTTCCAAGGCCAGTCAGTGTTTGATAAAATTGATTGACGTTGATTCTTCTTTGTGAGAGATGAATCAGTTTATGTGTAATAAACTATATTCATAGTAACTATTAGTCATTTTTTTTTAAATTAGGTAACATCTTTCGGGACTTTCCTTGATAACCCTCTGCCGGGAGACTTGGAACTACCTAAAAATCGTCACAGTCAAATCGTTATGTTTTAGGTATAAGGAATGGCGCCTGCGACTGAAAATGAGGGTTTGCAATTCCGACAACACTCTGGCTTGGTGTCATGGGGGGAATCACGCGCGCGGACAGAAACTGGACTTGTCAAATAAAGTGCGTGGTTAATAAATAACGAAGAGAAACAATTAGTTTTTTGATAAAATCTTGGAACGAGCCGGATATAATCTTGTGGCGGGCCGGATGTGGCCCGCGGGCCGTAGTTTGGTAGACCCCTGCTCTAGACCGTACGACTGTCAATGGGGGTGACTCGTACCTAAGCAAAACTTATAAATTAGTTATTCGTGTAGAAATTGATATTCCGGCTGTTGCACGACATTCCATCGCAGTCGATAAAGATAATTCCTTGTGTTCTCCTGGGAAATAAGTTGGGACATGTTGTGATAAATTGTATGACTGTGGTCCCCGCAGTACTTGAATTTCGAATCTCTTGCAACTCTCCCCATCGTTCACTCTGAGAGACTTAACAGCGAATCTTCTGGAGGATTCTCGGGTGGTAATTTCACCTCCTGACGATAATCTCCTGCCTCTTTTTGAAAATATCACCACGTGTTCCGCTTGAGTTGTTGAATTGCCCACAGAAGACCCATCCTTTTAAAGACTCCCAGTGCTAGGGGTTTTTGGGAACTCCGATGAGAAGCTTTATTTTCTACGCAGGACAGATGCAATCTTCGGTCTTCATCTTGTATTTCTTATTTTGTTTTTACTTTTATGTGTAGATCTCACGTTTTAGAAGTTTATTAACGCTTACCAGCCCTCCCCCTCCTTTCCCTTCCCCCACTCGTCACCAATTTACACACATAAATATCAGTACGTAGTGCGTATTACTACCCGTTCGGGTTATACTCTTATGTACTAATTACATTCATGGTTTTAGGGATTAGGAAGGTTATATTTAGGGGAAGCGTATCCGCATATACGTAGAAGGAGAGTGGAAAACAATTTTGTAAAAAACCAACCTAAGTACACCCAACCTCGATCTCCCCGTCATCGGCAGTCTAGTCTAACACGAGAGAAGTGCGTTAGACCATGCGGCTACCGGAGAGGGTATTAGTGCTATCAACATTTGGGTTTTGTGTTGTGTTTTTTACACACTGATGTTCACATGGTAGAATATGTCAGGTTTGTAATAAACATAGCGTCTGTTTACATGCGGGTCAAAAATCGAATGTAGGCAGGATGCATTGGTCATGAGATCGATCACTGTGGATTTTCCACCCTCTCTCTATGTTAAATTAGGTGCACCTCTTAAAAAAATATCCTTCCCTATAACTCTATCTTGGATTGAACTTTTCTTATCCTTATGTTGTACGTGATAATTAAAAAATAACTGGTTAGTATTTTGAATGTAAGATATGATTCGATTTTTGAACAAGAATTATTTATTTTGGTTTTATTTTATAGCTATGGGACTAAGTTTTTAGAGTTTTCTCAACCGATTTATAATTTTTTTGTGGAAAGCCAGATTTAAAACAAATAAAAAAAACGAATATGTCCCTATCAAATGGAGCACGTCCAAAATGAACATTCACGTTAAGCTACACAATCTGTAAAGTAATCAAAGAACTGTAGTTAAAACGCACTGTAAAAAAAACTATTTTATAGCCGTTCTGAAGTATCAATAAAATCTCCTTCTCTTACTTTCTCGAGTGCTTTTGTTTTTATATCTTGAGAAACAGTTAGTGCTCCACTATGACGCGATAAGATTGTATTTTTTTTAGTATTATTTCTTTAGCATTTCTTCGAAGGCCTACGAAGTCTTACGACTGTGCTCGGAATACTTATTTGTCCTGCGTAATAACGCGTCAGGACCCTCCTTCATGTCTTTCAGATGATATGCGTATAGAATTTGAAATGAATTTATACAGCTTAGAGTCAAAATACTTCCATTCCCCCCAATCCCCGCTCAGCCTCCTCCTCATCTACCCCCTTCTCCCTCCATTGGCTGAATTTAATCTCTTTTTCATTTTCTTCCGTTTCCTCCCCTCCAACTAACCGATCACGATGTTCTGTTTTCTCTACAGCCATAATTTTTTTAGGGGGGTTGAAAAAGGGGAGGGGGAGAAAGAGAAAGGCTATTTCTGCTATCATAAGTCATTTTTTTTCTGTCCTTCTCGTCTTTCTTCTAAAAAGTGTTTCTTGTTTTTGGTGCCGTAAATCCTCTCCCCTTTTAGAATGTATTCGTGACAGGTTACAGAATGTTACATGAAGGATTGTGCCCAGTCGCACTGTTTATTACACGAACATATGGGGAAAAGGATGCATACCGCTTCGTCGTGGCATGTATGGTTGTCAGTTGAAAGAGGGGTTAGTTAATTTGATGTCGTCTGTCACTTGTTTTGAAAGACGGTTGATATTGATAGTTCGCTCCCTTCTAGTTGTCTTCTTGAGGATACTTTGTTTCACATTTGCCAATTTTTTTTACACTACCGTTGGTTATTTTCCTTATGGTGGACTTAACAATAAGCTAATTTGTCCTCTGGATATTAAGTGATGGGTTGGTTCATGTTAAGCTTGATAGAGAATGTGTGTTGTTTGGGCCAAGTTTTATATCAATGGGGACCCCATTGGGAGGACTCTGGTTTGGTAGGACGAGATTCATTCCCTGACCGGGTACAGTAAGGGTACATTTTATTATTACATTAATGCTTCCTATCCTTTATGGTAAACCTGCAACATTAAAAAAAATCACTATCATCCGTCTGTTTTCATTGATTAAACAACTAATTATTTCTATTTTTTTACATATTTACTTTTGAGTTGACTCATCTTCTTGTACTGTATGGTTGGTCTTTTATTTTATATTTGTTTAAATTTTTTACACATTATTTGTTTGTAATTTCCATGTTATATTGTTAGTATTTACATTGGATAAAACTCTTATAACTACTATGAATATTATTGAATTTACATTAATTTATTTACATGTTTTAGGTTATCTACATTTACATATTTTAATTACACTATCTACGTCTAGTAATTAATTTTTAAACCGTACATTAAAGCAAGCTACCGCATTATCATATTTTTATTTTCTTAGTTTACATTCTTGCTGGATGTTCCTTAAACTTTTAGTTCACCGAGTGACTAAGTGATAATCACTTTCACAAGCGAAGTGGTGGTCAGGGTGTTCATACTGTTCCTAGGTGACTAAGTAATGATCACTCTCTCAATCCAGGTGGTGGTCCTAGTACCCATACTGTTCCTAGGTGACTAAGTGATGACCACTCAATCCAGGTGGTGGTCATGGTACCCATACTGTTCCTGGGTGACCAAGTGATGACCACTCTCTCAATCCAGGTGGTGGTCATGGTACCTATACTGTTCCTGGGTGACTAAGTGATAATCACTCTCTCAATTCAGGTGGTGGTCCTAGTACCCATACTGTTCCTAGGTGACTAAGTGATGACCACTCTCTCAATCCAGGTGGTGGTCCTGGTACCCATACTGTTCCTAGGTGACTAAGTGATGACCACTCTCTCAATCCAGGTGGTGGTCATGGTACCTATACTGTTCCTGGGTGACTAAGTGATAATCACTCTCTCAATTCAGGTGGTGGTCCTAGTACCCATACTGTTCCTATGTGACTAAGTGATGACCACTCTCTCAATCCAGGTGGTGGTCCTGGTACCCATACTGTTCCTGGGTGACTAAGTGATAATCACTCTCTCAATCCAGGTGGTGGTCATAATACCCATACTGTTCCTAGGTGACCAAGTGATGACCACTCTCTCAATCCAGGTGGTGGTCATGGTACCCATACTGTTCCTGGGTGACTAAGTGATAATCACTCTCTCAATCCAGGTGGTGGTCCTAGTACCCATACTGTTCCTAGGTGACTAAGTGATAATCACTCTCTCAATCCAGGTGGTGGTCCTAGTACCCATACTGTTCCTAGGTGACTAAGTGATAATCACTCTCTCAATTCAGGTGGTGGTCCTAGTACCCATACTGTTCCTAGGTGACTAAGTGATGGCCACTCTCTCAATCCAGGTGGTGGTCCTAGTACCCATACTGTTCCTAGGTGACTAAGTGATAATCACTTTCACAAGCGAAGTGGTGGTCAGGGTGTTCATACTGTTCCTGGGTGACTAAGTGATAATCACTCTCTCAATCCAGGTGGTGGTCATAATACCCATACTGTTCCTGGGTGACCAAGTGATGACCACTCTCTCAATCCAGGTGGTGGTCATGGTACCCATACTGTTCCTAGGTGACCAAGTGATCACTCTCTCAATCCAGGTGGTGGTCATAATACCCATACTGTTCCTGGGTGACTAAGTGATAATCACTCTCTCAATCCAAGTGGTGGTCCTAGTACCCATACTGTTCCTGGGTGACTAAGTGATAATCACTCTCTCAATCCAAGTGGTGGTCCTAGTACCCATACTGTTCCTGGGTGACTAAGTGATAATCACTCTCTCAATCCAAGTGGTGGTCCTAGTACCCATACTGTTCCTGGGTGACCAAGTGATGACCACTCTCTCAATCCAGGTGGTGGTCCTAGTACCCATACTGTTCCTGGGTGACTAAGTGATAATCACTCTCTCAATCCAAGTGGTGGTCCTAGTACCCATACTGTTCCTGGGTGACTAAGTGATAATCACTCTCTCAATCCAGGTGGTGGTCATAATACCCATACTGTTCCTGGGTGACCAAGTGATGACCACTCTCTCAATCCAGGTGGTGGTCATGGTACCCATACTGTTCCTAGGTGACCAAGTGATCACTCTCTCAATCCAGGTGGTGGTCATAATACCCATACTGTTCCTAGGTGACTAAGTGATGATCACTCTCTCAATCCAGGTGGTGGTCCTAGTACCCATACTGTTCCTGGGTGACTAAGTGATAATCACTCTCTCAATCCAGGTGGTGGTCATAATACCCATACTGTTCCTAGGTGACCAAGTGATCACTCTCTCAATCCAGGTGGTGGTCATAATACCCATACTGTTCCTGGGTGACCAAGTGATGACCACTCTCTCAATCCAGGTGGTGGTCATGGTACCCATACTGTTCCTGGGTGACTAAGTGATCACTCTCTCAATTCAGGTGGTGGTCATAATACCCATACTGTTCCTAGGTGACTAAGTGATGATCACTCTCTCAATCCAGGTGGTGGTCATAATACCCATACTGTTCCTAGGTGACCAAGTGATGACTTTCTCAATCCAGGTGGTGGTCATGGTACCCATACTGTTCCTGGGTGACCAAGTGATAATCACTCTCTCAATCCAAGTGGTAGTCCTAGTACCCATACTGTTCCTAGGTGACCAAGTGATAATCACTCTCTCAATCCAAGTGGTAGTCCTAGTACCCATACTGTTCCTAGGTGACTAAGTGATGATCACTCTCTCAATCCAGGTGGTGGTCATAATACCCATACTGTTCCTGGTGACCAAGTGATGACTCTATCAATCCAGGTGGAGGTCCTAGTACCCATACTGTTCCTAGGTGACTAAGTGATGATCACTCTCTCAATCCAGGTGGTGGTCATAATACCCATACTGTTCCTAGGTGACTAAGTGATGACCACTCTCTCAATCCAGGTGGTGGTCATGGTACCCATACTGTTCCTGGGTGACCAAGTGATGATCACTCTCTCAATCCAGGTGGTGGTCATAATACCCATACTGTTCCTAGGTGACTAAGTGATGACCACTCTCTCAATCCAAGTGGTGGTCCTAGTACCCATACTGTTCCTAGGTGACTAAGTGATGACCACTCTCTCAATCCAAGTGGTGGTCCTAGTACCCATACTGTTCCTAGGTGACTAAGTGATGACCACTCTCTCAATCCAGGTGGTGGTCATGGTACCCATACTGTTTCTGGGTGACCAAGTGATGACCACTCTCTCAATCCAGGTGGTGGTCATGGTACCCATACTGTTCCTAGGTGACCAAGTGATCACTCTCTCAATCCAAGTGGTGGTCCTAGTACCCATACTGTTCCTAGGTGACTAAGTGATGACCACTCTCTCAATGCAGGTGGTGGTCATGGTGGTACCCATCCTGTTCCTGTCCTGGATTACATTTGATTAAATAACATAACTACTAAAAAGACTAGTGTCATAATTTCAAAACATACTTGATTCTAACATTAGCACGGATGGTCACATGATCTGAGGAATCGGGCTTGCCATATACTGAATTTCCTCTAAATACCCTTCTCATCCATAATCCATAGATGAAACCACTAAATAACCGATGTGTTAAATCGAATTAATCTAAATAATTATTCTGACCCGGGAATCTTGGGGTTCGATCTCTAGCTGGTTGCACCCTGTGCTTTGTTCCACCGCAAGCTGTTTACCAACCTCTCCGAATGAAGTATTTAAAGTTAAAATCAACTGAATTGTTTTTATTTGACGTCCAAAATATTTACTAAAAGCTACATTTTAATAAAATAACTTTTAAATTGAAATATTTCATTTATTATAAACAAAAAAGCAAGATCCCGATACAGACCAACAAAGTTGACAACAATTTATATTTAAAAAAATTCAACTCATTTCGATTAGCTGTGTTACACACGTATTATCTCCTTTGTACACATTTTGATTTGGGGCCGCCCTTAAAATACTTATGGGCTTTTAGTATTTTATTACCTGCTCGCACGTGGAGGGGTTCAGAATTAGTCATACATAGGTTTTTTTTAATCCATGTTTATAGTGAGACAAAATCTATTAAATAAACTTTTGTCAGAAAATAAATATATTAATTATAAAATTTCACTTTTATTTCATTTACTTAGGCTACCTACTTACCTAATTTTACTTCATATAAAGTATTCTAAGATGAAGGAGGTAACATAAAATCTTAACGATCCCTTACGTGGGGGGGGGGGGGGGAAGGGAGTGCGGGGTTCGAAAATCATTAAAAAAAAGCCTTACTTAATTTAAGGACTGCCCCTTTTGTGTGATTTCTTCATCTGCGGAATAGTTTCTCCATCAAAAAGTATTCAAGCAATGAAACAATTTCCTTTACAATTTTCAAAGTAAAAATATAATAATTTTTTCTAAACTACATTTTCATTTATACTTAGAATTTATTATTAATTATATAGGGTATTCTTAGTTCACAATAATTAATTACTATCACGATTTAAATATCCTTAATTTTAAAATATTCTTATGGTATTTCGTTTATTAGCTTCCTCCTTTTTTATATAACATATTTTTGACATTTCTACATTTTTCTTTCATACACTCGACTAAGTAACTATAACTCAGTAGACTTACCTGTCTAAACGTATACTACTTACGAACATACTATAGTTGCACAAGATTCACCGCTATTATTCTAACAACTTAAGAGTATAACCCAAACGGGTAGTAAGACGTGGTGCTAAGTATTATAAGTATTGTTATCTAACAACTTAAATATGAAAGTATGTCTACACATTTTTCCATTAAAATTTTATTCTTATCTATTTTTTTATTAAAATATAATATCGACTCCACCCCTACACCGACCCCAACATTGTTTGTATAAAAATATGAATTTGATTTGACTATCTTAGTTTCTCTTATCTTTGTTTTCAATCTCTCTCAGATATAGCTGTGGGCTGAATGTCGAAACCACATCAAACCGGTTACAGTATTTACTTTTCAATCTCTTTCTTTGACTAAACTTCATGGTTTAATTTCTTTAGAATAACATTTTCTCAGATTTAAAAAAAAAGTAGATCCAGTAATAAAAGATATGTTTTTGTATATACGTTATCATGAACTTTTAGTATTTAATTTTTTGAGAAGTAGAACTAATTTACTTGATGGTGTGCTATGAAAAGGAAAAATAGGGGAGGAGAGTTTGTGGAGAAATTTATTTTTCAATTCGTCTGTACTTATGGAACGTAAAGTTCTTTATTTGAGCGCACTTGGATGTGAAAAGAAACCACTTATTGGCATGTTGGCACCATTGGAGAAGGGATGGTGAGGCAAGATGCTTTTTGATGGGGAAGTTTTGTGGTATTTCCCCAACTTGAGGCGAGCTGAGTAGGAGAAGAATATTAGTGTACGTTGGGGGGTGGTATTTCCCCAACTTGAGGCGAGCTGAGTAGGAGAAGAATATTAGTGTACGTTGGGGGGGTGAGTCTCTGGAATGGAAATTTCTTCTTTGCTAAGAATTTAAAAAAAAATCTTTCTCTCTGAAGTGAAGCTGTAGGCAAGATAGTTTTAAATGGATTTTAATTTGCATATTTTATATAGAATGTTTTGAAATTCAAACGATTACGGAGCTTTGCGTAACTTTTGTAATGTTGTAGTTAAAAGCTTCACGATTGGTCGTAGATAAAGTTTTAAAATACTGTTCAGGCCAAAATACCAGAAGGTAAAAGTAAAACATACTCGTTAGGAAGATGTTTCACTACGGCTTAACCAATAACAAATATTTAGTGCGATAACTTAAAAAAAAGTCTAATAATGCCTTTAACTTTTTTTATGCATCGTGTTTTACCACCTTCTCGCGCTATCTGCTTATTTACGCAATGTAGTAGGGATGAACGAGCTAGAATTTAGAATATTATGTTCCCGTATATTCGTCAAGGTAGCAAGGTAAACCATTTAGGAAAAAAACTCCCTCATTACATCCACCCGGGGGCAAATCATACTAGATAGTCTGCGTGCCCACCGATGCGGGCCTACAGCATGAAAAAAGTCATTTAACCCCTTTGTTAAAACGTATTAACTAAAATAAAATCTATTCTGGGGCAGATATTTTTAACATTTTTTCAAATCACGCCACACTGAGATAGGTGCTAAAATTGTTAAGGCACATTTCGTTTTTCAGGAGAGATTTCATCATTTAAATAATGATTGTTAAGATTGTGTTTGTAAGTTCAAAAAATATATATCAATCTTTTGTGTTTTTAAACAATAATGTTGATCATGGATTTAAAAAGATTATTTGTATCCATAATTTTTGCTTTTTGTTTCTTTTTGATCTTCTCCCAAACTCCGCGGCACACTGGTTGAAAAACGCGATCTAGGTACTAGGACGATCTCGCATACAAGTAGTGAGTGAGTACATTAACTGAGACTAGGAACCAAGTTTATATTCAACCCTTCCAACCACTTGGCCATAGGGACGCTTCCCGCGACTCGCCCCCCACCTACTTCCATACTACCCTCCACCCCACTTTCTATCCTACTTTTTTCTACTTAAATATCGTCTCTTGGGTGGACTCCGTCCCTCCGCAGCACCTTTTCATCCCCGGATCAGGCCGATTTCCCGATCCCTTATTTCCCCCCCACTATTTCCAATCTTTCACCTTCAAGCGGATTAAGGATTAAAGACGACTGCCGTCCTTGAATGGAGAAACTCTCTCCATTCCCTATATTCTCCGGTTTGCTTTATCTTACTCTCCTTAGCTTCCTTTAACTCCTGGATTTCTGACCCTCTTTTTACCCCCATCCTATTCCTTATTGGTTCCCAACAATACATACAATCCAACTTCTCCAGAAGTACCAGAAAAGCTTTTTTTCAATTTCATTTTATTTTTCCGTGTTTTCTTGTAGCTTTGAAATTCCCCAAACCTTAGCTTGGATTATATATGTGCCCGCCTATTGAACAGAGGTCTCGTGTTCAATTACCAGCATGGCTGAATAGTGATTATAGGTCATATTGCTGTTTTTCCTTTCACAATTATGAATTAACGACCGTAAGATTGGGGTTTATGTTTGTTCTAGAATTTAGCTAGTTAATATGTCGTTTGTTGATTTGACCAATTGGTTCTGAAAGTGCAAGTTAATAACCCCAAATAATTATATTTTTTGCATCGGTCTATTCACATATTTAATGGCATGGGGATGAGGAACTGTGGTTTTTGTGTGCGTTATAATATGTGCATTAGATGTCTGTAATTTTTTTAAAAATAATCCTAGGGACAGGGAAATACATTTTACTATTTATTTATTTATTATCACCGCGTCTTACTACCCGTTCGGGCTATACGCTTAAGTACTAATTACACTAATGGGTTCACTATTGATGAAACTCCTCAAACTTGACTCGAGATAAATTCTGTACTTTTGCTTCTTTCCATTTCACTACATCTTTTTGGACTCTTCCACAATTTTTTTTCTGAATATCGCCTTTTATACGCAAGCATTGAACAAGTCTTCTCATTTTGAAGAAATTATTTTTGTTCCTGTACAAACACAAGTTATTATTCCAGGCCTTTGTAAAAGAATGTGTAGTAGGCATTTAAATTATACTCAAACCCAACTATACTTATAAATTAAGGCCGCTTCGACTCACAGCTGTTATCCAACTAAACGCACGTGAGGGGGTCAGTAGATGGACAAATCTAAACAAATGCTGTGAGTATACTTTGATGTACCCCACCCTCCCCCCCATTTAACAGCATGCAGACATTAGAGCTCCCCCTCCCCCCTTCAAAGCGTTACGTGGTTTATGCGACGACCCCTCGACTGCCTTTGTGTCGTCATATTGTGCGTAGTGTTTTGCGATGACAAGAAATAGATTGGTCTGGGGATCAGATTATGCGTTTTTTTTAAACGTAAACCAAAAGTATGAGTGCTTGTGGAACGCCTCATCCAGTGTGTAGGTCTACCTCAAAAGAGATGAGGACATATATTTCCACTTGCGTTTCTTCTTTTCTTCCTACAATAACATTTCTTTGCTAAGTTCTCCCTCTCCCACAACCGTCTTAAACTATTTTCCCGGCCCCTGATTTTTAATAACATATTAATCCTTAAGATTATTCTAAAATTGTATCTTTATTTACTGATTATAACAACAAACAAATAAAAAAAACATAAATTAATGATCTAAATGTATTTAATAGAACCTCTGCTGTTGAACACTTTCCACTAATCTCTCCATTCTTGTTTCAATTTTATTACCTAATGCTTATTCGCATGCAGGAGTCTATTCCTTTGCTTGTTTTAATATTCACCATTGTGGAAAATCCCTTTTCACATAAATGAGTAGAAACAAAGGGCAACAAATTTGAATGGAGATAGTAAACAGATGGGGATTATTTGTACTATCCGTGATTTCTATTATCCGTGCTTCCCCTTCCCTCCATTACCCCGGCAAATCTAGAGTCAACTGTACTTACATGCTTGCAATCATTGAATTATTTCTTCCAAAACTAAAATTTAAGATAATTGACTTCAGTAATAAGCAAATAACATTTTAAATCGTTCTTTCAAGGCCCCGCAAAAACCTTTCGTAGCCCCCTAGAGGGGCGTGGCCCCCGGTTAATAATCCTGTACTACAGGGCGCACTCAATACTGAAATTAACCTTGTGAGACTGTGAGCCTTGTCCAATGTGACCGGAACTATAGTCTTGGTATTGCAAGGCTTCACGTGGACGCTTTGAAGTATTGGACGTGGCCGACTCGAACGTGTGTCAAATGTTTATGGATATTATTTTCGCACCATTTTGCTATTGTCACTATTTCAGTAATCCTTCATAATGCTTGTGTTTCACAATGAATTTTAAATTGCAATATTTCATAATTTTTTACGGTTTTTTTTTCCTTGATAATTTCCTACGACCCTCAGACACAACCTTGTGGCTCCTATTTGATTCGTGACCTTGGGTTTGGGAACCACTGAGCTAAAGGCTACCTACCTGAAAAACTTCAACCTCTTAAATTTTCTGATCGCTTAGATTTTTTTGACTGATTTTTTTGGAACTCCCCCCATTGAAATTTTCTGTTACCAAGTATTCCTACATCTTTATGGGCTAGGCCAGGGGATACCTGCATGCAAAATTTAAGTTTTCTAGCTCTTCTGGACTTTGAGAATTATTTAACTCTGGATTTTAGAAACTCACCCCCCCATTTTGGGTGTTCCATTGGGTATTTTAGGTCACTCATTATGTTTGCATTTCTTTGGGTTTTGGGTAATCTGCCTGAAAATTTTCAGCTTCCTAGCTCTTCTAGACTTTAAGATTTGTTTTGACTTTGATTTTTTGGAAACTCCCTTAGTTTGGGGGCCCTCACACCATGTAAATGTTTGTTAACCATGTATTCCTGCACCCTTTTGGGTTTGGGGCTACTTGCCTGCAAAATTTCAGCTTTTTAGGTCTTCTGGGTTTCAAGATTTTATTTTTGGCTGGTCAGAGGAACTTGTAGTATTATAGTAGCGATATCATAGGGGATGGCAATCAATGTGAACTCTGTCTGGACCGAGGCCGTTTGTTGAGTTGATCCAAGAGATGGTATGTGCAGATCGAGATGTCCATTTCATCTGGATTTTCTCTAATAACTGGTACACTTTTAAAAAATAGGTGTGTTGAATCTCCTTCATTATCTAGATAAAATTCAACCTGGACATAGCTCGATGCTGTCTACATTTCAAATAAACGCTTTTGAATAATTATATGATCTAGTTTAAAATTATCGGATGATTTATTCCATTACTTTTATACTTTTTTCAGCCGCCCATCTGGATTAAACTCATATCTACAGTAATTTTTTTTAGGGAGGACAGAGATATAATTTGGAGGAAATGTACTGGCATTTGCGTGGAGGAAGAGTGGAACCCTTTTTTTTCAAACCGCATCATAATACCGGTTCAGATTATACACATAGTACGAATTACACAGGTTGAATTTAAAAGAAGTGTTCTAGCATTTACGTGGGGGAAGAGTGGCAAACAATTTTGGAAAAAAACACCCTCAAACATTCGACCGAGATTCGAACCCTGATCTCCCTGTCCTCGGCAGTCTTTTCTTGCAATAGAGTGATGCCTCAGACCAGGGCGGTCCAACGTTTTTCATCCCAAGGGCCAAATCTGACTATCAGTTTGCACCGCGGGCCGAAGATATATTTACTTTAATTAGTAATCCCATAAACTTAATATAGGACTACAAACAACATTAAGAAACAATTTATTTTTAGCATTTATACATAAATAGTATTTTTTATTGGTAAAATCTTTAATAAACTTTTTTGGCAGTAAAATTTGAATCTCCCAAAATGCAATATAAAGTCTGAACGCGTGCACACTTTTAAAAAAAAACCTAACATTATAAATATATATATATATATACTTATCAAATAAATGCATGATTAAATGCAATTATGACCATTTTTAAAGACATATTTTTGTTAGAATCATTAGTTATTTAACATCTACCACCGAGGGCTTCTCTTTACTTTTCCTCCAGGAGACTGTGAGGGCCACATTTTCAGTGAGCGTGGGCCGCATTTGGATTTCAACTCACAAACTCCCCGCTATTGTCAAAATTGACAAGTTATTTGTGTGTGTATTCCTACAGGTGCAGGTATCATTGCTTATAATAACAGAATATCCACCCACACATTGCTGTTTCCAGCTTGTGGCCTAGGTCAGTTTTTTATCCAAACCATATGTTTTCCACTACCGGCTGGCTAGGCCTGTCATAGCTTCGTGTGACTTAAATTCTAACTTAATACTAGGACAAGCACAACATCCAGTCCCCAGCCGTTAATTCATCATTGTGAAAGGGTAAACCCACATTTCACCAATTATAAACTTTTCGGTCATACCGGGAATCGAACCCGGGACCCATGGCTCAGTAGACAGACACGCTACCGACTGAGCTAATATGTTGAATACTTATAATAACACTGTATAAAAAAACTGTTAATAAAAGCATTTTACTCTATAGATGGTAAGCACACCATCCCATATATTTTCCAAACAGTCATTCTTTCTTATTAAAAAAACTTTTAATTTGATACTAACTCTATTAATGAATAAATGTGTGGTTTTTTGACAAGTTTATAAAACTGTTTTATAATTGAAGTGGTTAAATGTTATCTTCTTGCCTATTTCATTTAAAACTTTCAATATTTCGCGATAGGTTTATTCTCTCCACGCCTTTAACTAACAAAGTCAAATCTTTCTTACTTTCGAAAAAAACAAACACACACACACACTCGTATTGTACCATGTATCTATTGCTATAGTTCTACGATGTCGTTCGTTGTCGTTGTTGTGCCGCTTCAATGGAATGGTCGGGGCGGGGAGAGGGGGGTGAAAAGGCAACCACACACACACACACACACACACACACACACACACACACACACACTCACAATATATGCCAAGTGTCTCATGGGTGTGTCTTTTGTCTGCTTTTTTTAAATCTTTTTTTGCCCTGCTCAGATTTTAGTCGCTTCTACTGACCACACTTGGCAACTCCACTGACAAAGATTTCTAGTCCTTTTGCTTCTTCTGGTCCCATCTTCTCTTCCTTTTCAACTCTTCTCTCCCCCTCCCATTCAGTATCGCTTCTTTCGTTTTCTTTTTTTAAATTCCTTTTCAAAGTGACTCATCTTACATCTCTCGGTATATGTTATTTGCCCCCTTTATATTCTCTTTATCAGGAATTTAGACCCTTCCTGAATTCCCAAAGATTTGTATTTCTCTAAACGTTGACGAAATAAATAGTGCAACATTTTGTCTTGCAAACTTAATCTCGTCCTTTTATACGTGTTGTTTTGGGTGAAGTAACACCAGTTTATAAGCTATAAGTTTTTTTAACTATACAAATGAGTGAGTTTAATTACAATAATCTTTGTGTGTTGTTGTTTATGATTCATGTAGAAAAGCCATAAACAAATTTTTATGTTCCTTCGTTTATAACAGATAACATATTAAAAAAAAAAAGGTCCAACCGTTTAAGCTCTACGAAAGATCATATTAATATATTATATGATTTTTTGAATCGAGTTTACATGTAATGTAAATTTTCGTCTAAATCTCATGGATATTTTCAGTAGCACAGTACTTTCTTTATA
Organism: Timema podura; assembly: GCA_033556935.1. Classification (NCBI taxonomy): domain Eukaryota; kingdom Metazoa; phylum Arthropoda; class Insecta; order Phasmatodea; family Timematidae; genus Timema; species Timema podura. The sequence continues at coordinate 4,277,448 of JAVRXN010000009.1, read as the reverse complement.
CCTTGTGTGTTTTATTATTATTATTCGAAAGTGTCTCTATTTTTTATTATTATTTAACACATATCGTCAACTTTTCTCAACAAAAAACTATTTTTGAAAATCAACAAGTTAAATTCTAAGGATGACAAGAACTAAGGCTAAGGATGGAAACTAAATAAGAGGATATGCATGCTTTAAATTGGTCATGGACAGAATTGAGCTCCAAATGAGTAAATATGATAAAATGACACCACCCTTCATGTCTCCTAAGACATTGAAATACATCTGCTTTGGCTCTCAATAACTCACTTAGGCGAAATGAATCGTTAAAACAAAAATAGCACAGTAAAGATTCACCCTTGACCCTACAGGTCCGAGCCTTAAGTTGTTTGTGTGGAATTAAACAGACACATTGTAAGGTAATTACGGGCTTAAATCTCAGCTGGGACACTTGACGTGTTTATTCACTTAATCTTTTAAAAGCTATTAATAATATAGCTTATATTAATAATTAGTACTTTAGTACTCAACCCACCAAATTAATTCATAAATAAAATATAGCAACTATTTATTTGTAAAAAATAATTTATTACAAGTTCAATAGTGAAAACTGACTATGTAAATTATCTGTAGAATAACATACTTGTTACCTGTATCGGCGAGCACGCGGAATAACCGTCAAGATCGCTTCGTCTGGTTTCATGGTGACGGGAAGGCTTGGTCTCGAATTCCGGCTGGGTGTTCGGTGGGTGATTTTACTAATCTGTTTTCCACTCTTCCTCTACGCAAATTTGGGTAATTTCCACTCATTTTTCTAGCTTCTTCACTCCTACCACAATGAATGCAATTTAGTGTGGATAGCCCAAATGAGTAGTAAGACGAGATTTAAAAAAAAAATTGTTTGTGGCCTCTAAATGAGGGATTCTTATCCTTTCTAACCCAGCGGCACCCTTGTAAGATTTTTCGTAAGCATTTTATTTTTCACATTTTTTATATTTTTTATCCAAAGTAGAATATATCAGAGTAGTATATTAAACAATTAACAGTTTTCTTAATGTTATAATTATTTAAAGTAAAAATAAACATTTTTACTTACCTTACTGAGTTAATAGAAAGATATAAAAAACAAAAGAATTGAATTAAATACATAAATACACTCATAGAGTAAAATAGCTTCGGAAATCATTTAAACCAGCACACTAACCAACCACAATGTGAGATCACTAAAAATTAATATCAGTAAAAATTAATAGTATCTAGCCATAAAAAAAATTATTGTCCCACATCGTGTGCCGTGGAACAAGCAATTCAGAGAAACACTAAGACACAAAATGTTTTTCTTTCTTTACTTCTATTATTTTATGGTAATATATTTTCTTTATTGTATTTTCTTATTCATAACATTTTCCCTCCTCAAAATCTTGCGAACCCCTAGTCCATCTAACGGCACTAAATGCCGTGGCACACCGGCTTAGAATTCCCTGCTTTAATTTGATTAAAGGCATTCACTTTGTCAACACATTAATTTAATTAAATTACTGCTTTATCATATAATTCTTGCTGGTGCTCATTGAAGATGTTGCCATTTAAAACTTGCAAGAGACTTTATTGCTAGTGACGAAGCTGTCGGGGTTTGATTCCCGGTAGTAGCAACTCAAGGCATGACCATTATAAAAGTATTAGTAGATACCTATGTCTATATAGATAGTATCAGCACTATGCTATAAGATTATTTCAATGTTGACGTTAATCTTATCTCTCGTAGTAAAAGTTTATATCTTAAATTTGTTTTATTTAAACAAATGCCCCTAATGTGACAGGATCTATGAGTTAAATTAAGAGGAAATGAGTCAGCATTTACTAGAAAAAAGATAGAAAGTCATACCCTAATGACACCACCCCCAGTGGACGCTGCTGGAATTCGAACTGACAAGCTGGCTGAAATTAGTATGATATAGTAGAGTTAGCTATACCGATAATTAAGATTAGTCGAAATTATATTGTTAAGGTAACTTTTTTTCGTGTTGTAAATTTTGAAAGGAGTTCCTTCCCGTTTTACAGTCCTTCATTTTTACATTTAAGACGGTTTTTCATTGCAGTTTGTGTGGTTCTTACACCAGCAACCCCAATTTCAATTTTTCACCACACCCATAAGTAGTTTACTCTACTAGTTTTGGAAATTTAAAAAGAACAAATTTCACCAGCTCCCACTTATAAAGATGACATATTTAATACTAATGTTGTTACTTAGATTGTTCCCTCTACACTACTGGCAAATTTAGTTTTCTATATTCCCTAACAGGTTTTTATACTTCTTCCGGCATTCCATTTTGAAATTAAAAATGTTCAGACTTTTGGGTTTATTTAAATAGTCCCTAAACCTACTTGCTAAATTTCGATTCTTTACCACACGGAAACGTAGTTTTTGTATTAATTTTAAAAATGTGTAACCCCTGGTCATTTCTTCCTCCCCCACCTTTTTTTTTGTATTTTGTTATTTGGAGGAATCCATCTACCTACTTGCCAAATTCAAATGTTACACCACACCTAAAAGTGGTTATAAATACCCTCCCCCCCCCCATTCCCTTTCATCCCGGGGCCCCATTTACAACTCTGAGGTTCTTCTGGTGGCTCCTTTACCTTCCTTCCGAATTCTAAGTTTTCTATCACAACCAAATCTTTGTTCTTGTTCATACCCTCTACCCTATTTCCTAAGGCCCCACTTAAAAATTTAAAGTTTTAAGAATTGTATAGCTATTTGGAGTGGTATCTTTAGCTGCCTACTAAATTTTCATTTTCTACCACACTGATAACTAATTATGTCTATTAGTTTTGGTAATTTTGATCCCTTCTTCACACTCTTTTCTCAAATTCACTCTTAGAAATTAAAGTTTCAAAATATGTTTGGTTATCTGAAGTGGTCTCTCTGTCTGCCAAATTTTAATTTTATACCTCATCTTTAAAGTTGTTTTCTTAATCATATCCCCCTCCTCAATTTCCTTTAGCCCCAATTTTAAATTTCCTATTTTTACATTTTTCATGTTATGTGAGGAAATCCCTCTAACTTCCAGGGAAATTTCAGAATTTTGGCTTATCTATAAGTGCCATATCGTTTTCTGAACACACACACTTTCATATATATATATATATATATATATAATATAAATATTAGTCTAGTGTAAGTACCCATTAGGGTTAAACGCATACATTAATTTTGTTAAAGGAATAGAGAGGAGGAAGTAAGAATTTTAAAGGAAATTCACACGTATTTGCGTAGAGGAAAAGTGGGAAACCTTTTATTAAAAACCACTGGACACTGATGTGGGCTTTGGGACTGCTTTTAAAAAGAAATTATATAATAACATACATTAATTATACAATAGCTATGCCCTTATTATATAAAATTAATTTCAATAAACTTCCATGTATTTAACAAACCATAAACTCATGGTACACCAACTGAAAACAATTTTGTATAATCTAAGAAGTTATCTGAACATGTGGATTAAGCGTCAATATCGTCTATTAGCATTTACCAGTGACGGGTGGTCGGGGTGTGAATCCCGGCCGTGCGTACAGAGTGTTTTTAATTAAAATGGTTTCCCACTCTCCCTCCAAACTAATCCGAATATATTCCCTCTAAATGACACTTCCTCATTCCCAGCTCACTAGTGTAGTTAAATGTAGATAGCCCGACCCTGTTCAGTGCAAATACATAATAATATAAAGAGAAGCAATGAACATCGGACCCGTTTTTACACTAAACAAGTGCACAATAAAAATATACAAATTTTTAACCAAATTAAATTCCTTCTTCTTATTTATTTATTTAGCACCGCATCTTAATACCCGTTTGGTTTGTACGCATAAGTATCAATTACGTAAATGGGTTAGGGATTGGGAAGGTTGAATTTAGAGGAAGTGAACCCGCATTTGCCTGGAGGGAGAGTGGAAAAAAACATTTAGGAAAAACCACCCCCAGTTCACCCGACAAAGATTCGAACTTCGATATTCCCGTCCTCGGCAGTTTAGATCAACATGAAACTAGCGCGTTAGCTAACTACGCCACTGAGGCGGGTCTCTTCTTATGTTACCACATGATTATGTGTAAGTTACATTAAAGCAGATTAGAGGAATTGTACCCGAATTTGTGCAAATGGGAATACACTTCATTCATATTCTGCCTCCCTTAATCTTTTCTCAGTTGTGTATATGTGCGACCTTCCCGAACGGATGTATAAAAAGCTAAACACGCAATTATTTAAACATAGATTATTTTTGCACCGCGTTGGACTTCCCGGCCGGTCTTTCTGCACTTTAATGGTGTTTGGGGGAGAAGCTTAGATAATCTGCTCCCTCATTTACGTGAAGGAAGAGTACGCCCTATGACCACGCTCCCTCATTTACGTGAGGGAAGAGTACGCCCTATGACCACGCTCCCTGATTTACCTGAAGGAAGAGTACGCCCTATGACCACGCTCCCTGATTTACGTGAAGGAAGAGTACGCCCTATGACCACGCTCCCTGATTTACGTGAAGGAAGAGTACGCCCTGTGACCACGCTCCCTCATTTACGTGAAGGAAGAGTACGCCCTATGACCACGCTCCCTGATTTACGTGAAGGAAGAGAACGCCCTGTGACCACGCTCCCTGATTTACGTGAAGGAAGAGTACGCCCTGTGACCACGCTCCCTGATTTACGTGAGGGAAGAGTACGCCCTGTGACCACGCTCCCTGATTTACGTGAAGGAAGAGTACGCCCTGTGACCACGCTCCCTGATTTACGTGAAGGAAGAGTACGCCCTATGACCACGCTCCCTGATTTACGTGAAGGAAGAGTTCGCCCTATGACCACGCTCCCTGATTTACGTGAAGGAAGAGTACGCCCTGTGACCACTTAGTGAAACATACATTCTTACCTGGCGGTAGTGTCCGAGCGCTGGAAATGGGTGTGAGGAGTCTTTGTGTGGATTTAAATGAGATAAAATGTTATTTAAAATGACTGCTACAAACGCCTGTATCGAGCATGTAATACATGTTATAGCCATGCAAAAATATCTTATGCGATGGGATGTTTAAAAACTATGAATACCATGAGATGTGCGTCAAGGTATTTTAAAAACCTGAACTACTTAAGGCAAAAATAAAATATTAATGGTTCATAACTAATCCACCATTAATCTGAAATAACTTAGCGCATTAAGATAAAAAGTAAATATAAATAAATAAATAAAAACAAACTGCTATATAAAAATGTTATTTCATATGTAGTAGTAAATATTTAATAGTTTAGAAAGTATTAAGTCAATCGTATTGAAATATTTACACGTTCATCTATAGCAAGCTATTTAGTCAAATAAAAAAAAATAAAACACTCTCATTTAATAGGTTTGCAAAATTTGATAAATCTAATTTCATCAGTTAAAACAGCTTTTAAAGGAAATGAAAAAAAAATTGAAATTGAAATTGAAACCCAAATTAGAATAAGTTTTATCGATTTTTTTCTTTTTCAAAAATGTCCCAATGCACGAGTATCCTTAATAGAAGATGAATCATTACTAGTGAGCCCGCCCTAGATTTGAACCTTGATCTCCTAAGTCAGAATAAGCACTGATATAACATTGGTAATGTCAAGCTATCTATTTATTGTCAGTTTTGATGTCTAAACTCGTTTTATACATGCCATTTTTATTTCTGTAGTTTTAACTTTCGTAGGGCTATCAGTTCTCTTTTATTTATTTTGAAAAATATTAATTCGATTAAGTGTTCTCAACAACTAATTAATCGATTGATTTCAACCAAACTTGGCACAAAAACACGTTAAGGAAAACTCTCCGTTTTCCATTTATTTTAACTTTATACTCGCCATGGTGCGATAATTAGAGATCTGAAGGGTGTGGGGGATCCTTTAATTTTCTCCTTGAAAATATTCCACCTATTTAAATTGAACGAATGCGATCGAGATATTATTCCAAGTTTTATCATTTGCAGGTCAGCTTAATTTTTCCCAAACGACAACACCAGAAACATTATCAAATTAGCTGCATTAACGATACAACAGCGATTCCAATTCTTTTGTCAAAATCGTGTATTGGCTACAATGCTTGGTAGTTGTACACAAAATTGTCATTAACGTTGGGGTTCCCCAGTCTGCTATAGACCAAATATGTTAATACTTCACTATTATTAGCAAAGTATTTACGAATACATTCCCTTCCCTTGTGATTCAATAGTCTTAAATTTTACCTTTTTTTCCCTCTATGAAATTTAAGTGATGCAATTTTAGTGGATTTTCTTTCTTTTGTTTTTGTCGTCCTCATTTCCCATTTACAATGACAGGTGATGCATTTCTTTATCATTTCCTCCTTTTCTTGTGTTTTCATATCGCATGGAACTTTTACCATCTCTCTGTTATTCTTTTTCACACACGTATTTTACTTCTCTCTCGGTCTAGCATACACATTGTTTCAGCCGGACGAACGAGTTCGTAGTTTGAATACGTAACAATAAAGCGGGTAAAACTTGTTCCTTCACAAACTTCCCAAGAGAAGAAAGACGATTCTCAGAACCTACATGTGAACAAAACCACAACGTTGAACAAACACAGACAATAAGTCACACACGGGGTGAAAGACGAGCTACTCGCGAATACTGATAAAAAAATAAGATGCACGTTTATGCCGGGTTTTTATAGCCAGGCAAAAAATAATTTTATTTTTAAAATGTCTAAAACCCGTTTCTATGGCCGCATGGCGCTACTATCACAATATACTAAACTACCGACGACGAGGAGATTGTAGTTCGATCCCGATTGGGTGTATTGAGGGTGGTTTTTTTTCCCTAGATTGTTTCTCACGCCCTCTCCATGCTAATGCAGGTACACTTCCTCTAAATTCAATATTCCTCATCTCTAACTCATTAGTTTAACTAGTACATAAGCCTGAAAATGTAGTAAGACGCGGTGCTGATAAAAAACCATGTCTAAAGTGCATGTCCCTACTGAACGTGGAGCAGTGTAAAATGGATAAACTTGTATAACATGCTGGCAAATTAACTAAAGTATTCAGGGTTTATCGACATTTAAAAACTAGATCTATATCTCGCCGCTAGAAAGCACTATTTCAATGCGGATTTGGTTTGCGAAGGCGGTAGAAAGGGGGGCCTCACGATGTATTATATAAGCTTATAATTTGTTCCTTGAAGGTGCGCTTTGTTTGGGAAAGGAGAGAAAGAGAAAAGTAGAATCTTAGCGATTGTCGTATAAACGTTCTACTATGGTTGGAAAACAACTAACGATCCCGGTGGAGAGATATTCTTTATTCATTTAAAACCATCAGCTTCATTCTCTAGGCTGGTGACTTCTTGGTGGTGTGTGGTGTGTGTATAATATATATATATATATATATATATATATATATATATATATATATATACACACGACAAAATCGCGTCTGTGAGGAAGAGAAAGAGGTTGGAAGGCTCGATATGTCAATACTCCACTGCTGCATTTCTACCTGTCGTTTGTCGGTAAACTTCAAAGAATCCGCAGTAGCGCGTTCACAACACCTTATTTCAGTCAGTAACTTGTCTTTCTACACGCTTTGGTGCCGCATGGCTTAAGGCAGGGATTCTCAACTGTAGTTCCAGGGCACTTAGGGGTGCCGCGAGATTTTGAGGTGGAAAAATGTGAAGAAAAAATATTACTACAAAATAGTGAAAATAAATAAACGGTAGAAACTTTTGTCTTTTGATGTTTCTCAAATTGCACGTGCCATGACACCCAATGAGAGACAGACTGAAATAGAAATAGACTATAACTGTGGATTCACACGTTCGCCGAAAAACTAGCGCAGAACAGAAACTTGGTCACGTGACGATCTCTAAGCCACTCATAAAATTTCCGCCCTTTCGGCTCGAGCTGTTCCGCTAAAGTTCAACAACTCATCTCTACTTCATCCGCTCTGCCTGAAATGTTCGGCACAGGAGAACCAATCAAATATCAAACCAACCATCTCAAATCAGTGCGCGTGCGTATTTGACAACGGCGCTCTCCATTCAGATGAAAGAACAGTTTCGTTGGCCTTTGTGAGGAGATCCATCGGGGGAATGATCTAAAAATATATGTTAATCCATTAGAAAATAAAATATTGATAGTCAGCTGTTTCTAGTTAGCGTCAACAACACACAGCGTTGAATCGCTCGCCACTGAGGCAGATTCTGCTTTCTATTTTCGGTGAACGTGGTAATCGAGCAAGCGCTTAGTCTTGAAGATGTGCGTGTTGCGATGTCGACCATTAGGCCAGATATCAATTGTGATCTAAACATTAACTGCAAGTTTCACATTAATAATTATGTTTCTATACTGATGGCTACATATTATTAATTCATAGTGCTCTCAACATTGTGGTTGGCCAGTGTGCTAGCTTATTTATTTCCAATCATATTTTATGTATTTTATTCAGTAGTGTTGTTATTTATATCTTTCATTTTACTCAGTAAGGGAGTACTTAGTAAAATTGTTTAGTATGCTATTTCAGTGTTGCCAATTTAGTGACTTTGTTGCTAGACCTAGTGACTTTTACGAGTCTGAAAGGACTAATTTTCATTTTTAGCGCCTAGTGACTAATCTGGTGACTGGCGATTTTCCTTAGTTTTCTGTCAAGTTCATGCTTATCATTTTAAATTGTAATGCTGTAGAATTTTAATTTTTGAACTACTGTACAGCAAGAACGGATGATGCATTGCTTCGGTCTACAAAAGAGCTCTAAACTATCTATCTGTCATTCACAAATCACAATGACATTGTTCCGGATCCAGGGATCACCTTAGTCCACTGATGTAGCTTACATTCATTTCAGATTAGTGTATGCATTTTTGGTTTGGCGACAAATCTGATGACTTAATTTTTCGTTTAGCGACGATCTAGTGACTTTCTGGTACTAATCTAGCTACAACACTTATATGGTCGTTGGCAACACTGTGCTATTTTAATATAGTCTATTTTGAATAGAAAATATAATAACCAAAACGCTTATAAATAATCTTACAAGAGTGCCACGGGATTCTAATCTCCTTCAAAAGGTGCCATAAGCCCAGAAATGTTGAGAATTCTTGGTCTATGGAGTCACTCACAGTAAACTAGACAGCCGATGATGGAGATTCTGGGGTTCAAATCCCAGTCGGATGTACTGAAGGCTGTTTTAAATGAGTTTCCGCTCAAATTTGGTAAACCTCCTTTAAATAAAACCTAACCTAATTACTAAGCACATTAGCATAATTAGTAACTTACACATGAGTTTAACCCAAGTAGATATTAAGACGCATGTCTAAGAAATGTATTGTTTTTCTAATGAGGTTAGTGTCCTTGATTTGATTCTTGGCGTGACTGAAAATTTTCTTCGTGACACTGGGGCTTCCGGTTGACTTGGCGTCCGAGGGCGTGATTGTTGTGTCAGCTCCACAATTAAAATTAACTAGAAATCATTAAGATTAATCACTAAGTTCAAGGTCACGAAGCCGACCCTTTCTGGACTACCTTCTTTCCCGACTTCTTTTAAAATTAATATTTTCCACATAATAGTTATTAACGGACCAAAAATAAGGTCATGAAATGAGAAGGTTAGAATAGAGGAGGTGCAATCATACTAACGGGAAAGAAAATGGGAAAAAACACATTCATAAATCGCATGCGGAAACCCCACCCCCGCAGTGTAGGCAACCCATCAGGATCATCATCTGTGACCATACATGCCATAGAACGCTGGGTGACCAGACCTTAAATATGTAATTGTGCTAGTTAAATTACAACTCATTTTTAAAAATGATATTTTATTTAGTACAAAGAGACATAAATCATTAATTTAGTTTAACAAAGAATATTTGGAAAATCTTAAGTAAGATTAATAATAAATAACTATTTATCCTTAGATCTAAAGAGTGTGAAGAAAAATCTTTTTTTAATCAGGATTTTTTTTAGCACTGGGTCTTTCTACCAGTTCTGGGTATAAACTTATGGAGGCCCTACTAATTATGCTAATTGTTTTAGGGATCAGGAAGTTTATATTTATAGGATGTGTACCCGCCTTTGCTGAAAGGAGAGTGGAAAACTAGTTTTTTTTTAGAAAACCACCCTCAGTACACCCGAATGAGATTTGAACCTTGATTTTCCCGTCATCCACAATCTAGTCTACTGCGGGAGTAGCGCGTTAGACCATGCTGAAACCGAAGTGGGTGATCCGGAAGATGATCAGACAAGGTTGATACACACTTGGAAAACAAAGAAAACTTGGAAAAGCCAGCTAATTACGTGTGACTGATAGGGAAAAGTCAGGAATAAGTCAAGGAAAATTAAAAAAAGTTACTGGAATTTGAAGATAATTTTGTGGTGATTTGCATAATACGAGGCAGAATAAACTAACGCAATTTTAAACTTTGTAAAGAGATGAGACATACTTTTCTCAAATGATTCATATTCCTTCATCCAAGAGCGCAGCGACTTGCCATTATAGACTCTTCACCCATCCCCCCCCCCCCTCCCACCAGATGTAAAGGAGTACATTCATTTGTCAGACCTGCAACGATTCTAAATTAATTATTGTCTTGTTCAAACTCCTCCATGTAACCTTGGGTAGTAAGATAGTTTAAAAAATCAAATAGCTGAAAAAAAACGTTAAAAATGTCTCATTGGAATATCTCCTGTGTTATTAAGAAGACGTTTGTCGTCCTCGCCTCAGGACCTGATATTCATGGGTTCAAACCCAGCCGAGGTCGACGAATTTTTCTTGAGCGGTAAAAATCCGTTGCACAACTTCCTTCGGAGGGAAAGTAAAGCCGTCGGTCCCATGTCGAATGTGGCATGTAAGAGAACCATGGAAGGTATTTTAAAATACTTTCCCGGCAAAATTGGTAAGTTATTTCTCTTTCGCACCTTTAAATTCTCGCGTGTAGATATAATCGATTGGTTTTAGAAAGTTCACGTTAAATACCTTATATAAATTAAATGAAAATGAAGAAGGCACTTACTCACCTCATGTGTTTGGAAATCCTGTGTTGAAAATGACCCCCCCCCCCCCCCTCTTCCATTACTCACTTCAACCTCACCATCACTGGTGATTTAATCTATTGTGAGCTTGATGCCTTGGACCTTTTTTTGGGACCAAAACCAATAAATAATGCTCCAGTACAAACATATTGTTTAATTTTCTTCACAGGGTGATATCAACATTTGTTGACTATCTGTCATGTACCGTCCGTCGAGATTGAAAGGTAGCAACTTGCTTGGCTAAACGCCCGCGCGGTATCCTACACCTCCACACATGACTGCAGAATAGTTTGCCTAGCTGCACCCGAGGCCGGATTTAAAGAAAGCCTTAAGTCCTTAAACTATATCTTGACTGTTTGAAAGGAGTGATGGGGGAGGAGAAATTTCTTTTTGAGATGTTCAAATGGTTTGATCTACTAAATTAATTTTACCTTTTTGTTCCCTTCCTAATAGAATCAATTATTCGTTACATACCTAGTTAATTAATTATGTTTGCTCTCATTAATATATGGCCTGACTTTTTTTTTTAGCTGTAAAATACACAATATTTGGCAGCAGTGCTACCCACATTTATTGGTTTTACATGGTAACATAAAGCAGGTCTCCCCCTTTTTAGAATCTTAATTACTGTGAATAGCTAATTATGAATTTATTAATTATTAATTATTATAGCATTCTACACATGTAGCGCAAATAACTAATTGAATCTAAAAGAATTTTACTTTATTTTTAGGACATTAAGTTTAAAAAAATTATATAATTTAAGGGTCCAATCCTGATATAAAATATTTTATACAATTTCCAGGTAGACAAAAAAAAGATTTGATAAAATCTTATCCATTGGACATATTTTAGTTATAAAAGTGAAATTTATTTGTTTCTTCAAAGTTATAATGACTGTCTATATCAGAGGTTCCCAATTTTTTTTGGCCACGGAACCCTAATTGATCATACTTTTTTTGGTGGAACCCCATTTTTATAATAACAAAAGTGATTGTACCTTGTAGTGTAGTTTGAATATATTCATGTTTGACATGAAAAGAAAGAATAATTATAAATACAAAATAATAACTATAAGTATTATAAAACATTTATCGTACAAAAAAAAGTAACTATTTAATGTGAAGAATGAAATTTTTTCACATATTTACTTATAATAGCACTAAAATTAGGCTTAATGTCTGACAATTGAACGCGAAGATCTGAACTCGGAACCCCTTTGACCCTTCCACGGAACCCCAGGGTTCCGCGGAACACCTTTTGGGAAACGCTGGTCTATATAACTTTGTGATACCATAGTTCGATTCCATACCTTATTTAATGTTACCAAAACGGCCACAATATAACTATTAGTAAAAAGTTTTGATAAATACTTTGATTGAGAAAATTGTAGTTTATTAAGATTTACGTTTATTATCATTTTCTAATAAATTAAATGTATAATGTTAACTCTTTTTGTTTTTATCAAATCTATTTTTTTACTAAATAAATTCTGTAAATCTAAACCATAATACTGGTTATGTCATCTGCAAGTATTAATATAATATCAGAGTGAGGAGGTTTAAATGAATGAAAAGCAAAGAATTTTTTTTTTTTTTGTTTACGAGCTTAAAAACACTTTAAATGATATATATGCGTTTTTAAGGTTTGGAATGTAAATTTCTTTAAGTAAAATAATATTGTAAGTTCTGTACCGTTTTTAAAAATGTCTGCCTGTAGCCAAAGATACCTGGAACTTTATAACCAATTGTGGTGCGTTTATTTATATTCATTAGGATGTCTGCTAAGGGAGGATCTAGCATACATACAATCAGGGTTTGAATCTCCGTTAAAAATACGGCCGGTTTTGTTTATATCTGTAACTTAGGATCTCTGGAACCACTTAACTGATTGCAGTGTGGTTTTTACTTTAATACTGGACCAATATTTAGGCAGGTTTTATCATTATTTGTGTATAGTCAGGTGTTTCGGTGTGAGTCCCGGTGAAGGGCCAGACAATTGTTTGTATACATTTATTGAACCACATAATTACTAAGGTGTGATTTGTATTATTCTGTAGAGTATTTATCCAAGTATTTCTTAGTATAGTAATTATGATCGGGTGTTTTGGTGTAAGTTCCGGTAATGTGTCTGCTGGATATGTGTATATATCTATGGAACCACTTAACTGATTGCGGAGTAGTTTTTCTTTTTTTGTAGAATATTTATACAGGCATGTTTTAGCATGATATAATCAGGTTTTGGGTTGTGAGTCTCGGTGAAGTACGAGCCGGATATTTGTGTATATCTCTGGAACAGCAAACCGATTCTGAGGTAGTTCATTATATTCTGTAGAATATTAACCAGGCAAATTGTAGTATGATATACTTAGTTCTTGGGTTTCGAGTCCCTGTTAAAGTTTCGGATGGATGTTATATATATGTTACCTGGGATATTTGTAACCACATAAGCGATTGCATTGCAGTTTTTTTTAAATTATGTTGTATTTATATCCAGACAGGTTTTACCATTAGTTTAATCAAATGTTATGTTGTGAGTCCCTGGAAATGCTGACAGGCCTAGCAATAATGAATTTTGTGGGTCAACTAGAAGGTTAAATTCCGCTCTTCCGCGAATAGGATAATATAATTCAGAGTGAACTATAGGAGAATATTTATATGTAATATAATATTACCTATTTCAACCACCTCTGATACTCATCTGGGCTACACGACTTAAATAATTATTGTGGTATAGTGATGAAGAAGATACCAATTAAAGAGGATGTAACCATATTTGTTAGGAAAGAAGTTGGTTAACAATGTAGGAAAACGTCCCTCAATATGTCCGGTCAGTATGAGAACCTTGTTTTATCCATCAATGAAAATGGACCATATGAAAATTTGTTTGTCCGCGTGACCACCGATGCAGTAGAAAATAAATCATTTAAGGCATTTCCTAGAATATTTAGTTTACTTTGTAATTATGTTTACTATAAGTATCAAATATTTAATTTTGTATGTATTTCGAGCAGATATCACACTGGTCTATAATCTATTATTTTGGGGCTTTCTTTTTTAAGTTCAATCAATAATGTTTTTACTACAATGAGATTATCAACAAATCTCAGACCTAACTTGGTGGTGAAGATAAATAACGCGCTAGTTTCGTGTTGAGCTAGACTGACAAGGACGGGGAGATCTAGGTTCGAATCTCGCTCGAGTGAACTGGGGCGAATTTTTTCTCAATGGTTTTCCACGTTTCCTCCACTCAAATGAGGGTTCACTTCCTTTAAATTCAACCGCCCCAATTCCTATCCCTTTAGAATAATTAGTACTTAAGCGTATTGTCCGAACGGGTAGTAAGACGTGGTGCTAAAATTTAAAAAACTTTTAACAAGAATGTGTATGCAATTCCATTAAATACTCTTTCTTTGGTATATTAATTTAAGATTGACTATATGAAGGAGGTTATCAGAGAAACAGTGAAGTTTTCCTGGCATTCAAACATATTAATAAATAGTTCGTTCTGTGTGTGCTAGCTGGCCGTGAAGGTTTGAGTTTAGCGTAAAATAGTTAAATGGCGCTTGTCTAAAAAGTCAGTTGGATCCCCTTATTCACTTTAGCAAGTAATACACTAACAAAATACTGACCGTTTCAAATGCAGTTAACTTTCATACATCTTCTAAACATTTATGTCTTGCAGTAAGCCAACAGCTATTACTCCTTCCAAGCTAATTTCAAGAATAAAATAAAAGATGTATTTTGTAGTCTGCACTACAACTTAAATATAAAATCTCATAATATTCAAATAATTATAGGTTACATTATTATTATTATTATTAGAATTTTGTTCTAAACAAAGAATCCTACAAGAGCACGAATTACAGATTTATTTAACGGTAAGATGTTGGGACTCTTAGCACAATCGATAGCTTGTTTTTTTTACTAAACTGAGGATCCCAGGTTCAATTTCTACATTGCGGTAGTTTTATCTTTAGTGAAATGTGTGTTTCTCCTTTTAAAGTGATGAGCTAATGGGATGGTGATGTTGTGTATTTTCAAGTTTTAAGATAGTATCAAATTCGTGTGCTGATTTTATCAGTAGGTTCAGAAAGTGCACGTTAAATACCTCAAATAAATTTTTTAAATAAAACCTTAGGATGCTACGCTGCTCTCTAAGTGAGATCGATTATTACTTATTGAATAAAATAAGAGAACTAAGGTGTACTCATTTATATTAAATATAACTAACTTTATCAGGAAACCAAAATATTTAGTAAAAAAAAGTTTCAGCAATATTTCAATGACTTAATAATATGCGTTGTTTGGCTATCTTTCATTCTTTACGCATCTTAAATATATGCATCATTATGGATCAAGTGTGCACTTGGTGCAGGTTATTTGGATTTCATATCTAGGCTTATTCGTTACATACTTAATTAATTATGTTTTGTCTCATTAATATATGGGCTGGATCTTTTTTTTTTAGCTGTTAAAGATTTAACCACATCACATATTATTTTGGTAGCAGTGCTACCCACATTTATTGGTTTTACATGGTAACATAAAGCAAGTCTCCCCTTTTCAGAATCTTAATTACTGTGAATAGCTAATTATGAATTTATTAACGATTAATTATTATATTCCACACATGTAGTGCAAATAACAAATTAAATCTAAAAGATTTTTACTTTATTTTTAAGACGCTGAGGTAAAAAAACTTATATAATTTAAGGGTCCCAATCCTAGTTTAAGATATTTAATATTATTTCTGGGTATATATATATAAAAAGAGATTAGATAAAATATTATTCATTGGATATTTTAATTATTAAAGTGAGTTTATGTGTTTCTTCAACGTTATTATGACTGACTATAACTTTGTGGCACTATAGTTCGACTACATACTTTATTTAATGTTACCTATATATCACTATTGGTAACAGTTTTGATACTTTGATTGAGATAAATTGTAATTAAATAAGATTTACGTTTATTATCATTTTGAAATAAATTTAATGTTTAATGTGTTATTTATTTACTAAATCATTACTATGGCATAGAGCACTTTAAATGTGCTTATTCTTTTTTTCAAGGAAGCAATATATTAATATATAAGTTTAGACAACTCCGCATTATGATAGTCCAGAACCAAATAACATATATATATAAATAATTATATATGTATATATATTTTAGTGCTGCACCATACCCATTCGGATTTTACGCCTGTAGGCTATTTAATTTAATTTTTTTATTCTGAGTAAGGCTGATTTACAGATAGTGTTCCCACATTTGCGTGAATGGAGAGTTGAAAACCATTAAGGAAAAAACCCTCTCAGTGAACCCGACCGGGATTGAACCTGGATATCCCCGTCATTGTTAGTCTAATCTATTGCGAGAGTAGCGTCTTAGAACATGTGACCACCGAAGCGGCTTAATCTTGTTACTAAATGATATTTTTTGAGTTTGTTTTGTTTGGCCTTCGAGTCAGTGCTTATTGTTTGCTGCCGTGAAATGAGTAGGCCTACAGCGAACAATCTTGTTCCGTGGTATAATAGGCCCTGCCTTCACCAAACACACTATAAGCGATGTCCTCTCCAGCCATGCGCTTTCGATAGTTTAGAGTGTAGTTATTCAATTGGATGTTACAGGCTAGGCTTCCAGAGTTAAGGAGGTATTAGATAAGATCATTTTCAAGGACGGTCGAAATAAGGAGTGGCGATAGGGGAGGATCTTATATGAAGAAGTGTGAGGAAGACAAGGTGTAAACTAGCTTGGATGTCAGGTTTAAATAAGTTTGATTTTTTTTTTTTGCCTGTGACAAGAAAGTCAGGGCTTGAATCCTGATTGGGTTTCTTCTGTTAAAAAGTATGCACATGAAATACCTCATTATTTTGAAAATAATTGTTCATCAATCTAATTTACCTATATTCTGTTTATTATCAGACACCATTCTCTCATTGTCGGTTTTTGTTTATTTCTTATACTGTCCTTGCAAATCACGTTTTTATAAGAATTTAACATAGCCTGTTATTTTATTTTATAAATGAGAAAATTTGGCAGGGTAGTTTTAATATTGACATATTAAAAAAAGGATTAAAGTAAATATTATGGATAACGTCTCTAAATAAAAATATTTTCACCACGTTGAATGAACTTACGACTGCTATTTAGTTTTCTTTGCGACTGTATATTATTATTAGCATTATTACCACCACGTCTTACTAACCGTTCGGGTTGTATTTACTTACACTAATGTGTCATGGTAGGGTGATTGTGAGATGAAATGGAGGACCTGCAGTTTAACGTGGGATCCGAACCACGGTGAATGCCTGGTATTCCACATATTCACTAGATAAGATCAATACACGTCTTGTCAGAGGTGAAGGAAGGGTTTGGCAATCAGATTAATCTGTGCCACGACCGAGGATTGAGCCCCGAACTCCCAGCGTAGAAATCCGATACCTTACCCCTAGACCATTTTGCGACTATTACTTTACTGTAAGGTTCTTACTAATTAGTATCGTTCTTGGCTACGATTCAAGGGAGTGGCTTAAGAAATCATGTTTAAATTTGAGTTGTGCCTAAAATATTAATTTTTCTATGAGTTTGCCTTGTAACATTTGATGAACTACTGTTGGATGTGGTGTATCAGGCATTCGGTCTTAGGCAAAATTTTATTTATTCTTTCATTATCGCGTCTCACCAGCCGTTTTATATACACGCATATATGTTAATTACTCGAATTGAGTAGCGTTGAGGAAGATATAGTTTGAGAGTTAATGTAGGCCTACCCAAAATTTGGTGGTGGTAGGGTTTTAAAAAAATTAGGACAAAAAATTCTCAGTCCATCTATCTGGAATTCAAGCCCCGAACTTACCATGACTAAAAAACCAAACTGAATATGCTGGGAATTTGGACTTAGTGTTCAACTATACCGATAGTTAATATTTAAAGTCTAGTAGGCTATAATTTTGCTTTTTTAATGTTGATTATATGTATTTTATAACTTCAATTATATAATATACTTTATAAAACGACTGGGTAAAATTTGTGTTATTAACATTCCCACAAGTGGCTCATAGGAGTGAAAACTTTCACATGATGGAAACCTCGAAAAGACGGCTCATTTGACCAACCGTTGTTTGTTTCTAAGTAGGAGAGAAAAACAAAACAAATACCCTTGGAGTGTTAGAACTGTGTTTCAAATTTATTGTTCACAGTTAATTCAGCCATGGAACGATATGGACGTTTAAGTGAAGTAGATAAAGGAAGGATTCTGGGTTTAGTTGAGGCAGGGTACACGGAGAGTGAAATTTCGCGTGCAATACCGTGTTCCCGAAAAACAGTTTCGTTGTGGAAATCTAGATGGAAAAATGAAAACACCCTCAAGTGTCGTCATGGTGGAGGCGCTTCACGTAAAACTACTAGGGAACAAGATGCCGCGCTAGTTTCTGTAGCTCAGGCAAGACCATATTTAACGAGCAGACAGATTTCTGCGCGGGTTGGGGTAAATTTGTCTAAGGACACAATTTTGGAGCGCTTACGAGAAGGAGGGCTCCAGTCATTTACTGCTGCTTCAAAACAGATATTAACAGAACGGCAGAAGCTGGCTCGAATGAATTTCGCACAAGAAAACTTAGAACGGCCATTAGAATATTGGAGGAGAGCTATTTTTACAGACGAGAAGGTATGGAGTTCATCAAATGATGGTCGTGTGCTAGTTTATCGCCCTAAAAATGCTCGTTTTCAATCACCTTATGTGCGTCAACGCCGCTATAGTGGTCGCTTCTCTGTATCTAGTTGGGGGTGGATTTTACACACTGGTATGGGAGTCATGTGGAAAATAGATGGACATTTAAACAAGGAACAATACGTGTGTATCTTGGATAACGTCTGTACGGGAAAGATATCCCGTAGGACCAATTGTTTATCAACACGACCGCTCACCTGTTCATACTTCTCGATTAGTGCAGCAGAGGTTATTCCATGGCCTCCATGTGGCTGTGATATGAACCCAATCAAGAATGTATGGGCAGAAATGAGTAGGATACTTCGTGAACGTAATCTGGATATCAGGAATTCAAATCAACTGTAGGATGAAGTTGAAGCTGCTTGGAAAGAGCTCTCTGATAGCCCTAGGTATGTTGCAAGACTTATTAATTCGATGCCAAGAAGATTAGAAAGTGTTGTGGAAGCAGAAGGATTTTGGACACGTTATTGATATGTTAAATACTCGCTAAACTTTAGTTTCTTGTTCAATGGGTGTTAGACTCAGAGTATTGGCTGGATATAAATCATAATTCACTTCTTGGTTTAACTACCTGGATCACCATCCATCGTCACTATCTTGGCTTAAAAGCCTGGATCACCATCTGTCGTCACTATCTTGGCTTAATCACTTGGATCAGCAGCTTCCGTCACTATATAGGCTTAACCACCAAGAACACTATTTGTCGTCATTATCTTAGCTTAACCACCTGGATCACCATCTGTCGTCACTATCTTGGCCTAACCACCTAGATCAGTAGCTTCTGTCACTATCTGGGCTTAATCACCTGGAACACCATTTGTCGTCACTATCTCAGCTTAACCACCTGGATCACCATTTTTCGTCTCTATCTTGGCTTCACCACCTGGATCACCATACGTCGTCACTATCTTGGCTTAGCCGCCTGGATCACCATCTCTCGTCTCTATCTTGGCTTCACCGCCTGAATCACCATACGTCGTCACTATCTTGGCTTAGCCGCCTGGATCACCACCTATCGTCACTATCTAGGCTAAATCAACTGGATCACCGCCTTTCGTCAGTATCTTGGCTTCACCGCCTGGATCACCATCTGTCGTCACTATCATGGCCAAACCACCTGGATCACCGTATCCTGTTGGGGAAGTGAGGACAGCTTCTGGCAAACTAATTAGACCATGGTTTTACTATTATTTTTATGTTATCATTGTGGTTGGGTTGAGTAAGGAAACATATTAGAGGTAAGATACCCCATTTGCTTGGAAAGAGAGTGGAAAAACCATTTAATAAAAATCACCCATACTGGATCTGACCGGGATTCGAAAACCGACCTTATATTATTTATTTATTTCTGCTATTTAATGTGCACTTTTCATATTACTTTAACTATAAACTAGCTAGGGGAAATGTTTAGTATTTTCCGTTCCTCCTTTCCTTGATAGAAATAGGTTAACATAATTGGAATGGTAATTCTACAATAAAAAAGTGCTAAAGTTGATTGATCCATCACAAAACGTAGCAGAGATATACTTACTACATTACAAGATGTATTTGCGTAGAAAGAGAAGGGAGACACAGATGTTATTACAGGGACGGTCATTATTTGCAAGAGTTTATTAAACTATTGTGTAGTAGCCGATAGTGGTTTCTAGTAATCGTAATTATATTATTCTTAGTTTAACTCGTCACGATGAAAAACTACACAATTTTTCTAACATATTCTATACACATAATTTAAATTCTTTATTTATATAATAGAGTTTTTGTAAATTTAGTAATGACCACACACGATTACATAATTGACACTAAATTCCTACTAATATATCACATATCATTTATATTCAAAGCTGTTAGTACCATATAATCACAGTGCTATACTTGCTAGTGTAACATTCAAAGTTAAATAGTTCAGCAGACGAATGTGAAACATGTTGAGGCATAGTCTTCTGTCAAACATATTTATAGATATTTTTAAACGTAGCTTCAATACTTTTTATTCTTGTGCGATTTTAATATGTATAGTTTTTTTTAATGATCCGGGTCCTACTATCCATTTGGACTATTGCAATTAACTACGGTAGCAAAGTAGGAGTGATGAAGGTGGACTGTGAGATGAAATGTGATTACTCACAATCTTGTGAATATCGTTTTTATAAAAAACATAATTAGTAAATCTAACCAGGATTTGAACCCTAATGTCTCTGTAATTGTAAAATCAAACTAAACAAGCTATATGTTCTTAGATAGTGTGCTCACTTAACCAGTAAAGGGTGTTTTGAAAGGCTGGTACAAAACAGTGCTGATTTTAAAACATTGATATCGTGGTATGTGTAGATGTGCCGGTTACTCGCTAGCGACCGATAGTTTAATTCGACAACACTGGGAATCAAATGACCTCTTATATAACGAAACTAACGGAATTGATGCGTGCCACTTTACAGTATATGTAAATAAAAATACACGATTCTTTTATTGAGTGCACCATGTTGAACGATTTGTTTAGCTATATCATTTAAATATATTGTATTTTATTTAAACCAAATTGCTAGTATCATAAATTGTGGACATTATTTAAATATAAACTTGTTTCAAACAAGCACACATTATATTCTGAAAATTGAAAAATGACACCTGGACACGGGTTCGATTCCCGTGTCCAGGTGTCATTTTTCAATTTTCAGAATATGATATCTAGTTGAGTAATTCCCTACTAATAAGCATAAATAATATCTCCGGCTATTAATTCTTAAGCACACATTAGTTACCTAGTATATGTATATAAATTGCTCATACAGGACATGAGTTAGTTCAAATTCAACTTTTTATTTTATTGGTTTACATAAAATAACATTTGTCTATATGAATTTAGTATTGTTACTCAGCCGAAATATCGTTTGGATTTTTTTTGGTTAAACCTTAACATGCCGGGTAGACCTATTAGTTATTATATGTTTAGCATCCAAATAATAAATATTTAGTAAAGTCCTTTAAGGTAAAGGTGTTTTATGATATAGAACCCATAAATACATTATTTTTAAATAACCGCCTGCATACAACATCTCAAAGTTAATGTATAGATTTTAATTTGGTTTGTTTTTAAATGCGAATTATTTGGTATCCTACCTGTTTTTAGAAAAATATGTTAAATAAAAACCCCAATTAACAACTTAATTCAATATTTTATTTAGTCATATTTAAAAAAATAACTATACAGGGATTACAAGCTATGGAGACCAATGTCTGCTCATTGGATTACTACACATTCACGCTACCGACTCTATTGCATAGATTTAATCTATTTTTCTTTTGTTTTCATACAAATAAACACATTTCTTGGATTTCTGGTGCATTGAAAGTTTTTTTGTTCTTTTGTTTACATACTTCAAAATGGTGCGTTTCTTTCAACAAAATTATTCTCTAGCTCACACGCGAAGGGAGAGAAGCGTCCTTTAGTTTTATGTTACTTTACTCCAGGGGTGGCCAACATAATTTTCTGTCATACCACTATCTATATTCAACGCTTTTGGCATTGTGTATGTAACTATCGCCTAAAACCTCAAACATTACCTGACTACTTCCCCCTTTCTACATAGTGGACAATAAAACAACAGGGCTCTTTAGAGAGTGAATAGGGGATAAACTAAATTATTCAAATTTTAGTGACAAGTGAAGTTGGCCAAAATAACTCGTTTATTTGTTTTCCAATGTTATAGCTTTAATTTTTTTACCTTAAGGGTGGAACTTAAAATGTCTTTGCGTACCGTTAGTGTTCCGGGTTGGTCATCACTGCCCTACGTGACAGATGACACCAGTCTCACAAGGTGTTAAGCTGGGGAGGCGAACTTCCCCAAAATATCAATCTGTATGAAGAAAGTGTATCGAAACATTTTTGTAAATTTTTGAGACACAATAATTACTATATTTGTAATAGTGTTATTGTAACTGATTTTAGGCCTACATATATTAAAGTGTATCGATTATGTATTTGATTAAATAAAAATATGGAAGAAGATATATATTAACAACTAAATAGATCCTCACATAGAAATATATAAAACTAAGATTTTAGATTTAATTACGTAGAAAATTTGTATTTTAATTCACATTGTATGTCTAGACTTTAAATAATAAAAACCATTGGAAAAAAAAAATGTCCTTCAATATTTTTACATTATTTCCACAAAAATAACTATTTTAAGAATGAACGAAAATTAATCTTTTAAGTTACTACTAATTTTTCATAGCTACGTGTAATCTAATTGTTTTAGTTCAGTCATTATTATAACTCAAATTAAAATAATCATAAAGGACAAAAATACAATCTACAAGAGAACTAAACGTTTTTGGTATGGAATTGTTTTAAACAATAATGATATAACAATAGAAATTATGATAGAATAAAAAATAATAAACACAAGTTTGTTACACTCAAAGTCACCACTAATTTTTTGGGTTCCATACCAAGAATAGAATCCATATGAAAAACTCACGTTATATGTATGTTTAGGTCTCACACAGATCTCAATATTTGAATGGCTGGACACATAAAATCGAAGCTTGGGTTGGAGCTAAATGCTAAGACGAATAACGGAATTTGTGAGACATTAAAAGTAAGTTTACGGTTTTTTTTTCACCAAAATGTGTGTGGTATTTTTAAAAAGATTTTACCGTGAGAGCTTCAAATATATATATATATATAAATAAATATATATTATGTCTGGATATAATTTTATATATATATATATATATATATATGAAATTTTAGCAAACATTTTATATATATATAAAATTTTAGCAAAAATTCTCATAAACGGGATTTTATAAATGTTGGGGAAGATCTTAAAAAACTAGGGATATGTAAAACATATTTGTTTACAATAAAAATTATTTTATTTATATGACAACAACAATACTTTTCAAAATATTTCTATATTGCTCTCAGTACATTTTCTCATGAATGCCGCGTGCCGACAACTTTCGATGGAGCAGGACCGCATAAACGAGAAGAGGATGGTGAGCCTAGGTATGAAATCCAAATAACCTGCACCAAGTGCACACTTGATCCTTAATAATACATATATTTAAGATGCGTAAAGAATAAAAGCTAGCCAAACAACGCATATTATTAAGTCAGAGAAATATTGCTGAAACTTTTTTTACTAACTATCTTGGTTCCCAGATAAAGTTAGTTATAATTAATATAAATGAGTACACCTTATTTTTCTTATTTTATTCAATAATTAATAAACTATCTCACTTAGAGAACAGCGTAGCATCCAAGGTTTCATGTTAAAAATGTATTTGAGGTTTTTTAACGTGCATTTTCTGAACTGACTGATAAAATCACCACACTACTTTGATACTATCTTAAAACTTGAAAATACACAACATCCCCCCCCCCTCCCGTCCATCAAACTCATCATTTTGAAAGGGGAAACACTCATATCACTAAAAATAAAAGTTCTGTTATGTCAGGAATCGAACCTGGGAACATTAGTCCATTAGATAATCAAACATGCGATCGTTTAAGGTAAACTGTCCCATAATCTTACCCTTCAATAAATCTATAAATCTTTTTTGTAGAATTACAGGTTTTGAAAGCATTTATTATTATTATTATTATTATTATTATTATTATTATTATTATTATTATTATTATTATTATTATTATTATCATTATCATTATTATATAGGTAATCAATAATTATTTGAGGCGTATGAGATTTTAACATATAACAAAATACATCATTTATTTGTTCTTGAAATTAATTTGGAAGGAGTAATAGCTGTTGGCTTACTGCAAGACGTAAATGTTTAGAAGACGTGTGAATGTTAACTGCATTTGAAACAGTCAGTATTTTGCTAGTGTATTACTTGCTAAAGTGAATAAGGTGATCCAACTGACCCTTTAGACAAGCGCCTTTTAACTACTCTACGCTATAGTCGGACCTTCACGGCCAGCTAGCACACACAGAACGAACTATTCATTAATATGTTTGAATGCCAGCAAAACTTCACTGTTTCTCAAATAATCATTATATAGTCAATCTTAAATCAATAGGACAAGGAAAGATTATTTAAAGGAATTGCATACACATTCTTGTTGAGAGTTAATGTGTTTTTTAGCAACGTGTCTTACTACCCGTTCTGGTAATAGGCCTATTTACTAATTAATATAATGAATAAGGAATTGGTAAGGGTGAATTTAGAGGAAGTTAACCAGCATTTGCGTGGGGGAGAGTGGAAAACAATTTAGGGAAATCACCCTCAGTTCACACGAGTGAGATTCGAACCTCAATTTCCCCGTCCTCGTCAGTCTAGCTCAACACGAAACTAGCGCGTTAGCTAACTTCACCACTGAAGTGGGTCAGAGAGTTGTTTGTAATCTCATTGTAATAGAAATATTATTGATTGAAACTAAAAAAGCATTCCCAAAATAATAGCCTATAGACACGTGTAATATCTACTCTAAACATACACAAAATTTAATATTTAATATTTTATAGTAAACAGAACAACAAATTAAAATAGATATTCTAGGAAATACCGTAAATAATTTATATTCTACTGAATCGGTATAAACGCGGACACATAATTTCTCAGAATATCCATTTTCATTGATGAAACATGGTTCTTATCCTAGCCTGGAATTATCAGGGACCTTTCCTAAATTGTTTCCCCAACTTCCTTCCAAGAAAATGTAATTACATCCTCTTTAATTTGTATCGCTTACATTACTTCCCACAAAAATTATTTTAGGCGTGTAGCCCGGATAAGTAGTTGAGGTGGTTGAAATAGGTAATATTATGTTACATATAAATATTCTCCTATAGTTAACTCTGGACTATTATCCCCTTCACGGAAGAATGAAATTTAACCTTCCAGCTAACACACAAAATCCATTATCACTAGACCACTCAGCATTTCCAGGGACTCATAGAAAAACACTTGATTAAACTAATGTTAAAACATAAATACTACATAGTTTAAAAAAACTGCACTGCAATTGTTTATTTAGTTATAAATATCCTAGATAACATATATACAACATCCATCCGAAACTTAAACAGGGACTCGAACCACAAAACTGAAGTATATCATGCTAAAATTTGCCTGGGTAATATTCTATGGACTATAATAAGCTACAGTGAAATCGGTTATCTGATCCAGAGATATACACAAATATCCGGCTGGTCCCTCACCAAGACTCACAACACAAAACCTGATTATATAATGTTCAAACATGCCTGGAGAAATATCCTACGAAAAAAATTTGCAATCGGTTAAGTGGTTCTATATATATATATCCTAATATCTGGCTGACAATTCACCGGGACTCACACCAAAACACCCAATTACTATACTTAAAAAATGACTAGATAAATACTCTAGAGAATAATAAAAATTACACCACAGTAATTATGTGGTTCCATAAATGTATACAAAAAATCGGCTTGGCATCCACGGGGACTCCCACCGAAACACCTAATTATACACAAATAATCCTAAAATATGTCTGGATATTTGGCCAGTATAAAAGTAAAAACCGCACCGCAATTGGTTAAGTGGTTCCAGAGATCCTAAGTTACAGATATAAATAAATCCGGCCGTTTCTTTCACGGAAACTCAAACGCTGACTGTATGTATGATAGATCCTCACTTAGCAGACATCCGAGGGGATATAAATAAATTCACCACAATTAATTACCCAGGTCCAGGTATCTTTGCCAACACCATAAATTCTTAAAAACAGTACAGAACTACAATATTTTCTTACTAAAAGATATTTACATTCCAAACCTTAAAAAAAAAATAGAGATATCATGTAAATTGTTTTTAAGCTCGTAAACCAAATACAATACTTCTCCTTGCTTTTCATTTATTTAAACCTCCTTTCTCTTATATTATATTAATACTGGCATATGAAATGGCTAGTTTTATTATTTGGATTTCCAGAATTTATTTAGTAAAAAAACAGATTTGAAAAAAAAAAAATTAAACATGAAATTTATTAGAAAATGCCCATCAACGTAAATCTTATTAAACTACAATTTTTCTAAAATAAATATTTATCAAAACTTTTTACCAATATTTATATTGTGGCCATTATAGTAACATTAAATAAATTATGGAATCTAACTATTGTCCCACAAAGCTATTGACAGTCATAATAACGTTAAAGAAACAAATAAATTCCATTTTATAAATAAAATATGTCCAATGGATAAGATTTTATCAAATCTTTTTTTTTTTGTCTATTTGGAAATTGTATAAAATATTTTAAATCAGGATTGGGACCCTTAAATTACATAATTTTTTTTAAACTCAGTGTCCTAAAAATAAAGTAAAAATCTTTAAGATTCAATTTGTATTTGAGCTACATGTGTAGAGTATAATAATTAATCATTAATAAATTCATAATTAGCTATTCACAGTAATTAAGATTCTGAAAAGGGGGAGACCTGCTTTATGTTACCATGTAAAACCAATAAATGTGGGTAGCACTGCTGCCAAAATATTGTGTGGTTTGGATAAATCTTAAACAGCAAAAAAAAAGCCAGGCCATATATTAATGAGACCAAACATAATTAATTAACTAGGTATGTAACGAATAATTGATTCTATTAGGAAGGGAACAAAAAGGTAAAATTAATTTAGTAGATCAAACCATTTGAACATCTCAAAAAGAAATTTCTCCTCCCCCATCACTCCTTTCAAACAGTCAAGATATAGTTTAAGGACTTAAGGCTTTCTTTAAATCCGGCCTCGGGTGCAGCTAGGCAAACTATTCTGCAGTCATGTGTGGAGGTGTAGGATACCGCGGCGGCGTTTAGCCAAGCAAGTTGCTACCTTTCAATCTCGACGGACTGTACATAGCGGCATTAAATGACTAACTTTTTAAACGAAGAGAAAAAGTTGTCATTAAATTCCAGGACATCCTTGACAGATATTCAACAACTGCGAGGTTATCATGTAAATTAAATTAAACTTTCTTTTTCTACCAAAGCAATATTTTATTTATTTTGTTAAAAAAAGTTTTGATATAAAAACTGCAAAAATACTTCCCTTAAATTGCGTTGTTTACACTCCTTAAGGCAATGATTTCCAGTATTTGTACTAAAGCGTTCATACCTGCGTCGATAGGCATGTCGTCTAAATGTCGATCTCATTTTGCCTGTTTTACCGGTAGTAAGGTTGGGGTTCGAATCTTGGCTGGGTGCTATAAGGCTGTTTTTCTAAATTTTTCCTAATCTCCGCCCACGCAAAGGTGGGTAAATTTCCTCTAAGTTCTTCGTTCCTAGTTCTTATCAACTAACGTAATTAATATAAACCTTTATTATTACACTCTAGTATAGCTTATAAGACAGGGTTATGGTGTAATCCGTCAGGGTAATGGCCTTTGCACACTGGGTCACAATGTTCGGACACCTTTTTTGTAGTTCTTCCGACTCTCAGCAAGCAGTCAGTTTTTAATTAGAAATCTAGCACACAGCTGTGTTAATATTTCTAGCCATGCATGAAATTATAATATAACAACAACAAGAATGAAAAAAAAAAGGTAAGTCACATACGTATAACATATTAAAGTAATAATTAAAGTAAATAATATTGTAATAATATAATATATATCTCAACCCTTTATAGTAGTTTATAGCCTTGGTTGTTGTTCACTCAATTTGATATGTATTGCAAAAATAATATGGCTACTTTATCAAAACCTTTAGACACTAAAATAATTATTTTATTATATACAGGTTGATTGAAGTTAGCTCATTTTTGAAAGTCTGTATTTAATATTATTGTAGTCTTATTAAAATTACCCCTGAAGTAACAAAATATTTAGCCGATTGCATTCAGTGCGAAAACTAAAATCATATTTCAAACAGCTGCCACTCTCGAGTCAATTTTAAGTACTAACTAAAATGCTATCAAGTTTATTGGCAAAGAAGTTTCGAACACAAACACTTGTCCCGCCCGCTAACTTTAAGTATAAACTGAGTGTACCTTTGTTTGCATGCTTTGCGAATTACTTATGGTGATCATAATGCATGTTTGTTATTTCATTAGTTAATTTAAAAAATGTATTTATTGATAACTCTATATGTATTAGTTAGTAGATGACGAAAACAAATTATGGTGTTTTAAAACAAGGTGCTTAGGAAGATACTTGATACAAAAAGGGATACAGATATTGAGGAGTGGAGGAGGTTACATAATAATAAGTTACATACCTTGTATCACAATACATTACTAGGATAATCAAGTCTCGTAGATTGGGGTGGGCGAGAGATGCAGTGCGAATGGGAGATTCTATAACCATGTTCACGGTACTGACTGGCAAACCCAATGGGAAGACCTAGACGCAGATGAGAGGATACTATTATAACTACCATGAAAGAGATAGGGTGTAATGAGGTGGACTGGGTAGAACTAGCTCTAGATAGGAATAGGATGTAGTGAGGTGGACTTGATAGAACTAGCACAAGATAGGGATAGGTGGCGTACTTTTGTAAGTGCGGCAATGAACTTTCGAGTTCCTAATGCCTTAAAGTAACCATGTATGTAATTATTTGGTAGATATTTCATTTACTATCAAAATCATAAAAATTATTTTTGGATACGGGAAGTCCAGACGGGTAGGGAGGTTCTCAGAACGTATGGCTTTAAATCAATGATACTGGCAGCGTACAAGTAAAGTATGTATTGTTTTTTTTATAATATAATCATTCCTACAACAATATTCTACCCACGAGTTTAATATAAAAATACTTGGCTTTCTAGGAATGCCGTTGTTCCCTTTAGACTGCTGTTGTGTGAGTTCCTGACAAAGCTATAACAACTTTTTGTCTAGACGTGAACTCGTACAAGTTTTTCAATAAATAAATACCCTCGGAACTTCTACTCGCGACACAGTTTTGACGTTTTGAAATATGTATTCTATATTATTTTTTTATTTCAAATAAGAAAGAAGAACTGTTATAAATCTTGTAATTAAGTATTTTAAGAAGAAACTTTTGTGTAGCCGGTATATTTCAAGTAAAATATGATACCTTGCAGGCGTTTCGTTTTCCAGAATCTGCATGCCATTTTCCGAAGCAACAAGTTTTGACGAGAGTGTCTGAGTGTTTTGTGCTTTTGGCGTGGAAGGAGTCACTTAATACTCCCAGGAGTGTCTCCGTTGGTATTTTAACCTAGTGGGCTCCAACTTTATCAGACTAACGGAACAAGGACATAATTATTTGTTCCGTAAGAAGGAATGGCGAAGGACCGTATTAAGGGTCAAGCCCAAGTTTTTCCATATTTGGTTCAAATCTAGATTTTAGACTTTATTTCACAAACTATTCCTATTTATATTATTATTAGCACCGCGTCTTACTGCCCGTTCGGGTTATACGCACTTATGCTAATGTGTAATGGTAAGGTGATTGTGAGATGAAATGGAGGACCTACAGTTTAACATGGGATCCGAACCACGGTGGAGGTCTGGCATTCCTCACATTCACAAGTTGTGATTAATACACATCTTGTCAGAGGTGAAGGAAGGGTTTGGCAATCAGATAAATCTGTGCCGGGACCGAGGATTGAACCCCGGACCCTCAGTACAGAGGTCTGACACCTTACCCCTAGACCACCAGGTCACCCCCCTATTTATAAACACCTTTTTCAGTTGCCGAATGGTTTAAGGCGTCATTCCCTTAGTAGACTGGCTTGCCGAAGAAGGGGAGATCGGGGTTGGAGTCCTGGTCGTATCTACTGAATCTGGTTTTCCCTAAACGGTTTCCCTTTCTCTTCCCACGCAAATTTGGGTAGATTACTTCTAAAATGCTTCTTTCCTCGTACCTTCCCTATTAGATCGATTTTCATAAATGAGTAGTAAGACGTGGTGATAAATAAAATATGGTTTATAAACGGCTGCCAACTTTTCGTTCGTCTATTTTTTGTAATTATGGCTGACTTAGATTAGTTGTAACATTTATTATTCTGATCAAGGAATTGATTATGTGTTTAATAAACTGAACATTAACAGTGTTTAGGCTCAGTTCTATTTTACACATGAGTATACCAGCATACAAATAAAGGTTTATTTTACACATGAGTATACCAGCATACAAATAAAGGTCACCATCACTTTCATCGAGGTGTAGAAGTGAATGTAGGTAAACTGAATGTAAGTAAACCGAAACGTTAGTTATTATTCTAAAACAAAATTGATTCTAAATAAAAATAGGTGATACTGGTTTTAATGCTGGCTCCTAAAATACAAATATATCTAAACCCTAATTTTAATAAGGAAGCCACGATATTTAGAGGCAATCATTAAAATTAGGATAGGTTGAGATATATTTTATTTATTAATTAAAACATAATCAAAGCTTCCAACAATACTTTCTTATGGATTAACATATAATTTATCTTTACATCATTAATTAAACGGACTAAGAATGTCAATACAATTGTGTCACTTCCCCCTCCTGTATGTTCCTACGTGTGTGGGCTTGTCAGGATGTCTTTGGCCGAGGATAAAGTGGGGGATGAAATGATTACTTGTGTGGGCTCGTGATTGACGTTAGACTTGGTTTTTAAAGGTTTATTAATACTACTATTCTAATACAAATGTGTAGTTAAAATGAAGAACTTAGTGAATATAGAGAAGTGCGTGACCGAACGAGGTGTTATGAGGTTTAACCTATGGCCTGGCTGACAGCTAGGTGGTCCCTTCACGCACGTCGAACCTGGTTCCCTGGGCTCAAGTGGCACCCCCGACTGGTACTTGGTGAACCCGACGACTCAGCCCACGTGGCCCCATGACCTAGCTTACAATCTCCTGTAATCAACCAGCCCCGAGGGCTTCAAACCCCTCCTCTTTAAACCGGCGAACTGCCTGGTTTCTAGCTATGATTTGCCGACACCTCCCTTTAATGTCAGCGCTTCTAGTTTGCTTGTTTACTGATTCATCATAACCATCCTCACAACACCCGTTAGGTCACTTGCTATTTACAACATACAATGTATATACAACACCTGTTAGGTCACTTGCTATTTACAACATACAATATTTATACAACACCCGTTAGGTCACTTGCTATTTACAACATACAATGTTTATACAACACTTGTTAGGTCACTTGCTATTTACAACATACAATGTATATACAACACCTGTTAGGTCACTTGCTATTTACAACATACAATGTATATACAACACCTGTTAGGTCACTTGCTATTTACAACATACAATGTATATACAACACCTGTTAGGTCACTTTCTATTTACAACATACAATGTATATACAACACCTGTTAGGTCACTTGCTATTTACAACATACAATGTATATACAACACCTGTTAGGTCACTTGCTATTTACAACATACAATGTATATACAACACCTGTTAGGTCACTTGCTATTTACAACATACAATGTATATACAACACTTGTTAGGTCACTTGCCATTTACAACATACAATGTATATACAACACCTGTTAGGTCACTTGCTATTTACAACATACAATGTATATACAACACCTGTTAGGTCATTTGCTATTTACAACATACAATGTATATACAACACCTGTTAGGTCACTTGCTATTTACAACATACAATGTATATACAACACCTGTTAGGTCACTTGCTATTTACAACATACAATGTATATACAACACCTGTTAGGTCACTTGCTATTTACAACATACAATGTATATACAACACCTGTTAGGTCACTTGCTATTTACAACATACAATGTATATACAACACCTGTTAGGTCACTTGCTATTTACAACATACAATGTATATACAACACCTGTTAGGTCACTTGCCATTTACAACATACAATGTTTATACAAAACCTGTTAGGTCACTTGCCATTTACAACATACAATGTTTATACAACACCCGCTAGGTCACTTGCTATTTACAACAAGCAATGTTTATACAACACCCGTTAGGTCACTTGCCACTTACAACATACAATGTTTATACAACACTTGTTAGGTCACTTGCAATTTACAACATACAATGTTTATACAACACCTGTTAGGTCACTTTCTATTTACAACATACAATGTTTGCACAACACCTCTTAGGTCACTTGCTATTTACAACATACAATGTTTATACAACACTTGTTAGGTCACTTGCTATTTACAACATACAATGTTTGCACAACACCTCTTAGGTCACTTGCTATTTACAACATACAATGTTTATACAACACCTGTTAGGTCACTTGCTATTTACAACATACAATGTTTATACAACACTTGTTAGATCACTTGCCATTTACAACATACAATGTTTATACAACACTTGTTAGGTCACTTGCTATTTACAACATACAATATTTATACTACACCTATTATTACAACATACAATGTTTATACAACACTACTTCCAAATGAGGCCGTTGACGACAATTGTAATATTTTTCTCCCGTCATTGTGGCAACACGCGTTTCCAGTTTTCTAATAACGTGTTTCCTATTAAAATCAGACTGCACAAGCAATAGTTCCTTATCGTACCGGCAGAGGTGAGCCCGCGGACCGGTGTGGGTCCGTGGACCACCACTGTCCCAAACAATACCGGCTGTCTCTCGCGATCTTAAGGTTGGCGGACACTGGTCCGTATCACACCGAATAAACTCCTTTTTGTATTATTTTGTTAGAAAGTGGGTAAAAACTCAAATCTGGAGTATTTTCCAAGTTGGTGCGGAGCGATACAAGCCGTAGTTTGGGAGAGCAGTGATAGGCGTTGTAGACGTTTAGAAATACAAGACTCTTTATTAAGTGTTTTGATATTTTTTAATATTGTTTTCACCAAAATGTAGGGGAAACTTATGACCAGTTAAAAAGTTTAAATATTTAGTTTAAAATATTTGTAAAACGTGTGAAAGCTTACATAATACCTTATAAAACAATCCCACATTATCTTATATTGCATGACCTCAAAATTGTTTGTTTTATAACAAAATTTGTTGGTAAAGATAGTACAAACTATTTACTAACAAAAAAAAATCAGAAACAATTTAAGACATACTTGTACAACCTTAAGGCTTCAAGTCAATGATGAACTGGAATATCATTGTCGTGGTTGTAAAGGTTCGAATCTCGGATGAGTGTATGGAGGTGGTGATATTCCACAGGAGATCTATAGCTATGAATTATCTATCTCCTTTTTGCGTTAATTAGGCGTTCATCCTCTATTTACCCTCATACCTACCTATTTCGAATATTAAAGAACACAATGTTTGTGAATTCAAACCCAGCTGGGGTCAACGAATTTTTCTTGAGTGGTAAAAATACGTAGCACAACTTTCTTTGGAGGGGAAGTAAAGTCGTCGGTCCCATGTCAATTGTGGCATGTAAAAGAATCCTGGAAGGTATGTGGCAAAATAGGTAGGACCTTTTGAGCTCGCTCATAGAAATTCTCGTGTGCTGATATAATCAGTTGGTTCAGAAAGTGCACTTTTAATATCTCAAATAAATAAATATAATACACATTAAACTGAGAAGATAGTATTAAAATGCACGAACTAAAAAAATGTATATTCTAGCCCAATTGTTCCCAAAGTGGGTGATACCACCTTCTGAGGGGTGGTTGTAATACCCAGGGCGCCACCAAGAGGCTAGGATGCTAATGCGGGGTGCTGGTGTTGGGGGTGTTAAACTCCTGTTAAGTTACATTAAACCAAACGTCGTGAAACTGGTATCAATCCATCAAGCCTAACCATTGAAATAAGAATTTACTTAACAGTGAAGTAATTGTTGCTATTGTGGTAACTAAGACTCTTTCTGAATTGCTTTTAGACTTTGAAAAGCTGCTTGTATATCACTGGATCAAATAAATAACTTTTATTAAATTAACTAAACAACAAATGTTGGCGGGATTTTGAACAAGTGTGCCATTGAATGTTATGGTTTTGAATGTTACTGTATTACTCCATGAGTCTATGGAACCAAGGGAGCGGTGACATGAAAAAGTTTGGGAGCCACTGTTACAGGCATATGACTGTATCCTATCCACTAACCTTTTATTTTACTTGAACCACGTCATACTACCTGTCAGGGCTAATCTCTTACTTACATTAATAGAATGAGAGTGAGTGAAGGAAAAACACGCCAGTACATCTTGCTAGGTTTGAAATCTCAACCTCTCTGTCACCAGTTAACCTAAACAGACGATAATCATGTGTTTGCCGTGTGTGAGGGGGAATCTGATAACCAAACCACTCCTCCTTTTCTTTAACAGCGTTCTATATAGTGAGCCCGAGACCATGATCTAAGCATACAATTATCAGTCAGTTAATGACCGAAATGTTGTAAATATCACGCTTGTGTAGCAGCCCCTCCCTCAAAATATGTCCCCTCCTCCGATCACAACTTGAGAGTTGAGGTGTTCCACGCGCGAGTCCCTTGTCGCGTGACTGAGGCAGGTCGGATTCCTGGACTCCCCAAACTTGTCCTGCCCCCTCGCCAGCCCTTGTACATCGCGTAGCGTGACTAAACGTCGCTTACAAAGTGTTATTGTTACCGGCCTCCTGGCGAGACCGGCCCAAGTGGGGCCCTTCTCGGACCACTCTCTGGGCCCGACACCCTGGCACAGTGACATCTGCCCATTGGCTTGATTCTAGGTGAGAATATTTATTATCATCTTTATCAAGGTATTTAATGTACATTTTCTGAACCAACTGTGATAATACAACAGGTCACTATTTACATACTAACTTAACTCTACAATATCCCAATTAATAGGTACGTGGATTAAAGCATTATACTCATCTAATCCGTCCGGTTTGTCGGTGATGGGCTGTAAGGGTTCGATTCCTTGTCTGGTATTCCGAGAGGTTTTCCCCTAAATGGTTTTAGACTCGACTCCCACGCAAATGTGGGTACGTTAATTCTAAATTCCACCATCCCCGTCATTTACCTAATAGTATAGATATGCGATATTGCCGATAGTTATTAAGACGCAAAACATAAAACAACCACACATTACAACATATACAGCATTCTTGACGTAAAATCATCGCTGTGAAACAATAAACCTCCAATTTCACTTCTCTGACCTTGCCGAAAATCGAATCGAAGCCCTTTCACGTAAAGTAAAGAAACATGTTGTGTACAGTGTGATCAATATTCACGCACCGGAACGTAAAAAAAGAGCTAAACACATCCAGTGAATGTAGAGGGTTTGAAAACAAATTGTTAACAAAAATGGAACTCGAGCAGTTAAACGTGATTAGGCTTCAAGTACTTGCAATAGAAGCTTAATGGAAGCTACAAAATAAAGCGTAACGAAACGCCACGACGTTTTTAGTGTCTGTGAGACCCGGGAAAACTAGCTACACTAAAGAAAGCGTCTGCACACCATAAACAAACAAATGAAGTAGCCTACTAAATAGCCCTGTTGACGTTGCCTGGAAGGAACGTTTGGTGCACTCAGGCCCACTACGAGGGAGGCGGGGAGGGGGGGACTATTGGTGTAATGGATCGGGTCCGGGTTTTCCGGGGGCCCGGGCCTGAGATCTAGATTTACAAGTTTACAAAATAGAAGATGAAAAAAAATACAAATTAGAATACGAATGACAATCAATAAAATGCCTATCCATTCTAAAGAACAACTTATGCCCAGTCCACCATAATCTGGGTTTTCCTCCGGAGGAACTTAATGGCACTATTTTGTCACAATTATATCTTTGGCTCGGTACAGTCTTGTCCGTTGTTTAGAACCTTTTAAAGTTTTACGGAGTCTAGTATTTTTGTACTGAAACTAAATTTGGCGGACAAAGAGAGTCGGGCAGTAAATCAAGTTCAATTTAAATACTTCATCATGTACGTAACATTTCAATGTTCAGTTAAGTTACGGATTAATTTTTATACATTACTTTTATTTAGTAAAAGTGATAACACACTTAATATATATATAAACCAAAGTTAAGAATTGGTTTGAAATAAATGGTAAAGGGTCACTTTTCCTCTGGAAATACCTTACACCCCCTCCCCAACTTACCTCTCCCTCCTCTGGAATAAACTTGCCCCTTTTAAGATTTATCTCACTCCCTCTGATGTTCTCGAACATGAAGCTGAAAGATGGCTTTGTATCAAACTTCAAATAACATCTAGTTCTATAGGTATCCAACTTTCAAAAATTTGTTGGAGAATACCACTCTAAATAGATTAGAGGCATCCGATCACCAGAATTGTCAGGGAAAAATTATTCAAAATAGCTTCTGAGAGCATCCGATTTTTCAAAATGTGTCAGAAGAATTCTACTCTAAATTGCTTCAAGATACATTTAATTTTCAAATATTTTCCAGGCTAGGACACTCCAAATAGCTTCATCTAGTCACCCAATTTTTAAAAACTTCCTGAGGGGATAGACCACTTAAAATACCCTTATAAAAAAAAGTCTAATCCTTGGGCTTTTTTCCCCCTAAACTAACTGTCCCGATTCCTAGAAATTAGCTCGGGACCTAGATCTACATCTTGAATTAACATTACCTCTTTTAGCTATTTTCTTTTTTTTAAATACAATAATAAGTTTAGAATAAGCCCCTAAATCTAAAATTCATATTCGTCCTTCTTTCCTATACTATCCTACAAGTTGGTCCACCCCGGGTATATTAACCCCGATACCTGCCCCGCTAGGTGTCCCACCGCACTCTGGATCTAATAGTCCCCAGATTGGCGAAAACCCCATGGGCGGGGTATCCCCTCTCCACCACCTGGGGAGGCGCCCTACCGGATATTTCGCTCCGTTTACTACCCACATTATCACCATCTATTGACTTACAACTAACTTACTTAAAAATTAAAAAAAAAAAAATCCTAGTGACATTTAAATTTCCAAAAAAGTTATTTAGGATGGTCATTTCAAATAGCATTTAGAAGAATATAGTTTTAAAAAATAATTTCTAGAAAGGGCCGTTCCAAATAGGTTCTAGAGGTTTTAAAATTTTCTAATAGCTATAAGGAGTCAATTAAAAAAAAAATCTGGATGAAAATCGCTCAAAATAGCTTCTAAAACAATCTAATTCTCGAAATAATTCGAGTGATGACCTACTCTAGGTAACTTCTAGGGATATTAAAATTTCAAAAGGCCTATGGGGAAAAACCATTCCAAAAATTGTATAAGGGGTTCTTATTTAAAAAATAATAATACAGACGAGGGCCACTGTAATTATTTTCTAGAAATTTGACGGGGGGAAGGTCCTCACGCCCCTCAAAAGGCCCCGTTCCCCCACTCTTTTTGTTGTTTCCTAGACAAATAAGGTTTCTACCCCAATGAGGTTAAATATTACTCCCAAAAAAAAGGGGGGTGGGGTGTAGGCGAGCATTGCCCCTGGTACCGGGCCCGGTTTGAGCACTTGGTGGACCTGGGTACACTTCACACAACGTGACCTGGCTCGAAAGTTCTCCTTTGTACAGCTATTACGTGAACGTAAAGTTAAGGTGCTATAATAGTATAGCGGAAATTAATAAACGCCAGAAATCAAGTGGGCTTATAACGTTCTTAAGTGGAGTTGTCCGGAAATAGGAAAACAAACAGGTGAGGAGGAAAATACAAATGACAAAACCATTTATGCTGTGATCCCTCTATTAAATTACATCATTTGAGTTACAAAGATCCATTCTATGCTCCTTATCAGCTAACTCTCGTTTCCCTGACATTTAGATCTCAGTAATCAAACAGAATAACATATGTGGATGTTAGAACTTTCACAGTGAAAAATTTCAAATTTTAAGCTATTTTTATAAGTTTATATGCATAGGGTAGCATAAATTAATTTTGTATTAATCTCACTAAACACCAAACTATTTTACTATTAAAAGTTTTACCAACAACGCAAAATTTTATTGGCGAGATATCAGTTACCTTAGCAGCCCTTAAGTTCAGTGCTACATGATGGCTTCCATTTAGACACACAAGGAAGGCCTTAACGCTACGTTAACTGATTGTTAAGTTAATCGTGATCCCGGCTTGCTAGATGAAGAGAACATTAAGTCAACTGGAATAGGAGCTGTTTTATTTTACTAACTGTTAAATTAATTATCTTAATGTTGGTTGCTGTGTTGGTTTGGGTAAGGCTTCTTAGTCTTCACAGGTATTGCTTGCATAAAAAAGTTTCTTAGACTTGTTTATAGACCTGTGCTGTTGGTTAAGTTTTACGGGCCTTAATTTGTTGCTAACATGTATCTTTTATTTATCTTTCCCTATCCCACATCACCTTCAACTATTTCCTAAACTATTTTGTAAAGTTTCTTTCTAACCGATAAAGCAACATTTTTATGTGGACACAGTCTCCATGAATAAACTAGGTTCTGTGGGTTTTTAAACATATTTTCTTTTTAGTAAAAATACCTTTATATTCCGTGATCTTATGTAATTGTGTATTGGTGAGTGTCCCTATTTATCTCTGTATGTCTTCCTCCTCTTTAACATTCCGAATAATAATAAATAGATTTCGACAAACTTGATAAATACAAGCCTCGCATTAAATACGATTTTATATAATGTTGTTTTTTCTAAACTTTCTACTTTCCACTCTTCCCATTCCAAGACTGAACAAACGTCTTAACATTATTATTGGTTTAGTTTTATT
Source organism: Timema podura (assembly GCA_033556935.1). NCBI lineage: Eukaryota > Metazoa > Arthropoda > Insecta > Phasmatodea > Timematidae > Timema > Timema podura. Next base: position 4,238,091 of record JAVRXN010000009.1, on the reverse strand, counting down.
AATTAGTAAAATTAATAAAATACAAAACTTATCTTCATTTAAAATGGTGGTATGCGGCCACTTTATAAAACATTAGTTTTTAACATTTTGAAATGTGTTCTATATATTACGGACAAAATTAGGCTCAACTAATTTGAGCCAAATTAAATATATACTTATCTGGATTTGTGTACATTTTTATCCTTCAGGTAGGCCTATAATTTGTTTTTGTTACACCAGCTATAATTTAATTTATAGAGGTTAAACACTTTTTTAAAAAAAGAGTGTGGACATCAAAATATAGTAAATAACATTGAACTATGGAGAGTGTCATAATAAAGATGAAAGCAAGAAAATCCATCGCACATTTATTAATACTACTTAATTACGCCTTTACAATAGAGGAGCACTTATGAGCCTTTCTCACCCCACGGATAACCTGTAACTTTGATAGCTTGAATCAGATTATGCATCTTGGTTCGGATTTTTGTAACATGTGTTTTTAAACCAATGAATTGGAGACTATTGAAACTGTTTTACCATATTTAGGAATAGTAATTGACAAATTATTGAACCCAATTGCATTGTTGCAGGAAGAATAAAACAAACGAACTTCTATAAGTCTTCAGGTTTGATCACAATCGTTGAAAGGACATGAGATATGATGAAGATTAAGTTCTAGAAGTGTGTGTGTGTGTGTGTGTGTGTGTATGTGTGTAGGAGGAAGGGAGGGTCAACCGGAATCTTGTCCAAGAAAAATACTAATAATAATTGTAAACTTTTCACATATCCTGTCTTAGAGTCGGGCAGTTTAAGGCTTAAGAGAAGGCATTTCAGAGTAATTTATAGATTTCCACGTTTCTAAAATAAGCGAAAAGTAGAACAACTATGATTATTATATAGTCAAATAGTTTTTAAATGTTCTTCAAACCAATGCCCAAAATGACTGTTCGTTTTGGTTTTTTTAAGTTTTGTTATATTTAGTACAACTTGTATAACTTAGATCAGCTTTTTGACAGCCTACAATGTATTCCAACTGTATGTCAACTTTTTATTTAATTTTACTTGGCAAAGTTGAAATTTGTTGATTAAAAGTAACAACAATGATCTATATCTAATAGGGCATGTGTTCCCATTACTTAAATCTACTAGGGACTAGGCTACACTCAGAAAAATATATTGAGTCCACACAAGAAGGGGGTTGGAGAGGAGGCAGAAGGGGGAGGGGGGCTTATAATTGCATCCTTTATATTTTCAAACACACCAATTTGCGAAGACGTGGCATTTGGCCTAAACTTAAGGTGTGGCAGAAGGGAGCGCAAGTGTTTTTACAGTTTTTATAAAATTGAAATTTTTTGGCCAAAATAAATCAAATATTTCTCCAGCAGCAACATAGAGTTTATTTTTTGCACATATTAATATCAACAGATCTTGACTATCTGTCAAGGGTGTCCTGGAATTTTGTCAAAACATTTTCTCTTTATTTAAAAAGTTTTGACAAAATTCCAGGACACCTCTAACATATATTCAAGATCTGTTGATATTAGCACGTGCGGAAAACTAAACTCTACGTTGCTACTGGAGAAATATTTGATTTATTTTGGCCAAAAAAATGTAATGCTATAAAAACTGTAAAATCACTCACGCTCCCTTCTGCCGCACCTTAAGGCCGAATGACTTTGGGATAAATGACTTTTTTTGAACTTAACAACGCCAGTTTTTTTCATTCATACCTCATTTTAGGCTGAATGACTTTCTGGGAAGATAATTTTTAGGCCAAATGACTTTTGATGAAATTAACTTTTAGGCCAACTGATGGGTACTCCAATCAGCTCTATAGATCTTATCACCACTAATCAGCATATCTTGTAGTGAGGTAATTTAACCACACACAAAGTAGCATTTATTTGTTTTTGGTTTTTCACTTTTTTTGTCTATTTTTATTTTTTAAATGTAGCTGTTGCTCTGAAAAAAACCACTCAAGTACGTATTTAAATATTTTACTAAAATATTTTGCCAATTTGAAGTACTGTACTTATTAAATACATATTTCTTCAACTTGAATCAAATATGTATTCAATCCCTAGTGATAAGAAACCGTATAATAAACACATGGATATTTATACAACTACAATCAATATTAACTTTAGTTCATTAAGGTTCAACTTTACTCGAATAAAGTTTTTTAGTGGCTTCTCTCACAATTTGTACGACTCTTGACCGTCACAGGGGCCCAGTAAATAAAAATGGTTCGTCAAGCTTATCGACCACGAGTTCAGAATTGATATAGGAACAGTCCACTTGATAATAATTTAAAAGCATTTAATTGAGTGAAGCCTTTAAAAGCGAAGTGATCTGATCAGATATGAGTCGGTGTGTGGTACCTAATTTAATGACACGCTTTTTAATCATTCTCAAACGGACTGTTTCGGTCCAAACCATTCTGAGCCGGAGGGCGACAAGCCAAAATAGGCAGGAATTTTTCCTCAATTTGAACCTCGTTAAAAGATGGCCTTCTTTCCAGATATTATCTTATTTAATTGTTCTTATTGCCTCTATATACTCATACACAGTAGTCTATTCCCAACCAACCGCATAAAGCTTTGCATGCCATTCACAACTCCTATGCCATTTATAAGTCTTCTTATTTGGTTAATTTTATTCCTTAAAAAAAACCCATATATTTGCTATATATTCTCTCGAGAGGTTTTTTATTTTAAACATTTGTGTTCTTCCTTCTTCTTGTAACTTTGTACAAATTAACATAAATTGTCTTGTTTAGTGTTTACAATGTGGTCCCCTCATAAAACTCGAGAGTTTATTTAGTCTTTTTAGTCGCACAGAAGTGGCTACTGTTGGTGGCAAGACCAACAGAAACAGGTCTTAAAGTAACCTTTCTCAGACTTTGTTTATATTTATTAGATTTCTAGCTTGGAGTGATTATCAGATGTATACTCTGGTCTAGTAAAAAAAGAACTACTTGGAAATGCTACTTTAGAAATAAAAATAATGGAAAGCTGGTTGTTAAGCCACTAGAGTTAGATGTGTGCTAGTGTGGGTATTTACAACGCATCAGAGTACCCTATAGGGAATTTGAAATACATTAGTTACGATTATGGAATGTGGAGGAGGATGGTATCATTGTAGAAATGTACCCGCATTTGCGTAGAGTTGTAGTGGTAAAACATTTAGGAAAAACAACCTCAGGATACCCCGACAGGGATTCAAACCCCAATATCCTCGTTATTGGCATTCGAGTCTAACGCAAGAGGGACGCGTTTGACTATGTGATCACTGGTGTGGGTCTATGTTATAGACTTAGAGTCAAGAGACCAAGGGTATATCCCCGATTGGGCGCACGGGGTGTGGATACTGGTGCAGTTCCTTAAAACTTCATCCTTTTCACTCAGATTATTGGGTCGCTAATTGTCACTAAAACTTAACGTGCCAGTGGTTGGTGCCTACAGGGGTGTTGGTGTGTTCCTACGGACTGGTAGCTCCCGTGACAGAGGTCGGTGCCTACAGGGGTGTTGGTGTGTTCCTACGGACTGGTAGCTCCCGTGACAGAGGTCGGTGCCTACAAGGGTGTTGGTGTGTTCCTGTGGACTGGTAGCTCCCGTGACAGAGGTCGGCGCCTACAGGGGTGTTGGTGTGTTCCTACGGACTGGTAGCTCCCGTGACAGAGGTCGGTGCCTACAAGGGTGTTGGTGTGTTCCTGTGGACTGGTAGCTCCCGTGACAGAGGTCGGCGCCTACAGGGGTGTTGGTGTGTTCCTACGGACTGGTAGCTCCCGTGACAGAGGTCGGTGCCTACAGGGGTGTTGGTGTGTTTCCTGCAGACTGGTAGCTCCCGTGACAGAGGTCGGTGCCTACAGGGGTGTTGGTGTGTTCCTACGGACTGGTAGCTCCCGTGACAGAGGTCGGCGCCTACAGGGGTGTTGGTGTGTTCCTACGGACTGGTAGCTCCCGTGACAGAGGTCGGTGCCTACAGGGGTGTTGGTGTGTTCCTGCAGACTGGTAGCTCCCGTGACAGAGATCGGTGCCTACAGGGGTGTTGGTGTGTTCCTGCAGACTGGTAGCTCCCGTGACAGAGGTCGGTGCCTACAGGGGTGTTGGTGTGTTCCTACGGACTGGTAGCTCCCGTGACAGAGGTAGGTGCCTACAGGGGTGTTGGTGTGTTCCTGCAGACTGGTAGCTCCCGTGACAGAGATCGGTGCCTACAGGGGTGTTGGTGTGTTCCTGCAGACTGGTAGCTCCCGTGACAGAGGTCGGTGCCTACAAGGGTGTTGGTGTGTTCCTACGGACTGGTAGCTCCCGTTCGACTACTCCCGTTATAAGTAAAGTAGTACACAGGGCTGGGATGATTGGGTTGTAGACCCTACTCTGTGGGGTAGTGGTTTAATCCCTCACGAGTAATGGCGTGAGCAGAACTGTGGGGTTCTGGGTCTCGTAAGGTCGTGCAGTGTGCCGGTGCTAACCTGAACAGTTAGTGCATGTGCTAGATCATGGGCGCCTCTACTAGCACACACTAGTAATGGAGGGTCCACCTCTCCACGCGCAATGGGCGTAATCCCAGTCTCTTATTCAAGGAAAAGCGGGAAGATCGTAAGGCCGATTCTGTGAGCGGGCTGAAGCTCCGGTTACCACTCTTGATAGGTGGAAGGCACAGTCCCTGGTGTCAGTCCCACCAGTGAGTGGCTGGTGAAGGGAGGAGTTAATTCACGCCTCCCTGGATATCAGGCCTGATCCTGGATCACCCCTCCTCTCGAGGGAGGGCGGTGAGGTCATCATTTTGGGTACTCACCGAGAAACTGCCGTGGGACTTGTTCCCAGTGGTGTACGGCTACGGCCTGCACACAAATACGCGATACGTCACTAAAACTATGGCTTATTAAAACTTACTTAAACGATGCGAATCACCTTGACTGGTGATATTTGACTCGACTTGTATGAAATTAGCCTCAAGGAAAGGTGTTGCTGTTTGTGTCCTTGTCACTCAGAACGTTAGTTTTTTTTTTTAGGTGTTTAACGTGCTCTTTATGAACCAACTGATTATATCATTTCACAAGAATTTCTATGATTGAGAGAGAAAGGGCCCGCCAATTTGGTCGGTAAAGGTATTTTCGCATACCTTCCAGGGTTCTTTTACATACCACAATTGACGTGGGACCGGCGGCTTTACTTCCCCTCCGAAGGAGGTTGTACTACGGATTTTTATCACTCAAGAAGAATCCGTCGACCCCGGCTGGAGGTGAACCCACGAGCACCGAGTCCTAAGGCGAGCACTTCACTCCAAGACCACCGAGGTCGACTTTATTTATGTATCTATTAAAAATGTTAGCACTTCTCTAAAGTGTGAAGGGCTATGTATTTTTTGGTGGTGAAGTGTACATTGTAGAGTGTGTTTTTTACTGTAAGCTCTGTCTTGGTTAATATTGTCAGATTCAACTCGCAATAACTTCATTGATTCTCATGTTAAGACACAACTTTTAAAATATCTTTAGCGCTGTTTTGCTAGAACACTACCTTGCTACGAATAACTAGCAGTCCATGTTTCTAAATCAAAAGTTGTTTAGAGCCTTTCGTAATATTTTCATTGCTGTACAAACAGTTTTAATTAGAGAAGGAAGGTGACCTGGTGGTCTAGGGGTAAGGTCAGACTTCTGTGCTGTGGGTCCGGGGTCCAATCCTCGGTCCCGGCACAGATTTATCTGATTGCCAAACCCTTCCTTCACCTCTGACAAGACGTGTATTAATCACAACTTGTGAATGTGAGGAATGCCAGGCCTCCACCGTGGTTCGGATCCCACGTTAAACTGTAGGTCCTCCATTACATCTCACAATCACCCTACCATTACACATTAGCGTAAGTGTGTGCAACCCGAACGGGTAGTAAGACGCGGTGCTGCTGCATAATAATAATAATAATAATAATAATAATAATAATAATAATAATAATAATAATAAACTAGAGAAGGCACGCCCGAATCCTCGATTCCTCGAACCCAATGATATTCGAGAGATTCGAGATTCGTAAACATCTCAAAAAATATATCTCAAATACAAATTTTAAGAACTTGGTGAAAGGAATTATAAAAATGGGTGTAGTTGAGAGAGTAACAAAATCTATAAAAAAAAAAGGACAAAATTGTATTTTAAAAAGTATTGTGTGTTGTTTATGATGACGTAACATACATGACAAACAAAACATCATTTGTCAGTGGCACTAAGTCTCGAATAACTTTTTTATTAAATTTAATTTTATATATCTTTCCTCTAACTAAAATTATATATTTTTAAAGATTCGAGGACTCAAATTTGGATTAGAGATTTGAAATAAAATTAATATTAGGATTCGAGATTCAGATTTGATAATTATAGGATTCTACCCGTCCCTTAATTTTAACATCTCGGCGTCCAAACGTCAGTTCCGTCTAGTAGGGGTTTTTTTGATGACGGGAGCAAGACGTTCGAATTCCTGCTTAGTTTTATGACTCTGGATTTTACCGAAGTGTTTTCCTCTCTTCCTACACGCAAACTTGAATACATTTCCTCTAAAATTCTACCTTTATTTTCCCTACTCTCTTAGTACAAGTAGATTCTTGTCTTGTATATTTTAACACCGCGTCTTACCACCCGTTCGGGTCATACGCTTATGCACTAACTACGCTAATGGTTTTAGAGGTTAGGGAGGTTATGTTTATAAGAAGTGTACCCGCATTTACATGGAGGTAAAGTGGAAAGCAATTTTGTAAAAACCACCCTCGGTACATCCGAATGAGATTTAAACCTCGTTCTCTCTCCGTCATCGGCAGTCTCAGTCTACTGCGAGATTTACGCCTTAAACCAGGGGTCTCCAAACTACGGCCCGCGGGCCACATCCGGCCCGCCACAAGATTATATCCGGCCCGTTCCAAGATTTTATCAAAACACAAATTAATTGTTTCTCTTCGTTATTTATTAACCACTCACTTTATTTGACATGTCCAGTTTCTGTTTGCGCGCGTGATTCCCCCCATGACACCAAGCCAGAGTGCTTCCCCCATGTCACCAAGCCAGAGTGCTTCCCCCCATGACACCAAGCCAGAGTGCTTCCCTCCATGACACCAAGCCAGAGTGCTTCCCCCCATGACACCAAGCCAGAGTGCTTCCCTCCATGACACCAAGCCAAAGTGCTTCCCCCCATGACACCAAGCCAGAGTGCTTCTCTCCATGACACCAAGCCAGAGTGCTTCCCCCCATGACACCAAGCCAGAGTGCTTCCCCCCATTACACCAAGCCAGAGTGCTTCCCCCCATGACACTAAGCCAGAGTGCTTCCCCCTTGACACCAAGCCAGAGTGCTTCCCCCCATGACAACAAGCCAGAGTGCTTCCCTCCATGACACCAAGCCAGAGTGCTTCCCCCATGACACCAAGCCAGAGTGCTTCCCCCATATCACCAAGCCAGAGTGCTTCCCCCATGACACCAAGCCAGAGTGATTCCCCCCATGTCACCAAGCCAGAGTGCTTCCCCCCATGACACCAAGCCAGAGTGCTTCCCCCTTGACATCAAGCCAGAGTGCTTCCCCCTTGACACCAAGCCAGAGTGCTTCCCCCCATGACACTAAGCCAGAGTGCTTCCCCCATGACACCAAGCCAGAGTGATTCCCCCCATGTCACCAAGCCAGAGTGCTTCCCCCCATGACACCAAGCCAGAGTGCTTCCCCCTTGACATCAAGCCAGAGTGCTTCCCCCTTGACACCAAGCTAGAGTGCTTCCCCCCATGACACCAAGCCAGAGTGCTTCCCCCTTGACACCAAGCTAGAGTGCTTCCCCCCGTGTCACCAAGCCAGAGTGCTTCCCCCCATGACACTAAGCCAGAGTGCTTCCCCCATGACACCAAGCCAGAGTGATTCCCCCCATGTCACCAAGCCAGAGTGCTTCCCCCCATGACACCAAGCCAGAGTGCTTCCCCCTTGACATCAAGCCAGAGTGCTTCCCCCTTGACACCAAGCTAGAGTATTTCCCCCCGTGTCACCAAGCCAGAGTGCTTCCCCCATGACACCAAGCCAGAGTGCTTCCCCCTTGACATCAAGCCAGAGTGCTTCCCCCTTGACACCAAGCTAGAGTGCTTCCCCCCATGACACCAAGCCAGAGTGCTGTCGGAATTGCAAACCCTCATTTTCAGTCGCAGGCGCCATTCCTTATACCTAAAACAGAACTGCTTGACTGTGACGATTTTTAGGTAGTTCCAAGTCTCCCGACAGAGGGTTATAAAAGGAAAGTTCCAAAAGATGTAACCTAATTTAAAAACAAGTAATTATATTGACTAATTATTATAATTATATTTATTACATATAAATTGATTCATTCTCATAGAAGAAGAATCAACGTCAATCAATTTTATCAAACACTGATTGGTCTTGGAAAGTGGCATTTTTTACAGGCGTGACTGGCCACATAATTTGAATCTAAATCTGCGTGTTGAAACAATTTGATTTATGACCTATTTGCGCATGTCAAGGCATTCAGGGCAAAAATAATGCTACTTGAAGAACAGGTGAACGTTAATTTGGCCCGCAAAAATGTGTAAAATATATAATGTGGCCCGCATAGCAAAATGTTTGGAGACCCCTGCCTTAAACCATGCGTATACCGTAGCGGGTGGTTAAATGTTGATAGCCCTGACCGGAATTAATACTAGGCTACAAAAATTAAATTAAAGTTTTACTACTTAAACGTTAAAACTGTATCATAAATAAACTTAAACTTTCAATAATCGTGCCTAGTCACTCATCCAAAAGAACATAAGGTTAACTAACACGATACATGGCAACATGCTTCAATCAAGAGCGTGCATCACATTCTAATCATCTCTGTGATACAGTCGGCTTGAAATCTTCCAAGTTTACAGGGACTTTATCTCATGTAAATCATTTATGATTAAACAATAATGGAGATAAGGAGCTAATAGATGTTCCTATTACAAAACATTGTTGAAATATTTAATGATATTTGGATAAAAACTGCATTGAAAATGCCGTTTTTGACCATTTTAGAATGGCTTCACAGATAAGCACTGTGCACAAATCTTTATTCTGTCATAACAGGGACATACTGTAGTTATTAACAAGAAACTTTGTCGCTTTGTCCCCCATCGTCACCACGTAAAATTTCGAGTAGTCATTCAAATACGAATGCACTGAATCTCTGACATATCGTAGGTCTTTTTCCCCCCTTTAACTCCATACCTCGCGTGAGCCGGGAGCTGAGTTGGGCCTGCTTTGCTGCACGCTCTTAACGTATTTAATTTCTTTTAAATATTATTTTGAAAAAAAAAAGTCAACATATGCAATAAGATTCCAAAAGTCTTATACATTTTTGCTCATTACACATCGTAATACAATGAAAGTTGAACGCAATTGCTTTCTTCTATTGACTGAGACATTGTCTAGTATTATTGCAAAACACTTTATGATGAAGGGCCCAAAACGAGTAACCAGTTCGCTTACCAATACCAAAATACAGCCAAATTTGTATAAAAAAAACCTTTAAAGGGGCACATTTTTTAAAATTTATCTTGAGCTCTATCAACCCCTCTTTCCCCCTCCTCCAACAACCCTAGTTACCCCTAATTACGCCTCAGGATGATCCTGACCATTGGTGCGGGTGGTGAAACAGTAACATGGCATGTCTTAATAATTGTCTTCGTTTTGTTATTTTATCTATATTAATAAAATTAAGAGTGTTTGTCTGTTATGAGTGTTGTACGATATCTACCCAACACATAGGGCTGGAATTTAAAATTTAGTAGACCCTGTGAACGAACATATGCATCTCGAAGCGGAATTTTAAAATTTTGACTTAATTTTTTTTAAATTAATTAAAAACTTGGTCGGATGAAATAAAATGAAGAGTTTATTTTTCTGCCTGTTTGAAGGAAAGAAGAGCGTTGCCAGGGGTAACCATGCAATCCATACCACAGCCAACGCCACGTTTTTCTGATAGTCTTAAATAATTGTTTGGTTGTCTTCTAATTACACTTTTCTTTGTTTTCAGGTGAGTGTAATCGCTGCATGGACATTAAATTGTGTAGCCACCCATGACGGTGCTAAATATGTGAGTAAAGTTAAAGATTACATTCATGAAAAACTTCCTTAGTATTAACTAAATTTAATCAAGTATCAAAACAACATTTATGTCAATACATATAAAACTAATTTTGGATTAGTATTAATATTAGCTGTTCTCTCTTATGACTCTCTTTTGTCTACTAACTTAAACCACCAATGACCTTGTTGTCCTCTGCCTCCTTCTTCAGCTCCCAGAATTTTCTTCTTTCCTTCAAGTCATCCAATATTTGAACCCTCTTTCTTCCGAAGCACCTCTTTCCGTCAACCATGCCTTCTATGTCGTGCACAAGACATTTCCTCCTAAGGATGTGTTCGATCAAGTTTGATTTGCACCATTTCGGACACCCAGTAAAAATAATCTAATCTCGTCGGGAAATGAGCAAGTGTCTGCTTATTGTTTGGGCTATATTTTTGATTCATATGAGTTTTTAGAAAGCATCACAAAACGTAGTTTTACTACACATCATTGCTTGTAGATAATAGTTTACGCTTTCTTATGTAGATACCGTATTGTAACCGATACAATTTTTTGCTTCGAAATTACGATGGATATCTACGTTTTAAGCGCCCCCAAACTAAAAAAAAAAGCAGGTCTTGCCATTTTATTGGTCACTATGTTTGTATTTACCTAGGGCTAAGGCCGAAACAATTTGCTGGACTTAATTCCAAATTTATATTTACTGTAGATGTTATAGAGTTTAGGGGAAATCATGATTTTGATTATATCTCTAAAATTAATGTGCAACTTAAAAAGTTACTTGTTTTTGAAAACAAGAAACTGTTGAAAATAGCTGTAACAATTTTCTTAAAATTGATATCTAGATAATCTAGTGTTTTACTTTTAATAAATAACACTCTATTCCTGTATTTTAGAGACAAATTAATTTAAGAGTAATTTACTGAAAATCAGTATTTGAACATTTGGTTTAAAATTATTGTTGACTTTATGAGAGAAGTAGAGTGTACAGTTGTGTCGTTCATTTATTAATTATCTTAAAACTAGTCTATTTTTCAGGCCACTAGGAGTCATAAAGTTACAAATTAAAACTACAATAAAAAACATTGTATAGGCCTACCTACATACGCCATATTTTTCATAATCTCATTCATAGTAGTTCATATCTCCCGCCCCCTCACCCATTTCTCACCGTTTGATAGGTTTTTTTTTATCATTTGTGCCTTGTTTCACATACTCTACTATAAGATGATTTTATACATGATTAGAGCTTTCAATAAAAATGTAAACCATTAAACCAAATATATATATATATATATATATATATATATATATATTAAACAAGAAAAGAACAATGTTTTCGTTCTCTGAACTACATCCCTGCTGCATTTCCTATCATATAAGTATATTGTATCCAATCATTGACCAGAAACTGAGGAGTACAACCTCATACTACCAGTAACGTTGTCCGGGTGGTCTAAAACGTTAGACTCGCGCTACACTTTATCTCCTTTGACGGGGAGGTCAAGCCTCGATTATCGTCCAGATCGAGGTTGAAATACTTTTTAAGTTCTTAGATTCCCAAATTCTTTCAAGTTTTCCAACCAAAATAATTAGTATTCTACCCGTATTTAATAAGCAAACCTACAAATAAAAGATATCGCCATGTTTACTGTGTCTATCAAATTCATGACACAAGAAAATTATTTAAAAAATAGAATTATGTCAGTGTTTTTCAAAAAATTTCATGAATTGTAGATAAAACTAATAGCTTACTGTGGGTGCTCTTTTAATTCATATTTCAAAATTTATTTTTAAAATATCGGAAAATCTCCTTTATTTATTGCTCATATTTCCAGGTTTTCCCACTTTTCCAGGGTTCGTATCAACCTGTCCGATGTACTGAGAATGTTTTTCCAACTGTGATTTTCACTGTGGTTTCTTAACTCTCTCTCCATGCTAATGTGTTTTCCTCCAAGTATACCTCTTCCTCTTAAATTAGGTCGTTAATAAACCCTAAATTAAACTCATTAACTAAATTTAAATAAAAATATGACGAATCTATACTAAACCTTATTTTGATTAAGTTGATAAGTGAAATAAACATTCATCTCGGTTCCACTCCACTGGTTAGATCTTTCAAGAGCAGCCGAGCAAAAGATGTCATCAAATACGAATACATTTTCTTGAATAATCTTTAAACTTATACATTCACTCTGTTAGCTCCTACATAGATCATGTTTTATAAGACCTAGCACTATTCACTTATAAATAATCAAGAGCAATATATATATAATTGCTAGTAGCTCCTTTAATATCCTAGATTAAATTTTTTTTTTCTGTTCCGTTCTCTTGACTACTTTCCTCAAGTCCTTGTTGTAAAATTTATTTCTTAAAATTTAATGTGGTAATAAAATTTTCTTAGAAAAAATCCATTATTATTTAAAACTAACACATTTTAACTTTTTAATAACGTGATTATGTATTTGTACAAGTATTGTTAGTAAAACTGTCATCAAATATAATAATTTAAATAAATGGTACGGTGCACCGCACAGACTTTCTCTTTCATCTTAAAGATATATTTACTAAAAACCTTTGTAACGATACTGATTTGGACCGCTCTCATATATTTAAAAAGTCATGGATGAAGGTATTTTTCTTCAATAAATTGTATGTAAATTATCCTTTTATGACTTCATCCATGGATAATCACGCGCTTTTCAGAAATAACGTAGAAGGATTGCACCATAAAACTTATTTTTTATTTCAAAATTTAACTCCGTAGTATTTACCAAACAAGCAACAGACGTTAGCTCCCTATACCCAATAGGAAGCTAGCCTTCAAGACACCTGTCGCAGGGACGCTTTGATTTGTTGGTTTTGACACTGGTCACGAGAGGTCCAAGGGGTAAGGGGTATGTCATATATAAGTTGTTGTGCCTATAAATATATAGAGTAGTCACATAAATCTACAGTGTGCCGGCGACATAAACAGAGAGTAATCACATAATCTACAGAACGTTGTAACGAAACCAGTGCCATGAGATAAATAAATCGTGTGCAATATTAAAGGTTTTATTTATTTACTTAAATTATCTCACACAAACATTCTATACCGCTTTAATTAGTGCTCAATCACGGGGCAATTATCAGCGAACTAAACGGTATAACTCTAACCGGTGCCCCGAGCAAACTTGGGACATAATAATAATAATCCGTATCATCATAATTGGCGCTCGATCACGGGGCTATAAATACCAATTATACCACGATAACTCCGTACCACCTTACCCTTAAGATTTATGAAACGAAATCATATAGGTCTACATTGCTCCAGAAATACCCTACCAATGAGTATAAATGAAATAATATACACTGTTTCAGAAACATTGAAAAAAAAAAAACATTCTGTCCACTAGAGCACAACAATCAATTTCACATTTCAAAGAACTCCAAAGTTGCTTATATTTTAGAAAATATTGGTTTTATAAAAAATATATTTAAAAATACAATATTTTTATTTTTAATAGTGCTACAACTTTACAATGATGGGTTATTTCATACTTCAAATAGCTTTTTTTTTTACTAGGGTGGCACCCTTTTTTACATTCTCTGTATTTTATATTTTGTGACGCTCTTAGTTTGAAAAGCCGTTATATCCAGGGAAAATAAGGAGGAACTTAAAATTTGTGATTAAAAAATATTGTAGGAACACAATAATAATAATAATAATAATAATATCTGCGTAGTACTTGTGGACTTAATTATAACTTTCCCTTTATATATTTCCGCGTCACCCCTTTGAGAACCATCTAATAAATGAAAATAATAATTTGTTGTTGCCACAAAAAACCAGAAACACTAGGCTTATCATCGATAAGATTTAAATTATTCATGTTATATTATTTTTATTGAAGTTTGATTGGCAGCCATGGCGACTATTTGACCCGCGGGCTTGACTCTGAATGTTATACTTGAGTGTTATTGTCCTGCCGTCATTTTAATTCGTCCTCCGATATAACACGTCATTCTCTTTACCTCCAGCAGTCATTTTCTAGAAGCGCTGGAGGGGGAAGGGGGAGCACTTGGGTTGGTGAAGAGAGGGGGAAGCTGGAGGGAGTAATTTTATGGGGTTAGTAATGAAGCGGATTTGAATTTTAATTACTTGTACTGTGAATGAGGTAGGGCGAGTAAATTGCTCATTACTGCTGTGTGAATGTGTGGGTGTGTGTGTGTGTGTGTGTGATGTGTGTGTGTGTGTGTGTGTGTGTGTGTGTGTGTGTGTGTGTGTCCAACTCAAATAATGCACGGACCGTCACGATGAGTCGTGTAGCCGGTACATTAACCGTTAGTTAGCATTTCAATCGAACGCTGCCTGTTTAACTTAGGGTAGAGCGGGGGTAGTTAGGGGAGGAGGGGTGGAGCAAAAGGGTAAAGACGGTAAAGAGACGGGATGGGGGTAAGTGTCTGATACAAAGGTGAGGTTCATTAGAGATGCTTTCATCGTGGAAGTCTCGATTTCATTTTTTTTTTAAACAGGAATATATTTTTCTATACAAGCCTTATTTAAAATAGCACTAATTACCTTTATGTAATTTAGTAGGCTTATTTATAAAATACGCTTTCCAAAAAAGAGAGGTTAATCACGGGATAATTTAACCTTGGCAACGCACTTCTAATTAACACACTTACAAGGTTAATGAATTAATTAATACATCCAACTCTGATCCTGGAGGCCGACGTTCCATTATTCCAACACCCGCATTGGGGCTTACACAGTTTAAAGCGTTGGTCTCGCATTTTTTTTAAAACACCAGGTCCCGTTTGGTTTACACGCTTATGTATTAATTACGCTAGTGGTTTTACGGATGAGGAAGGCTATATTTAGAGGAAGTGCACCCTCATTTACGTGTAGTAATAGTGAAAAGCTATCTTAGAAAAACCACCCTCATGACTCCCGACCGGGATTCGAATCTCAGTCGCCTCGTAATCGGTGGCTTAGTTTAGCACGATAGTTATGCCTTGGACCATGTGGCCACTGAAGTGGATGTCTCGTAAATTAACTCGATTATAGGTGGGAGTATTTTTTCCCACTTATATGGTTTATTTGTGGTTTTTCCCATCCTCTATCCAAGTTTGTGGGTGCATTTACTAATATTTCCGTCATCATCCTACTCCATGAATTAATCCGTTAAATAACCCATGTGCCAAGACTAAAAGTTGTATCAGCTGGTTGAACATTTTTTTATTGGATGATTTCTCACCTTTTTCCAAAAAATATTTCACTAAAATTCGTTCCTATTCGGTTTTTTATATAAGATGGTGGTAGTTGTCAGCGTAATTCTCCTAGGGATTATTAAAAGGATTTTTGTCTTGGAAACATTATAAATTACTTCTAAAATTTCTATCAAAATCTTGATGGGTACATTTTAATAAATATGTTAACATTGTTACATAATAATATAAATTTAACCATTTTTTAGAACTAGGAGTAGTTAAAAAAGAACAAGATTTTTCTAAAAAAAAATGTTCTAAATATGTCAAAAGCCAAGTTCAATCTTAAGCTGCTGGTAGCACAAGCAGATTATTGGCCAAAAATTTAAAAAACTATTCATAGTGGAAGTCGCAATTTCAGAAAACTACAGTTTCTTTCGACAGCAATTTCTCGAATTATACACAAAAGAGTTTATATATATAAATGATGTTTTATATATATATATATAAATGATGTTATATATAACACATCATTTACTTCAAGGACTATGCCATCAAAGATTAAAAAAAAAATTGTGAGGGTGGAATCTATACGTAATTTACGCTATTATATGAATATCGCTATTAAGATGGGTCCCGGGGAACAAAAATCTAAAAAGTCTAAACTTACTCTGGGCTGTATACTACAAACTCTGTGACTTGGACAAACAATTGATCTGCTTTAGGAGATTTTCACTTGGATGCTCTTGTTTTCTTATGAAAAGAGATTCTTGGTATCTCTCTCTTTAGTACGAAAGTGTATATTCCTGTCAGACCCAATATCGACCTATTGTATGGCTCTAAATTGATTATTGAGGACTTTAATAGAAATGTGTTGGCCTGAAGATGTGCAACCGCTTTTAAAATCACAACAATTTTTACTGAAAGTCGAAAAGGTCAGTCCCTTTCCCCCCCTCTCCCCTTAATCCCTCAACGTATCTCAGTAACCTCAGGAGTCATAGGTCTATGAGTCTTTCACGGTCTTTATCGAGGAACGAGAAGGCGGTCAACTGAATATTTTGCCTAGATATGGCGCCATTTGCGCAAAGGTTCGCTAGTTTTATTTAAATTTAACCCTTTTATTTACATTGTATAGCCTTTTAACTAGAGAACTTTGGACTACAAACAACTATGCATGGTCATTTTCCCTTGCCGTACTTTACAATAAATAGCAAACATGTCACGATATTTTCAAAAATGGCCCGTGCGCTCTTAAACGGCCTGTTACCTGCTTTATCACCGGCGTTAGCACACGATCCACACCATACACGTTGTCATCATCTATTTTTGTTTGAATCTCCCCATTTATGATAGGCCCGCATGATCGTGACATGTATGCACGTCACTATATTGTTAATAATCACACAACAAATTATGCACTTGCATGTTTACACCAATTTCATTAGCGGGTTGTTATTGACACTTTCAACAAACGCTTTGGTTTGTGTTCGTAATTAAAGCTACGCAACTACTTGGGCTATAAACAACAAATTGTAGATATAGTGGAATAGTCTAACTTATTGGTGTCAAGTAGAGTCATTTTGATCAAACCTTCAATAATATTTATTTTATTTGAACAGCTGACTTTTTTCCTTCGATTCTTTCTCTCTTTTAAACGTTTTACAATAAACATAATAGCATAGCCTCGCAATTTCCCTCCACGTAAATCCGGATACATTTTTTCTAAATCATACCTTGTTCATCTCTATCACATTAGTGTAACTAATTAGAAAGGCGTGGTGTAAAAAATTAATGAAAATATTATAGTTGCCAATTCCCACCAATTCTCCGCAACATCAACGCAAGCCTTTACGATTTGGCGTTATCTTTGACTAGTTTTCAGTTTTTAAAAAATAACTAAATATCAACATTTATATTTGAAAGTTTGTTTGCTGCCATAGCACCCAGTACTATTTAAGGTATTCATACTCGATTATAATGTGCGCTGCTGCGTTCATATTGGAAAATAAACAACCCTAAGAATGTTTTGGGTAATTCTGGTTAATTTTTGTACGTAGGCCCGCTGGGACAGTTTTACCTTAACGTAGAATGGAAGGAAGCGCGATTTAATGTCAGAATATTTGTTATTTTCATAATTAAAAAATCTTCTTTGCTCAAAATAAATAAACTACAGTATAACTTCGGTTAACAGAACTTTGTTTAACCGAGACGCCGTTTTGTTTTGCTAGACAGGTGTAACCGGCGGGACTAAATTTTCCCAAAATTTAATTCTGTCACAGTCCACCCATGAATGATTGAAACAAACATTTCCATGAATTCCTAATCTTAACTTGAGTTGTAACTGTCCGGCCTTTTCGCTCCTGTCTTTTAGGTTCTTTTGATGTCCGGAGATCTTGGGGTAGTTTACATCAACGACAATCCAGGCACGTTCTTTTATGTTGCTTACTATCGAACTCAACAAACATGTTTCATAATAAGTCACATGTTTATTTCTACCATCACAACTCGGATTTACAAGTTATCCGAAATCAGATCTACCCCATTTATTTCTGATAACCAAGGTTCTACCGTATTTATTCAGTAAATACATTTAGTTTAATTTACTGCAAATGGTATCTTCAACAATTCTTGAATATTTGTCTAGGGCATTGCAAAATTTGGCTTGGCCATTTTATTTTTATTTAAAAAGTTAATCATCCAATTTTGAAATGTGGGTTTACCCTTTCACATTGATGAATTAACAACCAAGGACTGGATGTTGTGCCTGTCCTAGTCATAAGTTAGATTATAAGTCATATGAAGCTACGACAGGCCTAGCAAGCCTGTAGTGGAAAACATAATGTCTTGAATAAAATACTGACCCAGGCCACAGACTGGATACAGTAATAAATATAAAGTAAAGTAAATCATCCATTGCCATTAAGCTGAAGACATTCAAGAGATGTTAAAATTAACATTTCATTTATTTTATTCAAAAAATCTTTTTGTTATATAAACTGCAACTATACCTAGCGTCCTCTTCCATCCCACCTTAAGAGCCCGTCCCACGAACGATTGGCCGGGTATCCTTGCATCAATATACAAAACGACGGAAAAAAAGGTTTATTTCATACGTATAAAATACTTTTCTCTGGAAAACCTGGAAAAATCAAGGAATTTCTAAACATAGAATGTTTACCACCCTGCAAATACTAAGTTTTGACTACTAAATCTACAGGCTATATATAGTTCGATCACTACTGAGTGCGCAAGCCGTTGACATTATTTACTTTAAGCTACATCACTTTTTACTCCTGAAGGTTTCTACGCGGGAGATCAAAATCCCAGAGCCAGTCACGCGGTCCGAGACTAAATGTCCTGACCAATTGAATGCCACAGCTAGATGTATCGACAAATGAGATGCCACAACTAGATGCCTTGACCAATAATATGCCACAACTACATGTCTTGATCATTGAGATGTCGATTCTATCCGTTTCGAGTTAATTTATTCAGGCGGCTCTATACATTCTCCTATTTAAAAGAGTGAATTGACTACACTCTTATGAATTTAATTAAACGGGATACTTGGCCAAGAATGTGATCGAGGTACAGTACATACGAGGTAACATAGAAATCATCTTGGTTATAAATATAAAATAATCTTGGTTATAAAATTAAATCATATTGATTATAAAGATGAAATCATCTTGATTATTAATATGAAATCACATTGGTTATAAATATTAAATCATCTTGGTTTAAAAAATGAAATCATCTTGGTTATAGCTATGAATTCATCTTGATTATAAATATGAAGTCATATTCCCTAATCGTTAAACTCATCTATTTTGTTTTATCATTGACAAGCGAGGCTCAAATCCTGTTTGGGCCTGGATATGTTTTTCTTTATGATTTCCCCCTTTCCTTCCACGCAAATGTGGGTACATTTTCATTAATTTATACCTTTATTAACCTTACTACATTCATATAATTAAATGTGAAAAGTATGGACGAATAGTAAGACACAATGCACACAAAATGTTACATTGTACACTTCTGATTATCAAACATCCGCAAACAATAGCTCGTAATAATTGCTATAGAGACTCTCTCTCCAGATTTTTTGACAGACTGACAATGGGTGTAAATCACTACGATACGAAATGTGTGACGCGAACCATTTCACACATGCGTCACTTTGTGATTTAGACTCACGTGAATATTAATCGGGAAACATTTGAACGTCATAAATATTTCGAGGTTAAATTGGTGGTGTGAAATGTCGAATTCCTGCTTCCTCCTCACCCTGTCCCTCCTCCCTCTTTCCCGAGCCCCAATTCAGCCAGTGTTCTGCCTCTTCTCCCCCCCGTCCTCCTTGTCATTTAACACTGACAACTGGCAACTTTGTGGGAGGCTTGTAATTCCGTTTGCATATTCAGTAGAGGAAGTGCATTTTTATAAATAACTTTCCGTTCCGTGGATATCGTAGAGCTTAGTGGGTGGCTATGCGTGTTGTTCAGGACAGATGTAACCGTTTGAACAGCCGTAGAGCTTAATGGCTATGCGTGTGTCAGGACAGATGTAACCGTTTGAACAGCTCGTAGAGCTTAATGGCTATGCTTGTGTCGGGACAGATGTAACGTTTTGAAAACAGCCCGTAGAGCTTAATGGCTATGCTTGTGTCGGGACAGATGTAACCGTTTGAACAGCCCGTAGAGCTTAATGGCTATGCTTGTGTCGGGACAGATGTAACCGTTTGAACAGCTCGTAGAGCTTAATGGCTATGCTTGTGTCGGGACAGATGTAACCGTTTTGAACAGCTCGTAGAGCTTAATGGCTATGCTTGTGTCAGGACAGATGTAACCGTTTGAACAGCTCGTAGAGCTTAATGGCTATGCTTGTGTCGGGACAGATGTAACCGTTTAAACAGCTCGTAGAGCTTAATGGCTATGCTTGTGTCAGGACAGATGTAACCGTTTGAACAGCCCGTAGAGCTTAATGGCTATGCTTGTGTCGGGACAGATGTAACCGTTTGAACAGCTCGTAGAGCTTAATGGCTATGCTTGTGTCAGGACAGATGTAACCGTTTGAACAGCCCGTAGAGCTTAATGGCTATGCTTGTGTCGGGACAGATGTAACCGTTTGAACAGCTCGTAGAGCTTAATGGCTATGCTTGTGTCAGGACAGATGTAACCGTTTGAACAGCTCGTAGAGCTTAATGGCTATGCTTGTGTCGGGACAGATGTAACTGTTTGAACAGCTCTTAGAGCCCGTCATAAGTGGAGAGATTTGACTCAAAACTGATTATCTAATTAAAAAAAATTAGCACCTGTTTGTTAGGGTTATATACATGTACTAATTACACTAATGGTTTTATGGATGAGGAAGGCTATTTTTAAAGGAAGTTTACCCACATTTTTGTGGAGGGAGAGTGGAAAATGGGGAAAAAAATTGGGAAAAACCACCCTCAGTAAACCCGACCTAACCTCGATCTAGTCATCGGCGATCTAATCTACTGTGAGAGTAGCACCTTAGGCCATGTATCCACTGAAGTGGGTTTCTAAAATTGTTCACCCTTGTTGTTCGCACTGTACACTGGACCTTAATATTAGTAATATTGGCACAACATCTCAGTTGGTGGTGCGTCTGCCTTACTAATCTAGGTGTGCAGGGTTTGATTCCCGATTAGACCGACACATTTATTGTCTTTTCCGCTTTCATAATGATGAAAAAAGGTCTTAAGGTGGTGTTTTGTTAGTTTGTAAGTCGTGAGCTAGTATTAGTATCGATTGGTTGAGAATTTTAACGTTAAATATAATTTTCTTAAAGGAATCTATTCAAAAGCGAAATAGATAGGTGCAAGTTGAACTAAAAAGTCTTACCTTCATCGGTGGACTCGCGGACTAAATGTTAGGCTCGTCTAGTCAGGTTGGCCTACGATCGGGAGATTGGAGATCAAATCTTAGCTGGGTGTGTGTAGGTTTATTTTCCTAAATGGTTTCCCACTTTCCTTTCTTGCCATTTTGGGTACATTTCCTCTGGTTTATACACCCCTCGTCCTTAACCTGTTGACTTAAATATGCGGGTAGCTCTGACGGCTCGAAATACGAAAGAGTTTAGGGGGGGGGTGGGGGTACTTTTGCTTGTAATGGGGAGTAGAATGTGTGAAGCACAGACAGTAAAGGGATTCCCTTGCGTGGTCTTCTTTAAGTAGAGGCTGAGACGGTTTGCAGAAGTGCACATATCCCTAATTAATTAATTAATATATATACAGTAAAACCTTGGATTGCGAGCATAATTCGTTTCGTAAACGTGTTCGTAATACAAAGCACTCGTATATCAAAGTGAATTTCCCCCATAAGAAATAATGGAAACCCAGATGATTCGTCCCACAACCCAAAAATATGTAATTTAATAATGATTGATACCTTTTTTATTTTCGTTATTTAAATGTAACTGTACTGTAATCAAATTTATTAATTAAATTTAATGGTGGCTGGTGTGAGGTGGACGAGAGAGATAGGAGGAGGTGAGTTATTGTTTAGGACGACTTTCACTGTCACTAACGGAATCACTGCTATATGTTGGCTAACTCAAAAATTTTTTTGTGCGACTTTAACAAAGAACCTATCCAATGAAACTGCTCGTATTGCAAGATATCGCTCGTTTATCAAGTTAAAATTTATTGAAAAATTTTGCTCGTCTTACAAAACACTCGCAGACCAAGTTACTCGCAATCCAAGGTTTTACTGTATAGTTATTTGAAAATATACCTAGCGTCAAAATGTAAGTGAGAAGTATCTAACGGTCACAATAGGATTAGAAACCTTACATTTCTCGTTATATAGTTTTTTTTTACGCTGACGCCATGGGGTTTTGTTAATATAGAAAACCAAAGGTGGAATTGGTTCATTTTCACCCGCTTCAGTGGCCGAAGGGTCTAATAGGCGTAATTCTCGTGTTAGACTGGCCTGCTGATGACGGGGAGATTGGGGTTCGTATCTCAGTCGGGTCTACAGAGGTTTTTTTCCCTAAATGGGTTTTAACTCTCCTTCCACGCAAATTCGGGTAGTTGTCCTCAAACATTTTTTTCTCATCCCTACCTCATTATAAGCGTATAATCTGAACAGGTAGTCGAACTAGTTGATTTTAAAAAAAAAGGTTCATTTTCAAGTAGGTCACGTGAGATGTCACAGCTCTGAGATCAGGGTTAACGTTGACGGCCTTCTTCAAACAAATATTGTAATTTCTTGATGAGGCCATAACAAAAGATTAGGAAATAATCGACGATTGTTTTGATGGCTTTGAAGCTTCAGAACTGCCATTCTAAAAAAAAAAAAAATACTGCAAGGTAGGATATTTCCTCTCAAGTAGGTGGTGCCCTTAAAATGAATATCCTCCCGACGGGAGTGGGGAACCCGGATCCACGGGCTCTCGGGAAGCTCCGCTTGGACGAGCTCCGTGCGCTCGGATGACGTCAAGTTTTATTTTTAAAGGAGGGGTTGAATTTCACGTGCAAGTAAATTGCTGGGTGGTAAGGTCTTCTTGCTCGTTGTCATCGTGACGGAATTCTTCGTTCCTCTCCCTTAGCAGAACTCCCACGACGCAAGGACCGCGAGGATCGACCTGCCTCACGTCGGGGGACATGCAATTATCCGCAGCGGCGTACCAACGTGCTCTTAGAAAATGTCAAAGCTCGTTCCGGTGGGCACGAGGGCGAAGGCGTCAACCGCGTTTGTTCTGGTTTGCCGCTGACGGAGAGCTCGGGATTCGAATCCCGGTTAGGGTGTACTGACGGTGTTTTTTTCCTAAATGGTTTTCCATTCTTATCTCTGTTTTTCTCTGTGACTTTTCACAAATGTGGATACATTTCTTCTAATATATACCTGCCACAACCCTACCTCATCAGTGTGAATATATGGGTAGCCCGGATGGGTATTAAGGCTATGTGCACACAAAATAAGTTGAAACCGTTCACAATATCTTATGAAACTTTTTGATGACATCCGAAAAAGTTTCAAAATTATGGATAATCCACTATTATTAAAAGCAATTTTTGTTTTTACTAATATTGAAGGCTGATTGTCAGCGGGCCAAATCTAGGTTAGGAACCTATCTCTGTGGCAAAGGTGTTCTTCATTAATTTCCCTGAATGTGTTGTATTTTGGAGTTAGAATCAGTGTCAAATCGTCCACAAGCCTTCCTCTCCTGCATCCGGCCCACGTGGCAGAGTACAAACTTGGGGGAGCTTAACTCTACAAGTCCACCTAATATTTGATAGTTACTGTACTTAAATAAAATGTTTGCACTACGTCTTACTACCCGTCCGGAGTATTCACATTTTAATCACACAATGGGTATACTTATTGAGGAAATGTACCCGCATTTGATTGGAAGGAGGGGGGAATGACTTATGTTTTAAACTCTGTACAGCCGGTGAGGTTTGGACCATGACCTCCCCGTCACCATAAAACCAGACCAGCCGAGATTGACGCCTAGTCTCGATCCTGGTGTTAAAAAATTAAGCTGTATGTGATTATAAAGAGTTATATTTAGAAAATTAATGCAAAACCTTATGACAAAATCTTAATTTATAAGTGTCATACATCAGCAGGTACCAACTATCCCACGTCCTTAGGTAGGTGGCTATGGACATTTCTCAAGGGGTTCGTGCAACTCAGATGTTTGTGAAGGGGGTTCGCGAGTAGAGAAAGTTTGGGAACTACTTTTGTACACCAAGTAACCCACAAAGGTTTAAAATACTGTATATGTAACGAGCAGCTCGTCATTTTAACATAACTTTTTCTTATAGGTGGCCTGGCGGTCTAGGGGCAGGGTGTTGGACTTCTGTGCTGGGGGTCCGGGGTTCAATCCTCGGTCCGGCACAGATATATATCTGATTGCCAAACCATTCCTTCCCCTATGACAAGACGTGTATAGTCACAACTTGTGAATATTTGGAATGCCAGGCCTCCACCGTGGTTCGGATTCCACGTTAAACTGTAGGTCCTCCATTTCATCTCACAATCACCCTACCACTACACATTAGCTTAATTGCGTATAACCCAAACGGGTAGTAATACGTGGTAATAATAATAATAATAATAATAATTTTTTATCATTACCTATTTAAAATCGGTGTTCAAATATAGCAATTTTCATGAAAGATAATCAAGAATGGTTTAAAATATTATATACAGACAATTAAACTAAACATCACCACGAAAGCAATATTTAATTTATTTTAATAAAATGATAATAATTTACGATACAATCTTAGAAAATATAAACTTATTCACTTCTATGGTACTATTTCCCTTGTTTTCATGCAGTGGTCAGAATTTTATTGATGGATTGACATGTGTGCTGCCGTATGGCGCGTAATGGGACGTTCTATCCCCAGGCACGCACACACGCACGCGCGCGCGCGCACACACACACACACACACACACACACACACACACTAGCTGTTGTGCCCGGCTTCGCCCGGGTGTAGTTTAGAATGACATCGTTTCGCTCATTATAAATAGTGATAGTAAAGCCGTATAGATTTAACACTTTCGTGCAGGTCGGGTGTTCCGAAAATGAATTTTACTTCTGTCCGATTATGTTATTATTATAAAATAGAAGGTGTGCTCCACATAATAAAAGTGGAAAAATTGGTCAAAGACAGCCTATGGGGTAATGGATACACACTTGTAATTATACTTGTAATCACACATTCGTCATTATTTGAAAACTTAATTATGTACCACATTTGCGGTTATCCCGTCTTCGGCCGTTAGGATTAACCAGCTAATTGAAAGGGCCACATTGAAAATAATTGAAGATATTTACTATATAAAATAATAAGACTTACATTTTTTTTTCCTGGGAGTTTTTGGAGTTTCAATCAAAAATTAATTATATCATAAATTGCTTGCTTTCCCTGCTGTTCTCGTTTACCTTGCAAACACGTGTTGATGTTTTTATTATTTTATTTAATTTTTACCACACAAAAAATCGTATTTCTCTCTGTGAATATTATAATGAGGATTAATGTTGTGTTCTTTGCAAATCCTGATTGCTTACTTTGTTGAAAACACATGGCCCTTTTGTTAAATTTTACGTAGCATTCGCTAGGTTTCTCGTAAAGAAGGAAGGTGGAGTCACCATTGCAAGTTTCTAGTCCTCTCTCTCTTAAGCTTTCCTTCTCACTCTACTTCCTCCCTCTCTCTCTCTCTCTTACCTACATACATAATAGAGTAGCACTAGTCTCGTCACATTCCCAAATGGATTATTTCCACGAAGTTTGTAAAAAGAAGAACTGGTCAGCTTGGTTTGTTGTTTTATCATAATGTCCGCAGTAATGTATTGGGTGTGCCACATGTGGCCCGAGGACCACCAGTTCTACATTCCAGCTGTACACGCTCGAGTCAAAGTGCTTGCTCTTAACCAAACCAAACAAACCCCTAACCAGCACAAGTGGTCCGCACTAGCACTCAAAGACAGCGAACAGGTCCACCTACAATCATCGGAAGCCCGAGCGTTGTCCTCGTTTAGATAATATAACTGTCGGGACAGGAGTGGAGTGGGGGCAGAACACACGTGTGGCCAACCAGACATACCATATGGTCCTCCCTTGAACAAAAACAACCACAAAGCACGCGCCCATTCTTGTCCGCCGCTCAATATTACCTCCAGCTCACATCCAACCACAACCACACTTAACATAAACGGCACATAACATCACCCATACTTCCCCCCCTCTCCCTAGTAAGAAAAATAACCACACGCATTCCTTTACGATAACACACAGGGTGATTGTGAACACCGGTAAACAAGGTGCATGTCAGATAGCTCCCTGAATGATCTCTGTTCCGCTCTTGTATGGCACGGACCTGTTGCCTGTGTGATGAGGCATACTAGCGGTAATCATGTGACCTTTGGTTGAATGAGGCACGAAGTTCCGGCATACTAGCGGTAATCATGTGACCTTTGGTTGAATGAGGCACGAAGTTTCGATAGTGCCAATACCATCATATAGCTGTAGCACCTTGACTTCAGACAACATTTCAAATGTTTGAAGTTACAAAGAGTCTTACGGGGACATCGTAGACCATGAGTTTCTTATATCAATACTTCTATTTCATTTTGGCACGCTCATTCAAAGTCACCCAGTATTTACTTTACATGAGCCGAGGGTGGAGGGCCTGAGAAGAACCCATTTTAAATTCAAGGGTAGGGCTCACCTGACTCAGATTTTCTCTTTCTCTTTTCTACCTTATGTTCGGTGAGTATTTGCGTTGTTATATTTAATAACGACCGACCCCATTGTGGTGCGCGCGCATTGTTGTTATATTGCTGATGGAAGCGATGTTCTAAACTCAAGACACGCTCACGAATGTTGGGTTCCTTTGATAGATCTATAAAAAAATATTAGAAAAAAAATTAATATAAACTAATCGTTGCGCATATTGTTTGTTTTAAAAGTGTTAAACTTGTTTAACACGTGATAAGCCGCTTCAGTGGCTACATAAGTTATTTTAAGCCCTAAAGCGTCATTATTAAAATATACTAGATTTACGAGATGGGGAGATTGAGGTTTGATTCTGGTCGAGTATACTAAAGTGTTTTTTCCTTAATGGTTTTCCACTATCCATTAATGTGAATAAGGGTACATTTCCTCTAAATTCCACTTTCCTCATCCCTAACACATTAGTATAATTAGTACATATGCGATAGCCTGAACAGGTAATAAAACACGGTACTAAAAACAAAAGCTACCCACCATCGGTAAAACAGAAATTGCTCTTGGTCGCCTTCGCATTCCAGTCGGGTCCACAAATTATTTTAACTTTGTTTTGAGTCCGCTTCGGTGGCCACATGGTTCAGCGCGTCACTCTCGTAGTAGAATAGATTGAAAATGACGGGGAGGTTGAGGTTCGAATCTCAATCGGGTGTACTGTGGGTGGTTCTTCCAAAATTGTTTTACACTCTCCCTCCACGCCAATGAGGGTACACTTCCCCTAAGATAGCCTTCCTAATCCATAAGACCATTAGTGTAATTAGTGCATAAGTGTAATATAGCCCGAACGTGTAGTAAGACGCGGATATAAAAAAAATTGTAATTTTCATTCCATCTCCACGCTAATGCGGGTGTAGTTTTTTCAAATTCTACCTTTCAACTCTAGACCCCATTAGTGTAGCGACTAGCCCCAAAGGTTATTAAGACGCCTTGAAAAAATCAACCATTGCTGGGTGGTTTTATCCTCCTTGTTTTATCTTAACGACGCCTATGGTCTAGGGGTTTATGAAAGTTAAAATTTTGGGAAATTTACCTTCATTTGCGAGAAGGAAAAGTGAGAAAACATTTATAAAAAACCTCTCTCATTATACCCAGATAGGACTCGAACCTTGATCTCCCCCGTCTGTGGCAAACTACACTAAATCAATTTTACGCTTAGACCGCATGCCCATCGAGGTGGGTGGCTCAGCAATTCAATTAAAATTAAAATAAAGTCGAAACTACCCCCCTCCACTACATATTTGTAGCTTATTTTTCTAGTTTTATACCTCTTACCGATTAATGTCGTTTCCCTTGTAGGGATTACTAATGAATAGCTGTTTTTCTTTAGTGTTTTCGCCCTTACGTTTTCTTATTGTATGTTTCTTAGGGAGATCACTTTATTCCCAGCAATTTTCCTGTGTTGGGTGCTTGTTTCAAAAGTAGAATCAAAAAAGAAATTGGGCCATAATGCAATGTTCACACTTGCTCAGCTACTTTTAAGTATCAGCTGAAACAACTTAAGCTTGCTTGACTAATTATTATTGCTAGGTTTATAACTTATCTACAAATAATTTACACTAATTGGTGATTTTATGGACACTATGACAGGGTTTCCGATACACGAAAAATTTCCTGGTTCTTTATAAAACTGGACTAAGGCTTATCTTTGTTGGTGCTTTTACACATACTGCAATCCTGATGTCTTAAACGGAGTGATCACCGTTGCTGCTTATTATAAAACCAACGAACATAAAAATAAAAAACTTGGTATGATAACTTG
The DNA here is from genome assembly GCA_033556935.1 of Timema podura. Lineage (NCBI taxonomy): Eukaryota > Metazoa > Arthropoda > Insecta > Phasmatodea > Timematidae > Timema > Timema podura. The sequence continues at coordinate 4,209,795 of JAVRXN010000009.1, read as the reverse complement.
AGGGATACCTGCATAAATGCACCTCAAGCGTTTATTTTTATTTTTATATACTTTTCCCTGGTCATTGTAGTAGCCCACCCTTCAGAAATTGGGGGAAAAGACTACATTTTCACTACATATATTTTAATAACATATGTATTGCAATTCAACAACTGGCCACCAAACAAATACTGAGTAAATGAAAACATGGTTGCCTTAAAATAGTATTGCAATTATATAATTTAGATATTAATATTTGGTTAGTCTTTCATTTGCAATTATATTATTTAAATATTAACATTTTGTCATACCTCCCTTTGCTTTAATAGACAAACGGCCCACTTCAGTGGCCGAATGATCTATGGCAGTGGTTCTCAATAGGCGGCTCGCGAAGGATGTCAGTCTGGCCCGCGGAAAATAATTAAACTGAACAAATATATATGACTGATTATCTAAATTGTAAGAAATTTGCCATTCTAATTTGAACTATGTTTGGGTCTACCTACAAATGTGAATCAAGCTTCTCTGACATGAGCAATATAAAAAATTGTTACAGGAACCAATTAGCAGATGTTCATTTTGAAAACGCCCGGATTAGCAACAATATCCTATACTCCAGATTTTAAACAAATTGTTGAAGGAAATCGCCCTCATTTTTCTCATTAGTTTATTGATAACTAAAGTAAAGTTTGTTTTATAATTTATATTTTATAAATCCTAAAATAAAAATAGTGTTCATAATATTATGAGGTACTTAGTTTTCATTATGATTACATTATGTAAATCTTTCAAATTAAGTTTTCACACCCTTTGGCCCGGTCCATGAAAAAAATGATATAACTGCAGCCCGCGCTGATAAGTAATTGAGAACTACTGGTATAAGGTGTCCACTCTCTTAGACTGGTCTGCTCATGACGGGGAGTTCGAGGTTACAATCATTGTTGGATCTACTAAGGCTGGTTTTTCCTAAAACAGTTTTCCAATCTCCTTCAATGCAAATGCGGGTAGACTACCTCTAAAATTCTTCCTTCTTCATCCCTACACCATTAGAGTAATTATCATATATGCCTGTAACCAGAACAGGTAAGATATGGTGATAAAAAATGAACCAAATTAAGTCTGCGAGACATACTTTCAATGCATTTCATAACAGTCTCGTCTAAAATATGTTGGTTTGGTTACAATTGGATATTATTCTCTATAATAGCTCTTATCTTTCTTTACTAGTGATTTTTCCCTAGGAAATTCATCGTGTAAAATAGTTCCAATACATTTTTTATCGTGTTCAAATTTGGAGAGTTTCTTGGCCACCCTAGTTTAAAGAATATAATTATTGCATTACTATTTTAAGGCAACAATTTTTTTTAATTACTTAATATTTGTTTAATTTGAAATTGTTGAATTGTAATGCTTATGTTATTCAAATATATAATAAATATGAGAAAATGTAGTATTCTCCCCATTTTATGAGGAGTGGGCTAATAAATTGGCCAGTTAATGTATATTGTGACCTTGACGTCTTAGACTGCGAAGCTGCTAGTGTGGAAAACTAAGATTTGTAAGGGGAAAAAAAGAGAGTGCATTTTGATGTTCAAATCACAACTTTATCAGTATTCGGGTCACACATAACGTGCTCTATCGTTAGATCGTGAGACAAATAATGTTTGTTTTATGGTCACAAAACTTTCCCTCTTTATCGTATATACAAGAAAGTAAACAGCTGATAAGCCTTTATTAATACTTTTCAAGTGAGAATTCATAGATCCGCTTAGTTTTTTTTTGGTCAAAGTCCTTCTTTTTCCCTACAAAACCCAGCTAAATTCCGTTTTCAAACTCACATTATTAAATTTGGGTGGATATAATACATTTAGTTTTTTTAGTAGCTTTATCGAAGATTTTCCATATTACGTGAACTCGTATATTTAAATATAACCTGTCTTTACGGTGAACTTCATACAGAAAACAAACGGAAAGAAATAGAAAAAAAGGGGGTTAGGGGGCTACTCGTGTTTCGAAAGAAGAAAAAAGAAATAGAAAGGGTTATGGTATGTGTATGTGTGTATGTAAGAGCTTGAAAAGGGTTTGGGAGGATAAGGGGGGGTTTTGGAAAGTGGTTTCGGGTCGTGTTTAAAGTAGAATTTACGATTTCCCGCGGCTGTGGTTCAAGCGTTCCCTGTGCAAAGGGCTGGCGCGGAATATAGGGTGATGGCCGGGGGGGTGAGGGGGGAAGGAAAAGGGTGCTGTAGCTCTTCGTTAAGTGAAGCCAAGAAGACTAATTTAAAAAGACAGATGCGGGACCGAGATCGTTGCAGCAATCCTTTTACCATTCAGCATCAACGTATTTATTTATCTTCCTGGCTGCCTTTAGTATGTTTACTCTGGGTTATTTAGCGGCTCGCGTGTTGTGCCGGGTAACATACAGTCGGATCCAGACAGGAAGACACTTTTTGAACAGTAAATAAAAATTAAGAAAATTCTCATGTATTTGCACTTAAAGTATTGTGAACGGTAGCCGTTACTTTTGGTAAATAATATCGATACCTATAAAATAATACTGGTAATATATAATAATATAATAATTGTTGATCTCAACAAAATTTATTAGTTGATAAAGGTTTATTCCTACCATGATCGTTATCTTATGGAAGGCTGTTTCAATTTTGGAGCAGGAATAATTATTGTTCATGGATTGCTCATACTGAACTTTATTTTTTCCTTTTTGTTTTTCTTCTCTTCATTTCTCTACTGGTCCAAGCGATCTTAATTAATTATATTGATGGGCTAATAATGAAGAAGGTAGAATTTAGGAAAAATATACTTGCATTTGTTTGGAGAGAGAGAAATGGAGATATACCATTCAGAAAAAAACCTCATTACACCCGGTTAGGATTCGAACCCTGAATTCCCCATCACCGGCAAACTAAATAAGATTAACCGACGTTCAGTCCACTAGTCCACTGATGCGGGTTAGAACATATTTTAACACCTAAATAATAGGGTTAGGGCGTATAATAATGAAGTTCCGTACAACTCTTTTAAAAATTAGACGTATAGCTTTGAACTAAAAACTTCGGGGTTTTAGCACACTGTTAGAGCGCTTGACTCTCGACTGGAAAGTCAATGCTTCATAAACGTCCAAGTGCATTAGAAAGTTTTATTTACTCCTACTAAAGACTTTATAGCTTATTTTAGGGTAAATTTTCTAAAAATAAATGTTATTCTCATTTTGCGTCCTTGAGAACTTAGTAGTTGGTCACTCATTCTAAGCCGTCAGGCTTACCATATACTAGATGACTGGTGATGGAAAGATTGAGGTTTGAACATATACCAGGTAGATTAGAGGTTGAGAGCGAGGGAGGTGGGGAGATCATATAGTATATCACTACCCTCTTTGCACTAATGGGTGTCTTTCTTCTAATTTACCCTCACAATTACCTATTTCTTATTATAAATCATACGACTTTCATATTGCATCCACTAATTAATACATACTAATAATACGCACGACATCCAGTTCCGGATGTCAATTCATTACCATTTATACATATATTTTTACTTTCTCTCCATCTTACAGGTAGAGAAAGTATTGTGATCGTCAAAAAAATCGAACTCGAGATTTTGATGAATCTTGACGTTTTAGACTCCTTGAATCCGAAAAAGTGGTTTTTGAATTTCCGTCTGTTGTCTGTCTGTCTGTACCTCTGACTAGAGCCTAAACTATTTTACCGATCGGGCTAAAACTTGTTTATCTAGGGTTTTCATAGGGTTGCCCTGAGGGTTTTTTGGAATTGGATATCCATCCTAAAATTAAGGGTAGTTTACTGAAGGGCAAAAAGAGAAAAAGTTGATTTTCTCAAAATCGGCTTTAACGATTTTGATTAAATTTAGTTTCTAAGCATTTATAAATATTCCAAACAAAATGGCTACTATCAATATTTCGGCAAAATTACTTTAAGGGCTCCAGTTTGATGCGTAAATTATATTTTTTTATCATATATCTGAAAATATTTGAGATATGAAATTACTTATCATCACAGATATGTAGATCTATTTATAATATAAATATTCTATTCGAAAAATAATTTTATAAAACAAATAACTTTCAAGCTATACGCAAATATATATATATATATATATATATATAACTTTTCCAACACCAAAGGTTAAGTATTGCGACCGTATAAAAAAAATCTAACCTGAAATGTTGATGGATGTCGACGTCTCATCACCCCCCGAACCCTTAAAAATGGTCTTAGCAATTCCGTCTGTCTGTGTGTCTGTTAAAACTTAAAATTAAGAGTAGTTTTATAAAGGGCGAAAAAGGAAAAAATCGATTTTATTAAAATCGGCTATAACGATTTTGATTAAAATTCGTATCTAGGCGTTGATTAAGATTATAAATAAACTGGATACTTTGATTTTCCCATGAAAATTATTTTTAGGGTACTTTACAGAAGCGGAAATTTCCGTATCTCTGCAACTATTTGATATACTAACTAACTTATCATTGCAAAATTGTAGTACTATTAAAAATAAAAAAAAAACTTTTATTCGAAATACATTTTTATAAAACCAACAGTTTCTGAGATATTGGCAAATATATTAATACAATTTTGTGAGCTTAAGTTGTAAAGATATACTACTTAAGTTTCAACGCAATAATTCTCCAATGCAGTAGAATAATTAAATATAAGTCTCTCAAAAAGTTTATGTTATTTTTCCTTAAACGTCTTAGGAGAAATGTTTGTACAACAATGGTCTATATCCATTTTAGACTCAATAGAAAATATTTACATTTTTTATTGGTCAAGATTTATAAATGAGGAATTTAATATCAATGCGCTGACCTGAAGATGTGCAACACCTAATAAAATGTCGATCGGAAGTCAAAATTTTAATACGAAGTGTTGACCCTTGTGGACCCAATATTAATCTTTTTTATTGGTCCAAACATACAAATGAGGACATTAATTCTTTAAAAATAAAAATTTAAAATTTAAAACCGGGATTCAAAAAATGTTTTACATAAGTAAAGTGCAATTTATGCTTGGTTTGCTAGTGTATACTATTTAGTTTCACATATATTACAAGTTATGAGTAAATATCTCCATTTTTAAACAATAGATCGAGAAAGTCCGTGCGGAGCTTCGTACCATTTTTTTTCTGTCATATTGGGAATCAAAATTGAAACCTTGAACTTAGTGGCCAGTGGTGCCACTGACTAAGTTAAACGAATCGACATTAATATCGAAAACACAGTTCACTATGGATTTAGTGGATTCGGTTGTAGTGAATATTTGGCTCTAAGGAACCTAATTAATTTGTCACATGCCACCCACAATTCATTAACTGTTAATTATTTTTTTAAATGGCCCTCAACTTCAGTTTGGGTGAACCTGAAAACGGAAACTTTCAAGAAAAAATCTAATTCTAACATAAAATTTAATAGAAAGCCAACTTTTTTTTTACTAAACTTAGCCGTTTAAGAAACCGGAACCGGTTTCTTCCCAGAGTTAATTTTTTTATCAGCAAATTGAGTGACTGGAAGTATGGAATGGGAAGGGGATGAAAGGTTGAGTGCAGACATACACCTCGCCTCAAAAGAGAGACTGGACGTATGGAATGGGAAGGGGATGAAAGGTTGAGTGCAGACATACACTTCGCCTCAAAAGAGTGACTGGACGTATGGAATGGGAAGGGGACGAACGGTTGAGTGCAGACATACACTTCGCCTCAAAAGAGTGACTGGACGTATGGAATGGGAAGGGGACGAACGGCTGAGTGCAGACATACACCTCGCCTCAAAAGAGTGACTGGAAGTATGGAATGGGAAGGGGATGAAAGGTTGAGTGCAGACATACACTTCGCCTCAAAAGAGTGACTGGACGTATGGAATGGGAAGGGGATGAAAGGTTGAGTGCAGACATACACTTCGCCTCAAAAGAGTGACTGGACGTATGGAATGGGAAGGGGATGAAAGGTTGAGTGCAGACATACACTTCGCCTCAAAAGAGTGACTGGACGTATGGAATGGGAAGGGGATGAAAGGTTGAGTGCAGACATACACTTCGCCTCAAAAGAGTGACTGGACGTATGGAATGGGAAGGGGATGAAAGGTTGAGTGCAGACATACACTTCGCCTCAAAAGAGTGACTGGACGTATGGAATGGGAAGGGGACGAACGGCTGAGTGCAGACATACACCTCGCCTCAAAAGAGTGACTGGAAGTATGGAATGGGAAGGGGATGAAAGGTTGAGTGCAGACATACACTTCGCCTCAAAAGAGTGACTGGACGTATGGAATGGGAAGGGGATGAAAGGTTGAGTGCAGACATACACTTCGCCTCAAAAGAGTGACTGGACGTATGGAATGGGAAGGGGACGAACGGCTGAGTGCAGACATACACTTCGCCTCAAAAGAGTGACTGGACGTATGGAATGGGAAGGGGATGAAAGGTTGAGTGCAGACATACACTTCGCCTCAAAAGAGTGACTGGACGTATGGAATGGGAAGGGGATGAAAGGTTGAGTGCAGACATACACTTCGCCTCAAAAGAGTGACTGGACGTATGGAATGGGATGGGGATGGAAGGCTGAGTGCAGACATACACTTCGCCTCACTCTCCGGACTAAAGTTTTCATACGCGGCTGTAGTAAGAAAAGACCGGCTTCTTCGCTGTAGCAATATGACACAGTGACGCGGGCAATCGCAATCCAAGCCTAGGAACGAAAGCAGGACGTACCATTTAACGTTCTGAACGGTATACGACAAGGCGTGGAGGAGTGTGCCGACTGCCACTATACATAACTTCATTTATAACGCTGGCTTGGCTATTGGATGTGTAGCGTTCAGAGAACTGCTACAAAACGCCAATGACAATTTAGTTGAGATTCAAGATCACTGAAGTGTGAAGCTATAAATAATTAAAACCCATCATCGAAGCAATCGTCGAGGCTGTGAAAGGTGGTTCTAGCGTGGAAACAAAGGAAGGGGAAGTGAAAGAGACGTTGGAGGGTGCTAGGACTGTTCCAACGTGTTTGAATGTGTGAAAATAAATGTGACGACACATTCGCACTCACTTTGTCATATTGTGTATTATAGCTTTGAAGAACATTTTTGAGAATTGGTTTTCAGTAAATTACCCTTGAATAAGTTTTACTAATAAAACAAAAAACATCATCTTGTTAGTCACAATAAAAACTCTTTATTTATAAACTTAAAGCCAAATTGTTCAAATATTTTTTAACAAATTTCAAATTTTCAAAAATAAGTTATTTTTAAACCATTGTACAGTTATTTATAGTTTGAAAAAATAAAAACGTATTCTTATTTATCATGAAAAGGTACTTCCAGATAGCCATTTTTAACTTATATTTAAGGTCAATTTCGAGAAATTTCATATTTTCTATAGTTTCTTATGAGTAACCTACCCCTAAATTAATTTATTTTAGAAAGATAAAGACACAGTATTCAATATAATATAATAGTCCCCCGATATCGATTCGAACAAAATCGGTACACACAATTTCAAAAATATTCAAAATTTACAAAAATCTGTCTTCACCAAACTACTATCCCAAAAACAAAGTATATAGTGTTATTTGGAAGATCAACCGCTTCTTAGATAGCCATTTTAAAAAAAGATTTCAGATTTTTTAGAAATATGTTTTTATAAACTACCCTTAAATGAGTTTTTAATTTTAAAAAACAACTATACAGTAAAATATTTTCATGACATAAACTTCCATTACACCCATTTAAAACCATATCTTTAAGGCAATTATAAAAAATTTCAAGTTTTTTAAAAATAATTTCTCAGAAACCTATCCAAATAGGAGTTTTTACTCCATTAATTACACAGTGCTATTTTCCATGTAAATCACTCCCAAGATACACATTTGGAACCAAATCGTAAAGGCCATTTTAAAAATTTCAAGTTTTTTAAAAATAATTTCTCAGAAACCTATCCAAATAGGAGTTTTTACTCCATTAATTACACAGTGCTATTTTCCATGTAAATCACTCCCAAGATACACATTTAGAACCAAATCGTAAAGGCCATTTTAAAAAATTTCAAGTTTTTAAAAAATCAGTCATCAGTAAACTACAATAAATGAGTTTTTACCTTCACGCACCAAAAAGTAGAAAGTGTTATTAGTCATGTAAAACACTCCACACTCCCAAGTTACCCGCTTGAAACTAAATTGTTATAGCCATTTGTTAAATATTTAATGTTTTTGAAAATTTAGTAAACTACCCATAAATTAGTTTTCACCCTAAAAATAATAATAATATTTAGCACCGCGTCTTACTATTCACCCTAAAAACAATGTATACAATGTTATTTGTCATATCACACAATCTCAAGATATAGGCCTACAAAATCGCTAGAGCTATTTTCGTAATATTTTACATTTTCCAAAGTTTCCATCAGTAAAGAAACCTTCAACGAATTTTTGCCCAAAAACCAATTATACAGTGATTGCTATTGGTCATGTCAAACAAATCCTAGATATGCATTTTAAACAAAATAATTAAATCCATTTTCGAAAAATTTGGAATTAAAAAAATCATTCAGCAGTAAACTACTCTTGATTGAAGGGCTAGGGTAACAAAAATAATAGTTTTAGTATAGTTCCATACAATCTAATTATCAAGTTTGAACATAATCTATCGTATGGCCATCGTATGACCACCGTATGACATAATATCCTTTGAATTCATTATGGTGTTGTAGACAACCTGCACTCCACTAATTTTCCGTTTTGACTACGATGTTTTAAGTTGATGCTGTTTCAAGCGAACATATTTTGTCATTGCTACCAGATTCTTTGCTTTTGTGACTAGCCGTGACAGTTCAGAAGAGAGGAAAAAAATCCTTTCTAATGCCTTTTTCTTTTGAGCAATATTTTACTACACGACCTAATTCTTTCATTGTTTTATTTTTGTGTTCCAGAGCCTCTTCAGTACCCAGAGAACAAAATGATATCGTACTCTTGTTAATCATCCAATTCTATTCCCTTTCATGAATTGTTCCCGCGGATCAGGATTCGTGTTTTCTAGCTGTTTTATTTCAGCTATATGCCATACAATCATACTTGCATAGTTTCTTAAATCAAGAGCAAAAAAGTATTTTACAAAATCTTGCAATGCAGCTAGAGCTCTCATTTACCAGTTCTGACAGATCTTAGATAAAGCAGCATATTCTCAACCTTTTTCGAGTATTTGTCAGCCAACTTGGAGGGTGATTATTCTAACTAAAAATGTTTTTTAATCTGATGATGCAACTTTGGAGTACTAGTTTTTGGGTAAAATCGCGTAGCTTTTGGGGGGGGAGGGGGGGGCTAGTTACCAATACCAACTGGGCAAGTCAGCAAAAACTTTAAAAAGGCAAAATTGAGGGAAATATTACAAACGTTGATGCATTGCGGGGCTACCCCGGAAACGCTTTTTTGTTTTGTTTTAAACAGACAGAATAAATAAATATTATTTTATTTTATTTATTTCAATCCCGTTTTTAATATATTTTTTAAATTAACAAAAAATATTAAATTGCAATTCAAGCTGCACATGTTTGTGCACAGCGACTGCTAATTTTAAAATTTCATTTTCTGCCTTCGGTAGATACCGCGCACTGCTCAGACAAACTCTTCATTTTATTAACCTAATATAAGATAAAGTTTACAAAAACAAAGAAAACATTAATAAAGTACTACTTTTAAAAGCCATACGTCAATATTACAATAGAAAATAAATCTATAGGAGTTTTAGCTCTTTCATTCTTTCCCTTCTAATTGTTCGTGATGCCTGTAACGAATAATAAATCAACTATTGATACACGAAACGAAATTAAATGGCAGAAAACTATGAAAAATGTGTCGCGGTAGGGTGGCGTACATAGTCAACTTGTCCCATCTTGAGTGCACCTACTAGTTCCAACACTTGTTTCATCACAATAAGGCCAACATAACCTTCCAAACTCAAACAATCAGAACCAAACAGATATGGAGTGTTACAGTAAGACATGCAACATGAAAAACTGTATTCGTTGAACCATAATCACTACAAAGAAATGTCGTGCAACGACAAAGAGGCTATATATTTATACGTTTCATCAAAAGACAATGGTCAATATCCCCCTAACTGTTAAAGATATCTAAAATTGGCCCATAAACAATTTTGCTGATTTTTTTATGATTAATAAAATATGTTATATGTATTTTATTTGCATACAATCAATCTGTGGCGTAACCTATTCAATTGTATATATTTATGTTATTTACGGTGGCTATCTTGGATTAGTTTTATTATTATTATTATTATTATTATTAGCACCGCGTCTTACTACCCGTTCGGTTATACGCACTTACGCTAATGTGTAATGGCAGGGTGATTGTGAGATGAAATGGAGGACCTACAGTTTAACGTGGAATCTGAACCACGGTGGAGGCCTGGCATTCCTCACATTCACAAGTTGTGATTAATACATCTTGGATTAGTGACGTCCTAAAAACCATACCGGGTATACTTAAGCAAAACACCCGGTATCACATCACTAGATAGCCTACTGTGTTAGAATAAGAATGGGCAGCCAAATAAATTACAATTTTTCAGTAAACGCAATTTATTATAATTAGTTGACCTATTTAAAAAAAATTGATTTACATAGACAACATAAAAAAGTTATTGATTAGTATGTTTCCTATTTTTTAATTCCTTAATAAATTAAAATATATTTAAGTTGATCCCAAATAGTTATTATATTATTTTGCTTGATTTGTTAACTCACTTAGCATACATGGTAAATAAAATTAAACTCAAATAAGGTCAATAAATCCGAATACAACCAAACTCGATTGGTCATTTTTACTTTCTCTCTATCTTACAGGTAGAGAAAGTATGGTGATCGTCAAAAAAATCGAACTCGAGATTTTGATGAATTTTGACGTTTCATGACTTCCTGAATCCGAAAAAGTGGTTTTTGAATTTCCGTCTGTCTGTCTGTCTGTACCTCCAACTAGAGCCTAAACTATTTTACCGATTGAGCTGAAACTTGATATCTAGGGTTTTCATAGGGTTGCCCCGAGGGGTTTTTGGAATTGGATATCTAGCCCTAAAATTAAGGGTAGTTTACTGAAGGGAAAAAAGAGAAAAAGTTGATTTTCTCAAAATCGGCTCAAACGATTTTGATTAAATTTCATTTATGAATATTAATAAGTATTCCAAACAAAATGGCTACTCTCAATATTTCGGGAAAATTGCTTTAAGGGCTCCGGTCTGATGCGTTAATTATCATTTTTTATAATAGCTCCGAAACTATTTGAGATATGAAATTACTTAGCATTACAAATATGTATATATATTTATAATACAAATATTTTATTCGAAACATATTTTTATAAAATCAATAATTTTCATTCTATACGCAATTATATATATATTTTTAACTTTTTGGACATTAAAGCTTAAGTATTGCGATCTTAAAAAAAAACTAACCTGAAATGCTGATGGATTTCGACGTCTCATGACCCCCCGAACCCTAAAAAATAGTCTTTGCAATGCCGTCTGTCTGTGTGTCTATTAAAACTTAAAATTAAGGGTAGTTTATTGAAGGGCAAAAAGAGAAAAAGTCGATTTTCTCAAAATCGCCTCTAACGATTTTGATTAAATTTCATTTATAAACATTAATAAATATTCCAAACAAAATGGCTACCATCAATATTTCGGCAAAATGGCTTTAAGGGCTCCGGTCTGACGCGTAAATTAACATTTTTTATAATAGCTCCGAAACTATTTGAGATATGAAATTACTTAGCATTACAAATATGTATATATATCTATAATACAGATATTTTATCCGAAACATATTTTTATAAAATCAATAACTTTCAATCCATACGCAATTATATGATTTTTTTTTAACTTTTTGGACATTAAAGTTTAAGTATTGCGACCGTAAAAAAAAAACTAACCTGAAATGTTGATGGATGTCAACGTCTCATGACCCCCCGAACCCAAAAAAATAGTCTTTGCAATGCCGTCTGTCTGTGTGTCTATAAAAACTTAAAATTAAGGGTAGTTTATTGAAGGGCGAAAAGAGAAAAATTTTTTTTTTCAAAATCTGCTCAAACGATTTTGATTAAAATTCGTATCTAGGCGTTGAATAAGATTATAAATAAACTGGCTATTTTCATTTTCCTATGAAAATGATTTTTAGGGTACTTTACAGAAGCGTTAATATCCGTATCTCCATAACTATTTGAGAAACTAAACAACTTATCATTGCAAAATTGTAGGACTATTAGAAATAAAAAACTTTTATTTGACATATATTTTTATAAAAGCAACCGTTTCTGAGATATTTGCAAATATATTAATACAATTTTGTGAGCTTTAGTTGTAAACATATACTACTTAAATCTTAACGCAATAATTCTCCAATGCCATAGAGTAATTAAATATAAGTATCTAAAAAAGTATGTTATTTTTCCTTAAATCTCTTAGGAGAAATGTTTGCATAGCAATGATCTATCTCCATTTTAGACTTAATAGTCAATATTTACATTTTTTATTGGTCAAAATGTATAAATGAATAATTAAATATCAATGCGATGACTTGAAGATCTGCAACACCTTATAAAATGTTAAAATTTTAACCAGAAATAGAAATTTTAATACGAAGTGTTGACCCTTGTGGAAGACATTAAACTGTTTGAAATGTTCTTAGGTGGACAAAGATGCGCCTCTTTTCTCATTGATTCTATATCATTGTATATTATTTTATGCATGTTCTTATGTGGAGTGGTGATGATACAATGTACATTATTCCGTTCAGAAATCTTACGAGTTTATAGAAAGAGAGAGAAAGTCTGTGCGGTGCGCCGTACCATTTATTTTAAATAGGCCCAGGTTTTTTCAATCCTGGTTTAAGTGTTGGTATACTAATAACAAAATACCTTGTTAAATGCTAGCTAGGCCTAAAATAGTTTGAAATATAAACTATCTGGTTTGCTATGCGACAATAATATTATGTTGTGTATCTACTCAAGTTGCCAAAGTATTACTACAAAGTGTTTGAAGTGTATGGGCTGAACACTATTAATTAAAACTTATAAAGATTAGCTAAGTGTCAAATACGGAGATTGGAAAGCGTACCGGTTATTTCGAGTGAAAACCGCCGGCCAATCATACCTTACTTGCCGATAACACGAATATTATGTTGCCGGAACTCATCACGGTACTTCAATATTGGATTAAATTTGTGATTGTATATATAACAAAATTACACATGCCACGTTTATTGGTAGGAAATAATGGTTTGATAAAATTATTTATAACATTTGTTTACCGATATTAAATAATATCACTCACAAGGCACATTTGCATTATTTACTTAACATTTTATTTTGGACACTTCTTGAGAATATGTATACCAGATATCACTTTACAATATTCTCTAGTGCAGCGGTCCCCAACCCTATGCCCGCGGGCGCCCGCCGAGCCTTTTGCATCTGCCCGCCACTTTTTGGCTACAGCTGAAAAGTTCTTGACTAATAATTTTAATCTGTCACTTTTCCGACAAAAATCAAGTTTGTGCTTATCTCCAGGTATGCTGTTCTCAAGAAGTTGGTGATTGAAAGACTCCCTCTTTCCAATACCTCCCTTTCATTCTTCTTTCTTTGCTGGCTCATTTACAAAGTGTTATTTTAATCGGAACTACCATTCTAATAGTTTCAAGCTGAATGGTTTTGCTTTTTTCCTAATCTCCAAGACCAACCCCCTTCCATCATTCTCCCCACACTCACTAATACCATGCTAATACTTCCTATTTCCTTTGTAAATATCTTGGTATGGGTCTACTCAGCTTTGTTGCCTGAATAAGCACAAAATAAATATATATCTTAAAAATGTACCTAAGCACAAAATGATGGTGAGTAGTTAAATATTTTCTTGCATCTTTATTTTGGTCTTGTTAAATAGTAAATTAAGCAATATTTTTTTATTTATTTTTTGTCAAGTTGGAGGGAGTTGAACCCCCCTCCCCCTTCCCACCATGGCGCTTTGAGTACTACCCACAACCACATGCAACAATAACTGTTGGAAAATTAACATGGCAGTTGACCGGCCGTGTGTGTAGTGTTGAGGCTGACCTCTGAGCCTGGCGGGATTTAGTAAATTTACCTTGATAAAGTAATTGGTGCCCGCTGCACTAACATTAATTTTGAATTTGCTCTAAGGTACAAAAAGGTTGGGGACCTCTGCTCTAGTGCAATATCCCTCGCATTCTTATCTTTATAAATCCAGTGCTTAAAATTCCACAAAAACTCATTCTTTTCATAACATTCCACAAATAAGTGTCCCCCACACAACAATCTTTTAGTTGCCGCCATTTTGAGTTGTCTACTTGCATTAGTAAAATTAGAAGGTGACCAACTTTTTCAGTTGCAAGTGGACTTGTTTGTTAGTAGCTTGCTTGGGTGCATGGTGCAAGTTGTGCGCGCGCAGCCAAATTAATGTACTTGCATTGGTCAACTAATACCGTGTCAACAGGTATGTAACGCCTGGTCCACACATATTTTCTCCCAAATACACGGATAGCTGTATAAAAACTTATTTTCTGATTATAGTTGTGATCAATTTATAATACATAAAAAAGGTCCGGGCCCGGGAGACACTCGGATATATTTGGTTTATCGTGTAAATACATCGTCCGGGCGAATGCTCGGATGGGCGAATACCCGGACCATGGGAAGGGGGCTCCTAGCTCAATAGATAGATACGCTACCGACTGAGCAAAGGCGTAATAATACTAAAGAAAGCTATGTATCTACTTTTTTTGAAAATATTTAGTGTTTTAGTGTTGCTATCTTGTTACACACGCGCGCGCACACACACACACACACACACACACACACACACACACACACACACACACACACACACACACACACACACACCCGCTCCCTCATTGAAATGTTTCCTTTCCAACTTGTTCGTCCGGGAAGTTGGTAGATCCAACTATTCAACTAACAAAATTTGGTTGGGAAAGCTACTAAGCAAACTTTCGAGAATATTATCTTTCGTTACATCCTCAATAGGATGTCGCTCTGCCCCCAACCCCCTTCTTCAGAGGGGTCCCTCCAATTTCCATCCGCGTTCAAACCGATCAAAAGAGGACTAGTTACTCTTTTATTGTTGCTGAGAAGGGGGGTGGAGGAGGAAAAGGAATAGAGGGGGCAGGAGCCTTATAATCCAAGTGGGTTCGTCTTCTCTTTCTCTCTCTCTCACTCACACACACATTATCTCCAACTTTCATAATCACATCACGTATGTCTAGTCCATGCGACGGACCAACGTCTATTCTAGGGTGACACTCCCCGCCTCCCCCCCCCCAAACACCCCTTAGCCTTCCCTCCCAAACCACCAACGATTAAAACTTAGCGTCCGAAATGAGCTCGCATCTCGTGGGAAAGAGGCTGGGCGGCCGGTAGGGGTGGTTGAGGGGCAAGACGATAGGCTCAGAAGTTTTGGGGTTTTCCAGCAAGGGGAGGAGGGGGTGGACGCTCAACTTGGAGGCGCTTGACGCCTGGACAAGCCAGTGGACCTCCTTTCTTCTCTCACCACTCCAACCCTTTACATTATCAAGTTCCCTCCCCCTTTTAATTCGTGGCTGGAGTCATTTTCTCTCAGGCCTTTGAATGATCGCCGCCAAATGGAAATATTTACTAGGGTAATGGTCGTTTAACAAAACATTTCACACTTTTAATCAAGCTGTAATTACTTTGTTGGGTACAGACTATTACATTTGATTCACAGACACTTTAAATGCAAGTAAAGCTGTTAGCATTGCTCAGTCGCTGGCCCGTTTGTATACTCTTTAGAGTGCCTGATTCGATTACCGGCATAGCTGAAACATTTATTGTTGCTCATTAGAAGCTTCCTCATTCGCACTGATAAATTAACGGATATCTGGTTATAATATAGCTCCTAGAGTTAAATTATTTTTAATCCGTGTGCTAATGTAATCAGTTTAGAAAATACACGCAAGATACCCATAGTATTTTTTATTTAAATTTCCTTTATTATAATGTTGATAAACAGTCACAAGACCTATAACAACAGGTCAACACTGAAAAATGAATAAGACGACATCATTATTATAAAATAATTACGTGGGAAAGCAATATTTATAGCTAAACAATCTACCTGTAAGATAGAGAGAAAGTAAAAATAATCAAAAAGAAAGCTATTTTATAATTATCTTAATCAATGACATAGTTTTAAGTTATTAATTTTTTACTTTCTCTCTATCTTACAGGTAGAGAAAGTATGGTGATCGTCAAAAAAATCGAACTCGAGATTTTGATGAATTTTGACGTTTCATGACTCCCTGGATCCGAAAAAGTGGTTTTTGAATTTCCGTCTGTCTGTACCTCCAACTAGAGCCTAAACTATTTTACCGATTTAGCTGAAACTTGATATCTAGGGTTTTCATAGGGTTGCCCCGAGGTGTTTTTGGAATTGGATATCCACCCCTAAAATTAAGGGTAGTTTACTGAAGGAAAAAAAGAGAAAAAGTCGATTTTCTATAAATCGGCTCTAACGATTTTGATTAAATTTCATTTATAAACATGAATAAATATTCCAAACAAAATGGCTACCCTCAATATTTCGGCAAAATGGCTTTAAGGGTTCCGGTCTGATGCGTTAATTAACATTTTTTATAATAGCTCCGAAACTATTTGAGATATGAAATTACTTAGCATTACAAATATGTATATATATTTATAATACAGATATTTTATCCGAAACATATTTTTATAAAATCAATAACTTTCAATCTATACGCAATTATAGGAATTTTTTAACTTTTTGGACATTAAAGTTTAAGTATTGCGACCGTAAAAAAAACTAACCTGAAATGCTGATGGATGTCGACGTCTCATGACCCCCCGAATCCTAAAAAATAGTCTTTGCAATGCCGTCTGTCTGTGTGTCTATAAAAACTTAAAATTAAGGGTAGTTTACTGAAGGCTGAAAAGAGAAAAATTGTGTTTTCTCAAAATCTGCTCAAACGATTTTGATTAAAATTCGTATCTAGGCGTTGATTAAGATTATAAATAAACTGGCTATTTTCATTTTCCTATGAAAATGATTTTTAGGGTACTTTACAGAAGCGTTAATTTCCGTATCTCCACAACTATTTGAGAAACTAAACAACTTATCATTGCAAAATTGTAGGACTATTAGAAATAAAAAACTTTTATTTGACATATATTTTTATAAAAGCAACAGTTTCTGAGATATTTGCAAATATATTAATACAATTTTGTGAGCTTTAGTTGTAAACATATACTACTTAAGTCTTAACGCAATAATTCTCCAATGCCATAGAGTAATTAAATATAAGTATCTAAATAAATGGTACGGCACACCGCACAGACTTTCTCTCTATTTCTATAAACTCGTAAGATTTCTGAACGGAATAATGTACATTGTATCATCACCACTCCACATAAGAACACGCATAAAATAAAACACAATGATATATAATTAATGAGAAAAGAGGCGCATCTTTGTCCACCTAAGAGCATTTCAAACATTTTAATGTCTTCCACAAGGGTCAACACTTCGTATTAAAATTTCGATTTCTGGTTAAAATTTTAACATTTTATAAGGTGTTGCAGATCTTCAAGTCATCGCCTTGATATTTAATTATTCATTTATACATTTTGACCAATAAAAAATTTAAATATTGACTATTGAGTCTAAAATGGAGATAGATCATTGCTATGCAAACATTTCTCCTAAGAGATTTAAGGAAAAATAACATACTTTTTTAGATACTTATATTTAATTACTCTATGGCATTGGAGAATTATTGCGTTAAGACTTAAGTAGTATATATTTACAACTAAAGCTCACAAAATTGTATTAATATATTTGCAAATATCTCAGAAACTGCTGCTTTTATAAAAATATATGTCAAATAAAAGTTTTTTATTTCTAATAGTCCTACAATTTTGCAATGATAAATGGTTTAGTTTCTCCAATAGTTGTGGAGATACGGAAATTAACGCTTCTGTAATGTACCCTAAAAATCATTTTCATTGGAAAATGAAAATAGCCAGTTTATTTATAATCTTAATCAACGCCTAGATACGAATTTTAATCAAAATCGTTTGAGCAGATTTTGAGAAAAAATTTTTTTTCTCTTTTCGCCCTTCAGTAAACTACCCTTAATTTTAAGTTTTTATAGACACACAGACAGACGGCATTGCAAAGACTATTTTTTAGGGTTCGGGGGGTCATGAGACGTCGACATCCATCAACATTTCAGGTTAGTTTTTTTTACGGTCGCATTACTTAAACTTTAATGTCTAAAAAGTTAAAAAAATTCATATAATTGCGTATAGATTGAAAGTTATTGATTTTATAAAAATATGTTTCGGATAAAATATCTGTATTATAAATATATATACATATTTGTAATGCTAAGTAATTTCATATCTCAAATAGTTTCGGAGCTATTATAAAAAATGTTAATTAAGCATCAGACCGGAGCCCTTAAAGCCATTTTGCCGAAATATTGAGAATAGCCATTTTGTTTGGAATATTTATTAATGTTCATAAATAAAATTTAATCAAAATCGTTAGAGCCGATTTTGAGAAAATCGACTTTTTCTCTTATTTCCCTTCAGTAAACTACCCTTAATTTTAGGGGTAGATGTCCAATTCCAAAAACACCTCGGGGCAACCCTATGTAAACCCTAGATATCAAGTTTCATCTCAATCGGTAAAATAGTTTAGGCTCTATTTGGAGGTACAGACAGACAGACAGACAGACGGAAATTCAAAAACAACTTTTTCGGATTCAGGAAGTCATGAAACGTCAAAATTCATCAAAATCTCGAGTTCGATTTTTTTGACGATCACCATACTTTCTCTACCTGTAAGATAGAGAGAAAGTAAAAAGTATGTTATTTTTCCGTAAATCTCTTAGGAGAAATGTTTGCATAGCAATGATCTATCTCCATTTTAGACTCAATAGTCAATATTTACATTTTTTATTGGTTAAAATGTATAAATGAATAATTAAATATCAATGCGATGACTTTAAGATCTGCAACACCTTATAAAATGTTAAAACTTTAACCAGAATCGAAATTTTTATATGAAGTGTTGACCATTGTGGAAGACATTAAACTGTTTGAAATGCTCTTAGGTGGACAAAGATGCGCCTCTTTTCTCATTGATTCTATATAATTGTATATTATTTTATGCATGTTCTTATGTGGAGTGGTGATGATACAATGTACATTATTCCGTTCAGAAATCTTACGAGTTTATAGAAAGAGAGAGAAAGTCTTTGCGGTGCGCCGTACCATTTATTCTTAAATAACTTTCTCAGCCTGGCTCTTATTTTATTAAATAAGTCAATTACGGCAAATCTAGAGTATGTGACCCGCTTCGGTGGCCGCATGGCTTAATACGTCACTCTCGCAGTAGACTAACTAGACTGCCGATAATGTAGATATCATGGTTAGAATCTCGGTCGAGTGAACTGAGGGTGGTTTTTTCCACTCTCCTGCCTCATAAATGCGGTTACACTTTCTCTAAAATATGACTTTAGGACGAATAGGACGAAGCTTTTTAGAGTTACTTAGAACAAAATAATGTTTGATTTCGCGAGTCCTTAAAAAGAAAATGAATAATTTATAGTATGATTTTGGTAGGATGAACATTTGAAGCTAGGTACTAAAGTTACTGAAACAATTTTCATATATTCATACATCAATCATGTTATCTGCAGCTGTCACTTTTGATGGATGTTATCAACAACTTTCAAATAACACAAATAATATAAGTACTAAAATGTTATCATTGTTAGCCGCAAAGATATATGTGTGAATTTTCTCAACAACTTTCAAATAACACAAATAATATACGTACTAAAATGTTATCATTGTTAGCCGCAAAGATATATGTGTGAATTTTCTAAACTGTTCTTACAACCAAAATCAGGGTGTACATGTCCAAGAGCAAATTTACAGGAAATTTACTACTAAAAATATTAAAAACAAAAGTCGAATCACAATAAAGTGTGCGTGAAAATAGAGTTTGGAGCCTTAAAGCTTTTCAAATTCTGTCATTATCATAACAAGCAGCAATAAATATACATTGAGCATAATAATAATAATAATAATAATAATAATAATAATAATAAAATAATAATAATAATAATAATAATAATAATAATACTGTCACACTCCTACAAATTATCCTTGAAACCTATAACTTCGATTGAAGGAGGTAAGATATATTTCATCTACTTCATCTATTTTTGGTTGATGTTCATCTATTCGTTCAACATTTTTAAGAAACACACACAAATATTGTGGGCGAAGATTAGTTGTTAAATAAATAACGCCATGTTGAACTGATCAATAAAAATAAATAGCAACAGATGAATGAACAAGTGTCCTTATTATTGAATGATAAAATATTTAATAATTATAAAGCTGTGCACCAAGTATGGTATAAATCCATCTATTTGGTTAAATGTTTCAGGGATAAACATAAAACATACAAAAATATCAGGCGAACTTAATATGAAGACTTTTTCTACAGAAATACATTACAAGTTTACCAATAATTAGGTGTTTTTTTATGTACCAAATGCAGAATAAATGTTTATTTTACAGGTCAACATCGCTTAAAAAGTTTGAATATTTATCAAAATTGTTCTAAAAAGCATTTTAATAATCTAAGGAAAAAACCTTTTTGTGGCAATTGAAAGTTTATTTCACAGGTTTATCCCCTTATTATATTGTCTGGATGATAGAACTACTTAATTTGGTTTGAATCGATTGATAAATGTCAATCACTAAGGCTCTATTATTTTTTTCTAAGAGATTGTTAAAGTATGGGTGCTAGTAAGGGGGAAAGCTTCGACTGTCATAAAGACACATTTTGGAGCTTGCTATTACGACCTATCTTTATTTAAAATACAACTCTCCGAAACTGCAGTGTTACTTAGTCAACTTTTGAATAAAACTACCCAAGAAAAGTTATTTTTTAAAAGGCATTTTTACTTACGTGAAGTTTTTCGTAAAACTTATTTTGAAGCAAGTAAAATGTAAGAAACTTTAGAGTAACGTTACTTCACTAGCAGTACAGTTTTTTGTAAACTCTAATAGTTATTGTAAACGATCTTTTTAAAAGTAATTTCATTCACTAAGAGTGCACTTTTGTTTTCAAACAAGGGGTTTTTAGGAGTAACTTATTTATAATTACATATTTTCGTAAGCTACGGCGTTTGAAGCAAATTAATCTAGCTAACCTTTCGGCCGTTAAATCTCAGTTTTCTAGACTGGGCATACCAAACTTAATGACACTCTAATGCCTTTTTATGCGTACCCATCGAAATGGGTGAGTTATGATTCATAGCTTAAAGGAACTTTATGAACAATATAATTTTTATACTACATTTTTCTTACACTAGTTACGTTTCTAAGCAATTTTTTTAGCTAGTTTAAAAAAATCAATTTACTGAAAAATTAAGTTTTTCTTTCTGTATATGCAGCATACTTTTACTATTTTTCAATCCTCTGTATCATCCTTTGTGCGTCACAACACGATTGAGATGAAGCTACCTCTTTTAGTAAACAAGCACTTACTTCAGGAATTCGACAATGTCTTATGAAGGAATGTCAGACGTGGTCAAACACGATCAAGTCAAACGTTAACTCAATATAAAGTTTTAAGAAGGATTCCAACCATTGTGTCAACTGTCTAGACAAGTACTATGTAATCCTCAAGCTGTGGTTTTTTAAAAATCATTATCTTCGACAAAAAGAAAAAGGATAGCTATTTAACTGGCATCAGTATCTGGACTGTCAAGTCAGGTATTTATGTCAATAAAGCTATAAGTAAACTAGGAACAGATTTTATGTTCCAAGAATGAATAAATCACTCTTAAATTAAATACCTTTTAGACCTCTATTATTATGCAAGGCGTTAGAACACTTTATTATTGTTTATGAGTTATTAAATAATGCTTTAGGGATAAGCGAATACTATACAGATACAATTACTTGCAACTTTGTGTGTAGTTCTAAAACAAGAACGGAAACCCTCGACAAAAATTTATACTTAACCAATGTCGTGTCTTGGAATGTTGCCAGGGTAAGCATAGCTTGTTTAAAACTGAACCTTTGATAATTATGTTATCCCACACTAGGTCCTCAATTTGACCCATAATACACAGGCTCTGTTCTATGTACCTCATATGGAAATATATTTTCGTTGATACCAATCAGCCAATGAGAGTTCTACTGAGAGATGAGAACAATTCACAAGCACTATTTTAGCTAACTCTTGCTTACCTTGGAAACACTTCTCGCCACGCCACTGCGCTTAACCAGCACACAGTAATAACTGCAACACTAGATAACCTATTTATTTTATTTATTTAGTTTATGGCAACACATGGTATACAGCAAAAACAAACCTATTTTATAGAACTTCATCATAAATGTGCCCTTTAAAAAAATAAACAAAGAAAACATATCATTACTTATACAAATTCGAAACAACTTTAATGTGTATGAATGATTATTTAGCTGTGTATGTATTTACTTAATATATATATATATATATATTCCTTGCTTCTGTTATTTTACTTTCTAGATGACATAATTCTGTTACTTGCTCTAGCCTTACTCCTCCTTCTTTCGTTAATCTTCCTCTTACCTCGTTTACAGCACACAATTATATTAATATTAAATCCCGTTTTCAGTCATTCATACATTCTTCTCGATAGCTCTTGTATATCTTCTTTACCTTTTGCACAGACAGCAAACTCATCAGAAAATCAGAGCGTGTTAATTAGTTATCCTATTATTCTAATTCCATACGTAGTTTATTCTTTAACTCCGATTGCTCTTGCTCTATCTATATAAGCATTTAATACCATAGGAGATAGGATGCAACCAGGTCAAACAGTTTTTTATTTCTACTTCTTGATCATTAATATGGTGACTTCTTCAATCTGATTTATATATATATATATATATAGTAAACTACTCTTCAATCACTCTACTTGATGCCCACTTTCTTCAAAATCTCAAACATTATGTTCCCTTCCATTTTATCAAATGCCTTTTCTATATCTATAAATACAATGTATGCACCCTTGTTCTTTCCTATTTGTTTCGTGTTGAGCTCGACCGCCGAGGACGGGGAGATCGAGGTTTGAATCTCGGTTGGGTGAACTGGGGGTGGTTTTTCCTAAATGGTTTTCCACTCTCCCTCCGCGCAAATGCGGGTTCACTTCCTCTAAATTCAACCCTCCCAATTCCTAATCCATTAGAGTAATTAGTACTTAAGCGTATAACCCGAACGGGTAGTAAGACGCGGTGCTAAATATTATTATCCTATTTGTTTAAGGATTATTTTGGTGACATATTTTTAAAATATTAAGAGATTCTAGTATCAGTGTATAGGTATTAGTCTCTAGTTTTATTTTATTTAATAAATTATTATGACGATGGCAAATGGTTTTTTAAATACTAGCTTTTGACAGAAGAGTAGATGAGCCACAAACTTTCTTCAGCAGATGAGATTCGCACGTTTATTTGGTTTGAAAATATAACTTGAAACGTATTTGTAGAGATGATAACGCACGTAATTGCGATATTATACTGTTTACAAAGTGACGTTAAAAATATAATCTCATTATTTGAAGCAATAAACACTTTTACCGAGGTTAAATATGTTTTTGTGAAATGCATTTATCGGTATCTTCTTGAAAATGTTGATGTTTTATTTGCTTTTTTTAAATTATATCTTACAATAAGGCGATAGATACTCTTCTAGACGTTTCTTCATTATCTATTTTTTGTATTTTATTATGAATAATAAACTATGTCAAGAAATATTGAAAATTATACGTTTGAATGCATATAGTCTGGGATCTAATTCTCTCAAGAACGTTAGCACAAAGCTAGTTTTGCTGCCAGTAGGAAGCGTTCCTTCGTCTCGTGTATTGAAAATATCTCAAACATTTTGAAATCGAGACTTGATATGCAGGAATTAAAGTTTTAAAAGGTAACATATCTGTCGGTAATGTAACACGATATTTAATTCAGTTGGTTGCCCCCTTGCCCTCTCGGAAGTCGTTAATAGAGCCCTTCCTATTTAAAATGGTTTCACCACTGTATCATAACCAACCACAACCGACACATGTTGACGCTGACCGTGTTGTCTGAGACGTTAGACTTGTATTGCACCTGGTCGCTGTTGATTGGAATGTTAGGGCTCGAAACCTCGAAGGGATACACCAGGGTAGATGTTTTTTTTAGCCTCTCTCCACGCTGATACCGGAGTTTCTCAAAGTGTGAAGGTTCGTGGGCCAGTCGCCGGTCCACTGCGAGTTTCCAGGAAACAAAGAAATGTATTTTCAGAAACCATAACAGTGCCACAGTTTGTATTGAATAGGTTAGACAATTATTTTGTTCTTTTATTTTTTTACTTCCCACACCTTCTCTCCTTTACCGGTCCCTGGTTCAATGAAACAAAAGTTTCGTAGACGTTAAATCTGACAGTTTGAGAAACACTGCTCTAAATATTATCTTTATATTTTTCCGTTCGTGGCCATGATGTTGGATAATCTCCTTATCGGTAGCGTGTCATACTATTGAGCTTCGGGTCCCGGGTTTGATTCCCGGCATGGACGAAAAGTATCATTGATGAAAATATGGGTTTACCCTTTCACACGGATAAATTTACGGCTGGGGACTGGATGTTGTGCCTGTCCTTGTATAAAGTTAGATTATAAGTCGTATGAAGCTACGACCGGCCTAGCCAGCCGGTAGTGGAAAATATTTCGTTGAATAAAAAACTGAGCCAGACCATAGGCTGGAAACAGTAATTGATGTAAAACTGGAAGAAGTTAGGTGAGCGGTTGACACACTTGAGCGGCAACGTTTGTGAAGGAGCAAATAAATAACTATTACCTGCTTTGCGGGCCGCATGGTCTAGCGATAAAGTAGAATGCCGATGACAGGGAGATCGGGGTTCGAATCCTAGTCGGGTGTACTGAGGGTGGTTTCTCCTAAATGATTATTCACTCTACCTCCACGTAAATACTGGTACACTTCCTCTAAATTCAACCTTCTTCATCCTCGGCACATTAGTGTAATTATTACATATGCGTATAACCTGAACAGGTAGTAAGACGCGGTGCTAAAATAAAGAGGCTATTCACAAACTTTCACTTACTACCCGATCGGCTTAAGGCCGCGTCTTAGAAATTGTCAAGTGCCTGGGATTAAACTCATTGGTTTATTACCTTCTATCGCTTCATCTCTGTTTCTCTTACCCCACACGCACTATTATTTATTTCATCTCTCTCATTCATTGTGACGTAGTGTTCTCTGTACCTTTGATTTCCGATTTGGTTCGTCTTTAATTGAAGTTATTTTAGAAACGTCTCTTTTATTTCTGGATAAATTTGAAACGGTCCTAAACGATAGAAGAGATGATAAAGTAATTCTCAACCCGAGGAGTTAATAAGGTGTCAAGAGGCCAGTTTCGAACAGCTGAAACCTTAATCTTAAGAGGAACCGTAGTATTTTGAGACATAACAGCTAGTATGGTTTTAATGGATTTTTGTTTGAATTTTTAAATTTAAGTTGGGAGTGTAAAGAACGCGAGAAAAGGCCGGTGTTTTTGCAGTTTGTTTATCTAACTTTTTTTTTTCTAAAATAAATCTAATCACAACTTGTGAATGTGAGGAATGCCAGGCCTCTACCGTGGTTCGGATTCCACGTTAAACTATAGGTCCTCCATTTCATCTCACAATCACCATACCATTACACATTAGCGTAAGTGCGTATAACCCGAACGGGTAGTAAGACGCGGTGCTAATAATAATAATAATAGTAATAATAATAATAATAATAATAAAATAAATCAAACATTGTTTCAGTACAAACACAAAGTTTAATTTTCTTCACACGGTGATATTAACAGTTGTTGAATATCTGTCATGAGCATAGTGGTCAACAACTGTTGATATCACCGTGTGAAGAAAATTAAACTCTGTTTTTACTGAAGCAATACTTGATTTATTTTGATCAAAAGAGTTTTGATATAAAAACTACGATAACACTTATCTTTTCTCGCGTCCCCTACATCCAAACCCTAACGCGCACTTTCTGAATACACTAATATCAAGACACGACTTAAAAACTAGCTTAAACTCAGACCGGCTACAACAGCCAGTCCTCCACCGGCCATTTTGTACACTAACCTTGCGGCAGTAATAATGGATGTCCCCGGAGGACCACTCGCCCATCAACCCGACCAATATGTCGCGTGGACATTGTTTGGGAATGTCAGTCTCATGGTCTTAAATTGTACTCCTCCCCTCCCGTTGCTTTAGACATGCTAATTGCGGGTTTAAATCAAGTACTCCACGTTGTACCCTTCTCTCTCTCTCTCTTATTTCAAAGCGTTGGTTACTCTCTCCCTTCCTCCCCAGGACCACTCTCATGAACTTGTTTGAAGAAGGGTGGTCTGTCGATCTTGCTTTGCATCACATTTAGTTTTAAGGTGGCTTGACCTGGGATTTAGTGGGGCTGTTTCGTGTTTAAAAATAATAAAAACTGAAGACTCGCTATTATGGATACTGAGAAATGTGTAGCGGCGCTAGATGTTGGCTGAGTAAGTTCAAATCCTGACCCTGAGGACTAGATATTGTTCCCAACAAACTGCAATTTCAACGTGTTTTTTTTTCAACTTTATCCTCCTGAGTTGAGACATTAATTATAACTGTACTTCGAATCTATATTTTTATATATCACTAGATGGCTGAAAAATTCAGTGTTTCTATTGACTTGGTGTGTTATTCTACACTATAGTAAGATAATTTCTAAACCAATTTAACAATGTGGTTTTGTTAAAATAATTTTGTTTTGATTAGATAAGGAATCAAAATTATTTAAATATACTGTATTTTTAAAAAGTTTGGGATTCAGGAGATTATTTAAGGGAATGTCCCGTGTAATTGGTAGTGTTTGAGAGCAAGTCTAGAAGGTTCTGGTTTGATTCTGGGGGATGTATATGGTATTTACTATTTTTGTATAAGCTTCCGTCCTGTTATTCAGCTAGTAAATATATAGATGATAGTTCTTGTGATGTAGTATTAGTCCATATGTATCTAATTCGTAAGTAACTTTCTGATGTGTTTATGAGCAAATGCTAATAGTATTAACCTTTAAATTCGCAATATTATATATTATGATATATGCTTAATTTGTAAAACATATTATGAATAAGGAAACCATAAAATACATATTTTTCTTTGTAAAATAACTTTGTTTTCATAATTGGAGTTTCCGTTTCATAAAAAATTAAGTATATCTCATAATACGTTGCCAATTTAAAGGTTAACTATCTAAGGCGTCACTCTCGAAATAGGCTGGCATGCCGAAGATGGTGAGCTTGAGCTTCGAATCCCGGTCGGGTGTACTGATGGTGGTTTTACTTACATGGTTTTCCACTTTCCTTCCACGCAAATGTGGATACACTACATCTAAATCCAATCTTCCTTATATCTAGCACGCAAGCGTAATTAATACACACGCATGTAAACCATTGTGTGTGCGCCACGTATTACTACCCGTCCAGGCATCCTAATATGTACACTCATCGTATATGGATGAAAAGGAAGAAATTAAAGGAAATATACTTGCATATACACGGAAGGATATTGATAAATAATTCAGCAAAACAGACATAGATTTGTATCCCGACTTCTCTGTCCTTGTCAAACCAAATCAGACATGACTTACATTCTATTTCGTGTATACACTGATGGAGGCTTTAGAAAACACATACTAGCAATATTAACTGAAACCATTTTACAAATGAAGTAGTTTTATCTTAAATTTCTCCACTTTTATCATAAAAAAACCAATAAAATAATAAAATAACTTAGCATTATACCACCCACCCCTTTTTACTTTATCATATCAAGAGAAAGTATTTTAATTGTAAAAAACCCACCCCTTTTTTTACTTTATCATATCAAGAGAAAGTATTTTAATCGTGAAAAAACCCCAATATTGCTATTATGATGAATCCTTACGTTTTATTTGAGCCCGAACCCAAAAAAGTTGATTTTACAACTCTGTATGTCTTCTTGTCTGTCTGTCTGTCTGTCCATGGCCACAGATCCGAAATGGCTAGATGGATTTTGTTCATACTTGATATTTAAATTTTATAGGGCTATACCTTCTTTTGATTTTGAACCTAGCCCTCAAATTAAGGGTTGATAGTTGATTTTTTTTAATTCCAAATTTTTTGAAAATGATCTCACGATTTTGATTAAAATGTATATTCTGGAGATTGTGTGATATGAAAAAAAAACATTGTTTAGGGGTCTACTTGTTTTTGGGATAAAAACTCATTTCTGGATAGTCTACTGATGATTGATCTTAAAAAAAACTTGAAATATTACTATAATGAACCAAATGATTTAGTTCTAAATGGGTACATTGTATTTCTCATGGTAAATTGACCTGTATAGTTGTTTTTTGAGGAAAAACTCGTTTAAAGGTAGTTTACAAAAGACAGATTTATTAAAATTTGAAATATTTTTAAAACTACTCTAATGATTTGGTTTCAAATTGGTTTATTCGGAGGGTTTGACATAAAAAAAATAGCACTAGTTATTGGTTTTTGGGGTAAAATTTTGTTTAAGGGTGGTTTACTAATGATTAATTTGTTTAAAATTGAATTTAAAAAAAAAACTTGCGTAGCGATTTTGTTTAAAATTAATACCTAGGTAGTGGTTTATCTCCCAAATAACAATATATACAGTTTTTTTGTAACAATTTATTAAACTATAGTTTACCGATGAATGATTTTTAAAAGTAACAAATATTTCGAGAGTTGCTCTAACAATTACGTTCAAATTTTATATTTGGGGCGGTTTTACTTGGCAAACAAAACTGTATACTAACATTTTGGGAGTAGAAATTGTGTTCAAGGGTAGTCTACTGATGACTTTGTTAAAAATTTTATTATTTAAAATATCCTCTAGTGATTTGGTTCAAAATAAGTATATGTAAAGTTTTTCTAAAAAAAAAAATTGAAGTAGATTACTCAAGATAAATTTTTGTAAATGTTTAATAGTTTTGAAAATATCTATACAGATTTTGTCCAAAACTCTTATTTGGGGAATAGCTTATGCGATGACTAATGTATCTTTATTTTTCAAAACTAAATTAGTTTAATGGAATTTTACTTAAGACAAATTATAGAAATCATAATATTTTCCGTAATGGACCTTAAATATTAAGTTAAAAATGGGTATCTGGGAATAATGTTTCATGATGCGTTTTTATTTTTAAAAA
This sequence comes from Timema podura, assembly GCA_033556935.1. Taxonomy (NCBI): domain Eukaryota; kingdom Metazoa; phylum Arthropoda; class Insecta; order Phasmatodea; family Timematidae; genus Timema; species Timema podura. The sequence goes on along the minus strand of JAVRXN010000009.1, from coordinate 4,180,389 downwards.
TTACGAATAATTTTATGATAGTTTACAAATTATTTATTTGTAAGTTTGAAATTTGTTATAAATATTTTAATAACCTGGGTTTAAAGTTTACAAATCAAGAATTCTGACTATATTGTTTATTGTGATTTGATATATTTTTATGAGTATAACTTACTTAAGGGTAATTTACTAAAAACATATTTTTTTAACCTTTTCTTCTAAAATATAATCACAATATGTAGAATATAGCGCGATTGTGTCGTACCATTTATTTTAGCTTGAAACAGTAAATTATATAATATTGTAGGAGAGGGAAATACTTTATGCTCTTGAAGAATATAGCACAATTTTAACGAGGTTAAATAAAGACGACAATTTATTTGAAGCCATAATTTTATTTCTTCCAATTAGTTTTTTGTGAATTGCGTCTCTATTCCATATTTCATGGAATACATATTTTTTTCTATATATTTTTGTAACAAGTGCTAATTGGAATATTTCACTAATTTTCAGACTTTTAAGATTTTTTACTGACTCATTTTAATGTTCAACACGTCTGTGCCAACGAACAAATAACCGCCGTTTGTATCATTGTAGACACAAAAAAATATTGTCCTGTTAAATTTCTAGGCACCATATTTTAATTTATATTTAAAATCTCAGCGTTCGATTAAAATAACATTTGAGACGCTTTTTTTCCTAGTTTTTGATAAAGTAAAATCTATTCATACCTCATGAAATTATAACTATATTTATCGGCACCAGTGTTTGGTTGGATTGGAGGCGTTAGAATATCATTGACTATGACCTTTCTATTCATCCCTATCTTTCATTAATTCGATAAAAATATCTACTGCACATGTATTTATAATCTAAAAATATTGACCATACATTATTTATACTCGTGAACCAAAACTCCTAGTTGTGAGACCGCAATTGAGCTATACCGACCGAGTGGACGCTGCCTTAGCGATTATAGTGCCAACATTTGTGGATGGAGGGTATCATGTGGTCAGCACAACGAGCCCTCCGGCCGTTAATCTCGGTTTTCTAAACTGAAGCAGCTTCTTTTTAGTCAAATACGTTCTCATTTGTCCTCACGAAGCTGAGTATTATTTTAATTTCTTTCAACCCGCTTCGGTGGCTGCATGGTCCAAGATGTCACTCTAAAAATATTCTAGACTTTTGAATACGGGAATATCGGGGTTCGAATCCCTGTCGGGTGTACTGAGGTTGATGGTTTTCCACTCTTCCACGCAAATGTAGGTACACCTCTTCTAAATTGAGCCTTCCTCATTTTGAAACGTTATTGTAATTCAAGCCGTAGCCAGGGGGGTTGGGGCTTCGACCCCCCCCCTTCCGAAATGTTATGAACAAAATATATATGGCTTTATTTATGGTTCAAACCTATAAAAATTAAGATATAAGTATAAATTAAGGGGCTATGCCACCATAAAAAGCACTTCATATAGCTTCTAGAGGTGTTAAATATTTAGAATTTATCTAACCTTCGGAGTTAGGGTTATGTTGCCATAAAAAACACTTCAGATAGCTCTAGAATGTTTTAATATTTAGAATTTATTAGCTATCGGAATTAGGGGTATGTGCACCATAAAAACCACTTCAATAGCTTCTAGAGTGTTATATTAGAATATTAATTGTTGCTAACACCTACGGCAGGGAGGGTGTTATGTTGACATAAAAATACTTCAGAAGCTATAACTGTTTTATCATTTATATTTTTTCTATCTCGCATTTGGGATGTGGGCTACCACTAAACCCCCCCCCCCCCCTAAATTATTGGCGGCTACGCCTTGTAATTGGTTCATGTCCGTATAGCCGAACGGCTAGTGGACGTGGTTATAATTTTTTTTTCTAATCTTATATTTCTACAATAGGATTCCCTTGCCTTTATAAATGGTTTAGTTTCATTGGTGGCCTACAGTTACCAGGTATCATGTTTGTATCATTCTGACATACGTATCGATGTAAAAGGCTGCCAGGCATCTGGAAAATCAAGGAAAACAAAGGATATATTTGTGTCTGTATGGACAGAGAAAACTGAAACTACACAAAAAAAGAACTTGGAAAACTCCTGGAATATTTATGAATTTGTGACATTAACTGTAAATAAAGATATGGTAGACCTCGCAATAATAAATTGTAAAGAAGAAATAAGCATGTTTGGTTCTAACGTATGTATAACGTCCCCTCTTCCGTGAAACATTAGCTTGAGTAACCACTGTATATAATTATTTCCCAATCAAAGTCAAACACTCTAAACACATAATTCATTACTTTACACTGATAGTTTTTATAAACAAATACACTTTATTTCTCTATACTCATTTTAAATTGTAAGGAAATTAAAATTCATCTTGGAAAAAAAAACAGATTTTATAGTAATAATAAAGTGTCAAGCCTCTTTAATTCATTATTTATAGCAAAGTCTCTATCTATATATATATATATATATATTATTATAGAGAGAATTATTGTTTTAAACTCTATTTTCACAGACATTTTCTTTCACACAAAATTAATACTGATAATGTTTCGTCTGAGTTATCAGGCACGTTTTTTTAAATTTGGCCACGTCTTACTTACTCGTTTGGTTTATATCTATATACTAACTACGCTAAGTAGATTTATGGACGAGGAAGGTTATATTTATAGAAAGTACCCGCATTTGCGCGGAGGGAGAGTGTAACAATTTTTTTTTAAACCCCTCATTACACTCCATTGAGATTCAAACCTCGATCTCCCCATCATGGACAGTCCAGTCTATTGCGATAGTGTATACCTCCTTAGACCATGCGGCCACCGAAGCTGATATCGGGCATGTCAAAGTTTTGAAAACTTATAGAACACAGTAAAAAATTAATGTTTCTTAAATGTTAAAAAGATGTTAATCTAAATGAGATACCATAAAGCTCTAAATAACTTTTATTTTTCAAACAACATTACAATGAGAAAACAATGAGAAAGTTTAATTAATGTGTCTGTGTTAGGGTTTTTTGGTTTCGACTCAAATAACTTAGCGCTCGACAATACAACTAATTTTATTTAAGCTTGCCCGACTTTAATTATTTCCTACTTATTTGGTGTATCGCTCTAGTCTCGTATTGTGTGAATCCTGGCATGGTATTTTTTTTTTACCATCCTTCGTTTGTAGTATTGTCTGTTGCATAAACAAGTGACTCCGCTCATTAAAATTTTTGTTGTTTTAATTTTGATGAGAATTTTAAATCCCAAGCTGAAATTTTCAAATAATCATACCAAAATACCTTTAAAAAAATTGTATCTTGGTTAATAAATACCTACCCACCGTGGGGATCGAGTAGTCTAAGGCGTTAGGCTCGCATTGCTTTGACAAGCCTTTAATACACGCGGGGTGATTGTAATCTTAACCAACACAATTTTTTAAAAGTCTATATTATCTATTTTAAATGCAAGATTTTTTTAATTTTATTAAGATTATTTTAACTTACATTTTCTAAAACAAATTGTTGTAATAATAAACCATCTTAGATTTAGAATAAACACAACACCAAATGCTCCGACCGTCTATTCATCACTGTTAAAAAGGAAGACGCCAATTTTATAATTTTGACAAACAGTTTCAGCCGTTTCTGGCAAACAACCCGAGACAATAAACTCAGTAGTTGCGTTATTGTGATAAGAGAGGAGTTCACATTCCCTCGTTGATACATTTTAATTTAATCTGACAGATTATTTTAGCTTTTATCTCTTTAAAAAGTAAACTAAATAAATTAATCTCTGTTCCTCCCTTGTCGTCCAGTTGTCGTGCTAGCTTCTTCCCGGTCGTAGGATTATTTCACATAATGGGGAGGGGGGAGGGAGAGGCTTTGTTTCATGTAGGGAAAGCAGTCTTTGTTAGTGATTTACAAAAGAATTACACCGATTAAAGGAACTTGAAATAACAGCTTTCGTTGCTTGTTTTATTCATCGTGCATTATGTCCACGAGAACAATGAAAACAAGTTTTCCGTCCGAGAAACGAAGCAGGGATTGACTATCGCGCAATAGACCGGGCGGGGATCAGTTTAAATCTACTCAACGTATTTTTACTTGGATTTATAACGTTTACTTTCTAAATGAGCAGGCTCTATCAGAACGCGACTTACAGGCTAACTTAATCTAAGCACGTATGCCAATACAACACTTAGCCATAACGCATAAAGTAGGATGAACCAGTATGGAAATAATAAATATATATTTAACAGCACCGCCCAGAATCGACCCGGGGTCACCTTTACTTGTGCTCGAGCACCCTCCATACATAACCATAGAGCTAGAGCACTAAAAAAATGTATTACGGTTCTTCGAAAATTTACACTTATGGGGTTAGAAGTAGTAATATATAATTAAGAAGAAGTGTATCTTCATTTGAGAGGAGAGAGAAAGGGGGGATTCATCAAAATATACTTGAGTATATTCCTGGCCAGGATATGAACCCTTACCTCTCTGGTTACTGACACACATGACATTACTAAACATGTGCCTTTGTTCACGTGCGAGTTTGTATCGATAAAAATAGTTTTTCTTCAAATATTGTATTGAAAGATTGTGATGTTGGAGCCTACGTTATAATGTATTTTAAAGTAGGAAATGGCAGCTTGTACAAGAATTAAGGGGGGGAAAGAGCGATAAATAAAGCTCTAGGAGGATACATTTTCTTTAAAGCCGAACCGCATTGAATCAACAGTGGGTTCCTTGACTTTTCTCTTCATAGTAGCAGACACATCAATAAGCTTATCTTTAGCCTGACCACTAAATTCCTCGCAGTCTCTAAAGCTGCTATCATAAAATGGCAGCTCCCCTTCATTGACGATCGAGATTGAAGGAAAATAGCACACTAGCGTTCTTTCCAAGAATGATAAATGGTTTCAATAAATGTCTCAGGTCGTGGCAGCAACTGATTCCAACTCTATTTCTAATACTAAGGGAAAGTTGGAAAGGTCTTCTTTTTCGTTTGATTACTACTTACTATTAACTTACTCTTTTTGGGAGCAAGTAGCTTTGTCCGTTGATGATTTATAAGCATAGATGTGCACTCCATTCACCCTGAGAGGTAGAAGTGTTACCATGATGGACTGCACTATTATCCTGTCTTATAGGCTGCACTGTTATATAATCCATCGAGGTCACATTTATACCTTTCAAGCTAAACGAAGTGTACTTGTGTGGTTAGCTAATTTAAACAAATCTGCAAGATTATATTCAAATTAATAAATACTAGGAACGGATAAAAGATTAGTACACTATTATTCTTATTATCATATTTTAGCCCCTTGTGGTATACCACGGGGTTCCAATTTAAGACCACTCCTCTTCATTGTATTTATTGATGATATTGGTAAATATTTAAACTCATAATGTTATTTACTTTTTGAAGATGATTTCAAACTTTTTTAAACTATAAAATCAATATCAGATTGTGTAAATTTGCAATAGATATTACTTGTATTCTACATTAGTCTATTAAAAAAGGAATGTCCATTAACCAATCAGAAACCAAATCCTTATCTTTTACTAGGACAACTAATCCTGTAATTATTTACAAATTTTTCAACTATATATAGGTCGCTCCCCTTATATTAATGATCTAGATGTTTTCCTAGACACCAAACTATACTTTCACTGTCATGTTAATTTAATTTAATTTAATTTTAGCACCGCGTCTTACTACCCGTTCAGGTTATACGCTTAAGTACTAAATACACTAATGGATTAGGAATTGGGAAGGTTGAACTTAGAGGAAGTGAACCCGCATTTGCGTGGAGGGAGAGTGGAAAACCATTTAGGAAAAACCACCCTCAGTTCACCCGACCGAGATTCGAACCTCGATCTCCCCGTCCTCGGTGATCTGGCTTAACACGACTGGCGCGTTAGCCAACTACGCCACCAAGGCGGGTCACTGTCATGTTGAGCGTATAATTTTTCATTCAATGAAATTACTTAGACTTAATACATTAATTTTACTACCTCATTGTTCAATAAAGTATATTGTATTTTAACTAGTGGTGGGCCGATACCTACTTTTCTCGATTCCGATACCTTACTCGATACTATCAATTCATCTCCTCGATACTCGATACCCTATTCGATACCTTTCAACATGAAATTAAATAAATCCTCATTTTGTAAGCATAGAAACTTGGTCAAAAGAAAAATATTTAATATGTTTCCGTGTGTCAAAATATGGAAACTATTCAATTAGGCTAATTAAACAAATTATAACAAGAATCAATCAGACTAAAATAACATTTACAATGATTAGTAGGCTTACAATAATAAATATTATTACTTACTAAGTAATGAAAGATCTTGAAAGTAAATTTTTATTCACACATTAGCATATAAAATTAGTAGGCTAATTACAGAGTTATAGAATATTATTATAAATATTTGTCAGGTTATAGCTTGACATATTTGTCAAGAAAATAAACATACTAAAAAATAATAGTCGCACACTATTTACACACACAACATAAATGCCATTTTTAGTTGAGTGAAACGATATTTATAATAAAAGCTATATTGGCGACTCTGGTTATGAAGACTATCGAAATTGAGGGTGACGATGGTTACAATAGTTAAAGTCGATAAAAAAAATGAAAATTTTATGTGGATTATTTTAAAATCATTCTAATAATAATAGTCTAGCGACGAAATACAATGCAGTTGCGAGCTGGCCGATTCATTTGCTCACCACATCCTTGCCAAAGCGCTGAGGAAAATCAACCTTATGAAGTGAATATTTACTCGACTATTTCAATACAAAATAAGTGCTCTCCTTAGGTTAATTTTCGAAATACAGTTCCCTTTGATAAATGAAAATCGACCTTGTGTCGACTGTGACCGTGTTTATAAACTGAAAAGAAATAGCTTGTTTATTTGAGTTTAGAGCTGAGTGAACAGAATAATAGGACAAAGCAAAACTACGAGTAACTAATGTCTAGCCACTGACATTCAAAATCAACCGTTTGAGGAATCGACCACGTTGAATACTGAAGAGTGGTATCGAAACTTTTAGCGCATAGTATCGATTATTGCGATACTAGTCGATACCATGTGTATCGAAGGTATCGAGGAATTGAGTATCGGAATCGGCACAGCCCTAATTTTAACATTGTATCATAGTTTAGTTAGCCTTAAGCTAGAATGTGCTACTATTGCTTGGAATTCCACTACCTTAACATACGCGCCCAGCTTGGAAAATGTTCAACGTAAATTTGTGACTATTAGCTATGATACATTCTTTCTTAACAGGATTTATTATGATTATGACAGAATTTGAAACATCTTTAGACTGACTTTTCGCGTGAACTTTATTGTAATACTCTTTTTGTTTTTAATATTTTCAATAGCGATCATGTAGGGTATTGATGTCCTTTCTCGGGCCTCTTGTAATTTAAAACTGTTCTCACAATAATAATATTCTTACAAGGTCAGTCCTATTGGCTGTTGTATACACAGTGCAAATTCCAGATTTGTCGAATCAGACTTCTACCACAAAATAAGAACCAAACTGGAGGTAAATTCGTAAACAAATAAATATTAGAATACTTGTGAATTTCGTACATTAACTGCATCTTTACATAGTCATATATTTTCACTGTACACAAAGAAGCAATCAACTCTTTTTACCCGTCCTATTACTGCACCAAATCTTAATTACTGCATTGGTATAATGACTAACTACACATAATTTCCCCTCATGGACAAATCAACCTATTCTAAACACCAAATAGTACGTGATATTACATTAGTCATCTTTATTTAAAAAATAAACTCTATACTACTCTGTAAAAAAAGAAGAGATTCTTTCTGGAAAGCCTGGAAAATACAAGGAATTATATACTGAGTAAATTATGGCATCCTCGTAAAATTTATACTTTACAGAAATGTTAGAATTCGTTAAATGATTAAACACTGTGCTAAGTTTTCTTGGCATTGAAAGCCATAATATGATATCTTACATTTTCTCTATTTACATTTTTTGGTTGAAATGCGTAGCTGTAGTTTATTTCTATCCCCTGTAAAAAGATTCTAAGCGGATTTCTAGGAAGCATCGAGTTAATTAAAATGTCTTAAACAAGTCGCCAAATGCTTGTATGTTGCTTCAGCTAGAATCTGTAACTGTCTTAACATGACAAGTTACACAGCTTATATTTGTTTAGTCAAATTAATACACACAAATATTACATCAATATTATGAGCCTTTGTCCGGCTTAATTGACTACTTTGTTAAATGAACACGTCTGGGTTGTTGGGTTATGGTGATTGGAAAAATAATGCACCCAATAAATTAAAATCTGTTTTAAGTTGATTCACACCCTCATGCCGTGAAATAGATCGTTTCAGGGGTGCTCGCAGAAGAGGAGGGGGGATTAAGGGAGCGTGGAGAACTTATGGCTCTAATTTTAGAAAAGCTCTATGCCCTAAAGATGTGGGTTATGTATAGTAGGATTTAAAACAGGTGTACGACGAATTGATATTATAATATTCTATCCTTTAAAACACACACAAAAAGTAAATTTCTAGGCTTTCCGCCGGACCCCTGAGAAATTTAGTTTGTATTAATAATCTTTCGTAGAATAAAATTGTAATAATATCCGTCCTGAATGACCATACATGACCCGCCACTCAGGGGTGCTATGCTGTTTGCATTCCTTGTCGGCTGCAGGCGAGTCCGTGTGATATCAAGCGTGATCGTGTCAAGGGAAGGAAAGGCACTGTAATGTCGCGTGTGGGTGGGTGGGTTTTGAAGGGAGGGCTGAAGGAGGGTGAGGATTCCCGTCATACCAGGACTCCTAATTTTGAAACGTGTGAGTTGCGAGTCGCTAGCGTATTTCTCTCGTCTCGCACACAATCTCTCAAACCCCTAATTTTGAAACGTCTGCGCTGCGAAAACTGACGTCACACGATCGAATAGCGAGCGGATTTTACTCGCCAGCCTCACACCGTGCGAGACAGGCCTTGTCTATCGAGTCGAGCATAAAATAACAAAATGGACGCAATCCCCTTCTTCGGTTCCAATCTTTTGAGAGTGATTTTGTTGAAATAAACCTACCACTGTACAAAATAGGTTTACAGAAGAAAATTATATGATTGTTTTGTACATTTTATTCAATCTTTCATTAAAAATATTTGTTTGGGTGAAAATATAATAATATATCTTAGTTTTTTTCAAATTAACTCAAACGTCGATTTGGCTTAGTCGGTAGAGTGGTGACATTTTAATAATCTAGAGTTCGCGTGTTCAAGTATTGTCATCTCGAATTTTTAAAAAAAAATTATTTATCAGACTGAAAAAAACTTTAATTTCAAATTATTGGATTAGTAATCATATAATTTATTTTAAAGTTCTTTTTTATATAGAAGTATACAAGGTATTTGAGCCTATGTAGACTACCATAATATTCTTCTTTGAAAATAATTTAACAAGGTAGTACATTACAAACAGTACATTAATTTTGAAATTTTGTATGTTGGTGGTTATTTAAAAATTAAATTGATGAGTTTTATGACATAAAAATGTACACATTTAAAAATAAGGCTAAACAAGCTAATTATTATCCGCATGTAAAAAAATCTTTAGGGCATATTTATTATGTTTTAAAAATAGTTGCGAGAATAAAATAATATTTTACCGAATTCTAAAATATTAATCAGTGATTTAAATTCAAACAAAAAATTAAAATAATTGACTCGCTGGGATCAATCCCGTGAACTACTTAATTATATACAAGCACGCTAACAAGCAAAATAATATGGATATTGAGTATAAGGACGGTTTAACTTCTACTTATATAACCTGAGAACATTTTGAGACAATAAACTTATATGCAAACAACTGGAAGATGGTTTCCTAATAAAACTAAACAAATCGTTTTACTGATGCACTCAATACAATAATAGTGTTTACTTTCAGTTACGTATCTTGTATAATGGTGCGTTGTGGCATACCATCGCCTCAATCCTTTGGCACGTCATGGTTTTACAGTGTTGTCAGATTGAAAACTTATTCGCAAGCGAAACAACGCTACACAGACTCGCACGACATTAGAAACCTTTCATAATTCGCTCTGTTTTGGTACAGCCTGCGATCTGCGAGTTTGCTCGCTAGCGAGTATTTTCGCAAGTTTCAAAACTAGGGATCCAGAGGAGACACTTGCCATATTATCATAGCGATAACTTGACCACACTTTTATTTTCTAGTTCAAACAAACACTGCTATCATGTTTATCAAGTTTATTCTCTCTCTAATGCAGACTTATTATTTCATATGGAATTACGGAATTACGTTGTGAAAATGATGATGTATCCGGTTTCTTTGTCCTTATGCTTCGGTGCAAATGTTTTAAAAAAACTATTATATTATAAAAAAAATTATATTTTAATGAAAAATTGAGAAATAAAGGGAATTGTAGCATTATACACATTTGTATTTTTGTTATTGAAAATAACTGTATTTTAACTAGAAGAAAAAAAGTGAGTTTAGTGTTTGAACGTTACTTTACTTGAGGGATTATTAGAAAAATGAATTGCATTATCGAACTATTTTTATTACAATAGGCACATTTACAGTCTCACCTAATTAATCCTTATTAAAGTCAGGTTTTCCAATAAATGTAAGGTCGAAGTTATAATCCCGTCCTGGTGTAGTGAGGGTTGATTTTCCTAAATGGTTATCCACCCTTCCACACACAGGTGGGTACATTTATTATAAGTTATATCTTCCCCATCCCTACTCCACCTAATTAAAGTGCATAGGTTCTGGACGGTTGTTAAGACGCGGTGGAATTGTTTTATTCCGATACAGGATATATACCAAATGGTTTAAAATAATATCAATTTTTTAATACATTCTATTAGGAATATACCCTAGGTTTATCATTTACCCGTTTCAGTGGTTGATTGGTCTAGGTCAGGGATGGGGAACCTGCCGCATTATGGCCACATGCGGCCTTTTGAGGTGTTCAATGTGCCATTTTTTTGTATATTTGATCAATTATGTATTTTCATAGTTTTAAAATATATATTCTCTAAAGGCATGTATCTAAATTAATCAAAATAGAATTCTTTATACTAAAACATAATTTAAAATAATTACCTACTATTATCAATCAATATATCAATGTTTGGCACACTATCGAATTTTTGCAAAATTTACCGTACGCCTACATGAAGAGTGCGGCCTTAAGAGGAATCCGTGAAGTTAAACGTGGCCTTCCAATGTCAGAGGGTTCCCCCTGGCCCCACCCCTGGTCTAAGGCGTCAATCCCGCGATAGATTGGTCTGCCGATGACAGGGAGATTGGGGCTTGAGTCCTGGTTGTATTTAATGAGGGAGGTTTTTTCCTAAATAGTTTTCTACTCTCCCACTACGCAAATTGGGATACACTTCCTCTGAATTCAATCTTCAGCATCTCTAATACATGGGTGTCATTAGTACATATGCGTGTAGCCCGAATGGGTAGTAAGACACGGTGCTAAAAAAATTTTTTTTCGTCCTCTATAATAGTATACAACCTCTCATTCCCATAATTTAAACTGAGGTTATTCAAACCCTTGAGATGGGGTGCTAGTGAACGTGAGCTTAGGGTAGTATTTTCGAAGTTTTTTATAGCATAAACATTTATTTGGCCAAAATAAATTAAATATTTCTTCTATAGAAACATAGAGTTTAGTTTTCCGCACATGCTAATCTCAACAGTTCTTTAATATATGTCAAGGGTGTCCTGGAATTTAGTGACAACTTTTTCTCTTCATTTAAAAAGTTTGTCACCAAATATCCGCTATGTTCATGAGAGATATTCAAGAACTATTGAGATTATCATGTGCAGAAAACTAAACTCTATGTTTCTATAGAAGAAATATTTGATTTATTTTTGCCAAAAAATGTTTATGCTATAAAAACTTCAAAATTAATGCACTAAACTGGCGCTCACTAGCACCCCACCTTAACGATAATATTTAGTGCTGATTTAGAAGATCGGGGTTCATTCCCGACCAGCTTCATACAAGTTGTTGTTTCTCATTTATCTAGTTGAATACTGCAAAAGATCCGACACTCATAACTCTAAGGTGGGAGTGTAAGGAACACGAGCTAAGGCCGATATTTTTGGCAGGTTTTGTATCAAAAAAATGTTTTGGTCAAAAGAAATTAAATAATTTTTCAGAGTTTTATCTTCTTCACACGATGTTGATCTTAACAGTTCTTGAATATCTGTTAAAGGGTATCCTGGAATTAATGACAACTTTTTCTTTTCATTTAAAAAGTTTGCCATATAGTGAAAGCTATGCTCATGACAGATATTCAACAACTGTTGATATCACTATTTGGAGGAAATTAAACTCTATATTTCTACTGGAGTGTTATTTGTGGGTTTTTTTTCAACAACATGTTTTGATACAAGAACTGCAAAAATACTGCCCTTAATTCGCGTTCCCTACACTTCCACCTTAATTAACTAAAAACTCTTTATTTGTAAACTATTCGACCAAAGCACTTATTTGGAACATAAAGGCACACATTTTGAATTCACCAATGGCAGAATTAGAAATTTTTATTATCTCCCTCACCTTTCTTCACCACGATGTTTAAGATCCCGCATATACTATAGAATGACAATGACCCTAATCTACATTCCTAACGATTTTTGACTTTACTTAATTTGTATGTAATAATGGGGTTGGGCAGTGGAGTCAAGTAAATTAAATTTTATCTTCTTTTGTTTACTAAAAAAAAAATCCCAGCAACTTGTTTTACCAAACCTTATTCTGGTTTGAAAATGTCAACGTACTTTTTTTTTCTGTGCTTGGGACCTGTGCTAACGCTATTAGGATGGAAAACACTCGAACTTTGTATAGGACCTGCCCCCCCGCCCCCGCCCCCTCCCCACCCTTTCTGGACAAAGAGAAGCATCCCATGGATTGAAACCGTGCGAATTGAATACCGCGGCCGGTGAGACCAAATTAGAGGTCATAGGCCTCAAAGGACTCTCATATCCCCTTACCCCCTATCCCCCTCACTTACAATCACGCTTTACAGCTTAAAAAAAACCACTCATTCAAAGGAAATCCTCTGGGTTCTGAGTTCATTTCCCTGACTCATTTTATGTGTGAATGAGGCTTTAGGTAAATTTTGACGTAGAGTAGAGTAAACGAATTATTTTCTGGGAAGTGGAGAATATTTAACGAGGAATTTTGAGGCGATAGGGTGTGTATGTATGTGTGTATAAGTTATATATATAAATATAAAGGCCAGCCTTTAGAGTAAAATGAGTTCTTTCAAAATGCCACGCGTTTGATCTTTTGTTTAGTACCGTGCCGTAAAATCACTGGTATAGCAGTTCGAAGAACGTAATGTTTTCATTTTAAAACCTCTAGCACAGTGGATTGGATGGTATTAAAATAAGTTTTTCAACATGAAATATCATGGGGCAGATACTGGGAACATTCTATAGGCTAATGCAAATTTGAAACATTAATACATGATTAATTTCGCTGTTTTTAAAAGTACCACAGTTCGTCTGTGTGTTTTATTGCATACCCTCGTAATTAATCAAGGTAATGAAAGCCACGAAGTTGAATTTTATTCGTGAATGTCCTGAAATTAAGTCTGCTGCTCATAAATATTATGAGGCAAGATAGACACACAAGTAAGAATAATATTTTCATATAATGTTTTTATACGTACTCCCATGCTCTATTTTATGACTATCGATAAATGATACAACCTCTGTTGAAATTCTTTGTCTTGATCTCAATTTAAATGGATATGTAATCTTTTTTTTCTCTCGGTAATGTTATAATCGAGTCTAGTCATGAAGGACTCTGCTAAAAATGTTATTAAAATTAGTTTATTTTAATTTGTAGAGATTTGTTAATATTGACTTTCTCGCTATCTTACAGGTAGACAAAGCATTGTGATCGTCAAAAAAATCGAACTCAAGATTTTGATGAATCTTGACGTTTCATAACTCCCTGAATCCGAAAAAGTGATTTTTGAATTTCCGTCTGTCTGTCTGTACCTCCAACTAGAGCCTAAACTATTTTACCGATCAGGCTAAAACTTGGTATCTAGGGTTTTCATAGAGTTGCCCCGAGGTTATTTTGAAATTGGATATCCAACCCTAAAATTAAGGGTAGTTTACTGAAGGGCAAAAAGAGAAAAAGTCTATTTTCTCAAAATCGGCTTTAACGATTTTGATTATATTTCATTTATAAATATTTATAACTATTGCAAACGAAATGGCTACCCTCAATATTTCGGCAAAATGACTTTAAGGGCTCCGGTTTGATGAGTAAATTAACATTTTTTATAATATCTCCAAAAATATTTTAGATATGAAATTACTTAGCATTACAAATATGTAGATCTAATTATAATAAAAATATTTTAAAAGAAACATATTCTTATAAAACCAATAACTTTCAAGCGATACGCAAATATTTATATTTTTTAACTTTTCGAACATTAAAGGTAAAGTATTGCGACCGTAAAAAAAATCTAAACTGAAATGTTGAGCCCTAAAAATTGGTATTTGCAATGCCGTCTCTCTGTGTGTCTGTTTAAACTTAAAATTAAGAGTAGTTTAATAAAGAGCGAAAAGAGAAAATTCGATTTTCTTCAAATTGGCTCTAACGATTTCGATTAAAATTCGTATCTAGGCGTTGATTAAGATTATAAATAAACTGACTATTTTCATTTTCCCCATGAAAATGACGTTTATGGTACTTTACAGAAGCTGAAATTTCCGTATCTCCACAACTATTTGAAATACTAAATAACTTATTATTGCAAAATTGTGGTACTATTAAAAATAAAAAACTTTTATATGAAATATATCTTTATAAAACCAACAGTTTCTGAGATATTGGCAAATTTATTCATACAATAATTTTGTGAGCTTTAGTTGTGAAGAGATACTATTTAAGTTTTAACGCAATAATTTTCCTATGCCATAGAGTAATTAAATATAAGTATCTCAAAAAGTTTGTTATTTTTCCTTTAACCTCTTAGGAGAAATGTTTGTACAACAATGATCTGTTTTTATTTTAGACTCAATAGTCAGTATGTAGATTTTTAATTGGTCATAATTTATAAATAAGAAATTTAATAACAATGCTATGACATGAAGATGTGCAACACCTAATAAAATGTCGAAAATTTTAACCGGAAGTTGAAATTTTAATACAAAGTGTTGACCCTTGTGGACCCGATATTGATCTTTTTTATCGGTCCATATAAATGAGGACATTAATTCTTTAAAAATAGAATTATAAAATTTAAAACCGCGACTCAAAAAATGTTTTACATAAATATAGTGCAAGTTATGCTTGGGTTTGGTAGTGTATATTAATTATTTCGTTTGATATATATTACGAGTTTTGAGTAAATGTTTCCATTTTTAACAATAGAGTGAGAAAGTCCGTGTGGAGTTCCGTACCATTTATTTATCTGGTCCAAATTGTCGTTAGATTGGAGACGTCGTCTACATAATATGCAAGGATCTTGGTTTGTCCCCAGAGGGAGTTATCTAAACTAATTTAAAAAGTATTTATATATTCTATGTACAGAATATTATAAAATAATTTTTAGAATTAGTCTATATACCTCTAATCTCATGACCAATGGGATCCGATGCAATATTAATTAAATTCGCCTCAAATAAACCCGTTTTAATAATGACTTTTCCCTTGCATTTGCAGAGCTATAACTATAAAATTATCTATACAGAGATGGAGGTGAGTCACTTTTTACCGTAAATTAAAGTGTTTTTTTTCTTCTCAGCTCGGTGACCTGGTGGTCTAGGGGTAAGGTGTCAGACTTCTGTGCTGGGGGTCCGGGGCTCAATCCTCGGTCCCGGCACAGATTTATCTGATTGCCAAACCCTTCCTTCACCTCTGACAAGATGTGTATTAATCACAACTTGTGAATGTGAGGAATGCCAGGCCTCCATTGTGGTTCGGATCCCACGTTAAACTGTAGGTCCTCCATTTATTCTCACAATCACCCTACCATTACACATTAGCGTAAGTGCGTATAACCCGAACGGGTAGTAAGACGCGGTGATAATAATAATAATAATAATAATAATAATAATAATAATAATAATAATTTTTCTCAGCTATGAGCTTTCTAAAGAAAACTATCATAATTTAGTAACTTAAATTATAAATTAATTGAACCTATGTAATTAGTATTTTAGTAACAGACAAAGTGCATACAAAAGGCATTAAATATACCTGGAAGAAAATAAATTTTAAAAAGAGGAAGGAATGAAAGAAAGGAATACATTACAAGATAAAACGATAAATTATTTTTATTTTTTTACAAAAGTGAGGGGGAAAACCTGCACACAAGATTATCTAAAACAGAAATTAAAAATGTAAGCTGCAGAAAACTACAGAGCTGTGAATAGATTGTTTACAGAAGCGAATGCAAGATTAGCTGTACATAAGGTTTTGTAAAATAATAATTTGCATACAGTAAATATTTGCCAAGTTGGCCTACAGTAAAGTGTAAAAAATGAATAAATTAAGCAAACGACCTTCAAAAGAAAATTCAACAACGCAAAAAAAAAAGTATTTAATAATTTCATTATTTTGGTCATAAAAACCTAAAATATAATACACATTTTTATTTTGTAAATTTAAAAAAAAGTTAATTTGAAAGTTTCCTTGACTTAACTTGACTTATTCCCCTTCCTCCCCTTTATTTTCTTCAGACCTCTGAGCACATTCTTGTAAATTTTAGTTACTATGGCCAGGTTCAGTAAGTTTTACTTTATCTCAAACCCTCGAGGAGAGATATATTGTGATTATTAAAAAAATCATACTTGAGATTTTGCTAAATGTCGAAGTTTCATGACTAGACCCCCTGAAACAGAAAAAGTGGTTTTCGTGATACCTTCTGTCTGTGTGTATGACTGTACCTCAGGCTGGAGCCGAAACCATATAAACGATTGGGCTAAAACTTGGTATTTGGGTTTTTCATAAGATTATACCGACGGTTTTTTGAAATTATATATCTAACCCTAAAATTTAGATTTAGTTTACTGAAGGGCATAAAAAGAAATAATTGATTTTCTCAAAATGTGTTCTTACGATTTTGATTAAACTTTGTATCTTGCCACCATATACCATTTTTCCATGAAAATGACTTTGATGGTAATTTACATAGTCAAAAATTCTCAATTTTGTTCACTCCGCAACTAATTGAGATATAAAATGACTTATCGCTGTAAAGATCCAGTACTACTGAAAATAAAAATCTTTAATCTCAAATATAATTTTATGAAACTAATAGTTTCTGAGCTATGAGCAAATATATATATTTATTTCTATGGAGCATTTTCTTTTTGTCTTGAGAGTATATTTCCTGGTGCCAGGACATTGAGTTATCTGTCTAAGGTTTATTTTTAAAAACAACGGGTTGAATACATTATATTCTATATTTGTTCAACGATGGTGTTTTTTTTTTTTGTTTTTTTAGAGTTTTTAATCTTGACTAATTCTCTGAAGGCTTTCACCTCAGCCCCTACTGAGTGCACTTGGAATTGTTTGGTTTAAGTATGGGTGAACACTTGAAATTTCAAATCCAAATTTAAATCTTGGTGAAATTTTGATTTGATTTGATTCGAATTTTAATAGATCCTAGATTCCATTTCGATGGGTTTAACTCGAAATACTAACCTATTATTCATACTTGTTTATTTAACAAATTATTATAGTCTAATCAGAGCCAAAACTAGTGGCATGATAAATATTAATCAACCTTTGCACTATGATTATTAAGATGATGTGATTTTTATATGATTTTCCACCTTTTGAGATTAGTTTTATTGATTTAATTTTTTTTCTAATAAACCTAAAATATACATAAAATGTTAACCAACATTTTTAGAAATATTTTATTATTGAATTTGATTCTTAAACTTAACATGAATTTATTTCTAAAATAAAATATTTGACCCACTTTCTTTAAGTATTTGATTCAACTAGGATTCTATTCGATAAAATAAATGTATCATTAGATTTGATTCGGATTCTATTTGAGACAGTTAGCCAAGACTCGGTCTAGATTCGAAATTGAAACCTATGGATTCGCACAGGCTTAGTTTTATTTTATATTTAATTAATTTAATATAATTCACTCTATTTATCGTGTAAGGTTGAAGTAGTGTAATCAGCATCCATACTATGACGCGTAACACAAACATAAATTAAATTTTAATATTTCTGTATTATTTTATAAAATCTATCGTTAATATAATCTAAACTTTATTTTACCTAAACTCCTGAGTCATCAGCTCATGTTTTAATCAATTTTTAGGTAGAACGAGGTCAAAACGCTATCGTATTGTTTACTAAGGCCAAATGCACACGGGTGACATAAGTCATTTTCGCAGTGGCGTCCTGTGAATCCAAGTTAACGCCACGTCCTATTATTACATTGATTAAGGCTTTGTAGTTTAGTTGACCACTGAGAGCCAATATTAGTGGGGGAGGTCAAGGTTAATTTCTTGGCCGGGTGTACTGGGGAGGATTTTTCCATCTGCTCTCCACGCTAATTCAGGTGCAGTTCCTCTAAGTTGCCCTTCAAATCCCAACCACTTAGAATAAGTCACTAATGAATATGGTACTGAACATAATACAAAATGACGGCTTTACCTGTGATTTGGAAACTGCAAAGCATTAAAAAAAATGTTAGATCTATTTTGAAGCAATTAAAAGTTTTTAAAAACCTAATTAGATTTGTATTTGATATGAATTTTATGAGGCGGCTCCAATGGCTACCTATTAACATAGACATTAAGGGGGAATACATATATATTACTAATAGTAGTCTAATCTCGCAAGGCCTTTGAACGCATTAAACACCTGCCTTCGATACTCTCTTGTCTTGTTGTAAATTATAAAAAAAAGCTCACTATTGATGTTAAATATTTGGCTCCGCTAAGAATTTACAAAAACTAAAATACTCGCATTGGTAGTCGCATGGTCTGAACTAATGGCCTCG
The DNA here is from genome assembly GCA_033556935.1 of Timema podura. Lineage (NCBI taxonomy): Eukaryota > Metazoa > Arthropoda > Insecta > Phasmatodea > Timematidae > Timema > Timema podura. The sequence goes on along the minus strand of JAVRXN010000009.1, from coordinate 4,161,352 downwards.
CGTCAGACTGGATTGCTGGTGACGGGAAATCGTGGTTCAAGTCCTGGTCGGGTGTATTGAGAGTTATTTTTTCAGGTTTCCCGCACTCTCTTAGTACAAATGTGGGTACATTTACTCTAAAATTATATCTTCCTCTTGTCTAATTGTTTAGCGCAATCAATCTATTCCTGTAGCCCAAATGGGTACTAAGACGCATATATATAATTGGTATTCCCATTTGGCAGTAATCGTGGAACAGACAGACAGACAAAATTCCAAACGGTTGAGTTAATAATGCAGTATGTCTACAAGAGAGTTATTTAAGTTTAAACAAATTGATCTTTAAAAAATTCAGTTCATTTATGGACGTATTAAAATAGAAACCATTTAAATAACTCTTTTGTGGGGTTAGGTCCTCTTTTATTTTATCTCAACCGTTTGTCATTTCGTTGTCTGCTTCACGATAACTGCCAAATAATAGATAATTTTTAACTAAGTTGGCAGGGATGTTCATTTAATCTTGGACAAACAAATTATGTCTATATATTTAAAATTTTAGTATCTATTGTGAGACTGACGTCTTAAATAAAGTGAACAACGCTTATTTTTTTCTATAAATCTAATGTACTATTTAACATGGTATTAATTTGTTTTTCTGTCTAACTCGATCGCCAAGAAAAAATATTAACTTCTAATTAAAGGTACAGGGGTAAAGTGGGAAAGTACAATTTTAATTCAAATTGATTTAGTGCTGCCCTCTTTTTGACATTCATGAGACTTTTCTAATGCACTTTATATTATGGTTAAAAGAGGTATCTGCCATATTTAATGAATTAAAAAATAGTGGGGTTCCTAGGGGGTTTGCAATATAAAAGTTTTTTTCCTGGAAAATGTGTGTAATGTGACTTTGCACCTGTTTCCTATGTACCTTTCAAATCCAAGGAGAAAATATTATAGTATTATTATTATTATTATTATTATTAGCACCGCGTCTTACTACCCGTTCGGGTTATACGCACTTACGCTAATGTGTAATGGTAGGGTGATTGTGAGATGAAATGGAGGACCTACAGTTTAACGTGGAATCCGAACCACGGTAGAGGCCTGGTATTCCACACATTCACAAGCTGTGATTAATACAGATATTATAGTAGATATTTCAACTTGAGATCCAAAGAGAAATCTTAATACTCTAGTAACGACAAGTACATGACAATTCTTAACATAATGTGCCTAGCATTTTTACTTCCTGGAGATTCCTCGGAGAGAGAAAGTATTTTGATCATCAAGAAAATCAAAATTGATGAATGTCGACGTTTAATGGCCCTTGAACCCCCAAAATCTTTTTGCGATTCAGTTTGTCTGTCTGTCCGTCTTTCTGCCTTTGTGTCTGTATCTCGCCCTAGAGCCTAAACCATTTTACTGATTGGGCTAAAATTTAGTATTTTAGTATTTTATAAGGTTCTCCTGAGGCTTTTTGGAACCATCCATCCAACCCTAAAATTAAGGGTATTTTTATTAAGGGATAAAAGAGAAAAAAGTTATTTTATAGGAATCGACTATAACGATTTTGATTAATTTTTTTTATCCAAACAAACACTGTTTAACATCACAAACAAACATTTTTCCGGTAAAATTACTTAGAAGGTACTTTACAGAAGTGCTTATCTCCAATTTTGATCATACTTAGATACTAAATAACATATAATTGTAAAGTTGTAAGATTATTAAAACTAAAAAACTTGTATTTGAACTAAATTTTTATAAAACCCAATTGTTCCCAAGCTATTAGCAAATATATTTTTTAAATGGAGGCTTGTAAAATGGGGACTTGGTTGTTATACTCTTTGGTGAATAAAGATATTCCTTTTATCTCAGTAGGTTTCTGAAGCAGCGTATATTAATTTTGCTCATCGATGGAATGGGATGCTCTTTTTAACTTTTTCATAACAAGTGAGAGTATTGTAATCGTGAAAATTTTCAATCTCGAGTTGATGATGAATCTTTACGTTTTATGTGTGCCCGAACCCAACAATTTAGATTTTACCATTCTGTCTGTCTCTCTGTCTGTCCGTCCTTGGCCACGAATCTGAAATAATTTTAAGTATTTTGTTTAAACTTAAAATCATCCTAATCCTAAAATTAAGGTCACTTTACAGATGAGTGATTTTTATGAATGTAATTTTTTTTCGAAAATCGCTCCAACTATTTTGATTAAAATTCATATCCAAGGAGGGTTTGGCCTACGGAATAATACTCTTTACCTGGTTTTCGGGTAAACATTCGTTTAAAAGGAGCTTATTAATGATTGATTTTTAGAAAATTTAAATTATTTTGAAAATAGCTTTAACGATTTTGTTTAAAATATAGATCTGGGGAGAGTTTGACATGACAAATAAAAATATGTACCTATTTTAGGGAAAATATTCATTAATGGGTAGCCTACTGATGCCCCTTTTTTAATTTAAATTATTTTTAAAATGGCTTAAATCATTATATTTAAAACGAGTATCTGGTAATTTTTTACACTATAAATAGTAGCACATGTTTGTTTTTGTGAACATTTTTTTTATGAAGATAGCTACAAAGATTTTGTTTGGAATTGGTATCCGGGGATTATTTTGTATTAAATAATGTGTGCTTATTTTTTTAAAATAAATTAATTTAAAAATAGTCTACATAACAAATGCTAGAAAAAAATATATATATATTTGACGTAAATCTTCAAGAATTTTTTTGAACAATATATATATATATATACACACACACACACATATATATATATTATATATATGTATATATATATATATATATATGGGAATTGTGTTTCATAATAAATAGGAATATATTTTTATATTTACTAATTTGAGAGTAATTTACAAATAACGTATTTCTTTAAAATATTTGAATAATTTATAGATCTTTAGTATAATTAACAAGAAGATATGTTTCTTTTTCTGAGGAAAATGTATTAAAAGGTAGTTTACTGAAATCCTAATTTTGAAAATTTTGTTCCAAGCTATAGACTGTATAAGAAAGTTTGTGTGACTGTGTCGTAGCGTTTCTTTCCATTTTGTTTCTGCCACAATGTGTATTATTTTGTTTGACACAGCTCACGTGATCTAGGTAAAGAGGCGAGAAAGCCCGAGTGGTGCACAGTACTATTTATTTGAAAAGATGGAGGTAGGTCTTCTATTCACAGAAATACTAGCAATCTAGTATTTAACAATTATCTCAATAGTACCCTACCTGATTATAATTATCTATTCATGTTAAATAATGAATTAAATAAATCTAAGTAAAGGAATTGCCCTTAGATTCTCCTAAATAAAGACATTATTATTATTATTACTATGACGTAGTAAAAAACCTCTCTCTGTTTGTGAGTGTCTCGTGCCGCTCACTGCAGGCCCCTGCGCTACAGACTAGTAATTTAAACGAGGACACCGAGTATGGGAGTGGTCGAATGTGAAGAGGATGTCAAGAGTCATCTAGCGGCCGCTCTTAAAACCTCTTCTTCTCATGTTACGTGCGGGTACACTGGAACCTCTTCCTTGTTTTTATACGAGCGACACATGTGGTCGGGAAGTTGGAGTAACCAGCCTACTTCTTCTGGTTTACATGCTATAAAACTTTGCATTGTTTACAAGAAGTAAACTCAAGAGACTAATTAAACGTGAAGGTGTCCGCGAAACTTGGCATGAATTAAAAAGTTAAAAACAACGCTGTTTCAGGCAGCTATGTCTAATTTCGCTCTATTGTTAGTAAACTAAATAAGTCTTACAAATTAATTCTCAAAAATCTGAATATCAAAATATTTAAAAGAAAAAGAAAATAATTGGTCAACTTTTTTTTCTGGTATTTAACGTGTACTTTCTGAGGCGACTGGTTATATCACCACTCAAATTATAAACTAACTTAAACCTATAAAAACACAACATCCAGTTTCCAAGACTTTATTCATCATTGTGGAAGGGGAAACCCACATTTACACAATGATAAGTTTATCGATCATGACGATAATCGAACCCGAAGCTCTTAGTTCAGTAGGAAAACTAGATACTGACTGAGATAGTGTCGAACGTAAATAAATTAATAAATACTTAGAATCCCATGCTATCTCGTAGAACTCTGGCAATTTTTTTACCTTACCCTATCGGGAATCGAAGTTCAGCCTACATGGGTAGAACCATACGTACTCGCAGTGATTGGCAATCGATAACATCGCATTGCACTTGATCGTCGGGGTCCAAAATACCAGTCAGATAGTTTTACACGTGTGATTTATCGCTGTAGTTTTTCAACCTCTCCACACTAATGCGAGTGAATTCATCTAAACTCATCCTCCACAGATCTTAACTTAAATAATTTGTAACAGTTGTGATAGATGTAGATTTATTCTAGGCAATCCGCGTCTTATCATCCATCCGGCCTATCAGCATTTAATTACGCTAGGAGGATAGGATGAGGAAGGTAACATTTTATAGGAGTTGTACTCACATTTGAGATAAGGATGAGAGGAAATCGATAGTGGAAACTCACCAAAAATACACCCGGCCTGGATTCTAACCCTAACCTCTCTGTCTCACTGATAAACCAAACCACACGAGCGTGATGCCTTAATCCCCATTGCCACATGGGCGGGTTAGATGTACCAATTGTTTATAAACCCTGATTTTTATAGAGACTTGGTGACTTGGCTGCTGGGTAAATGGTTGTCAGACTTCTTGCTGGGGGTCCGTGGTTCAAAACTCGTCCCGCAAATTTATCATGATTGTCAATCCTTCCTTCACCTCTGACAAGACGTGTATTAATCACAATTGTGAATGTGAGATGCAGGCCTCCACCGTGGTTCGGTACCCGTTAAACTGTAGGTCCCCATTTCATCTCACAATCACCCTACATTACACATTAGCGTAAGTGCGTATAACTCGAAGGTAGTAAGACGGGCTAATAATAATAAAATAATAATGTAATATAATACATAATAATATATAATATATAGAGACTTCATTTTCGACCGCCAACATTATTAAAAGTTACTAAAATTTGTCATTCATAAATATGTCTTGATTAATTTATTAATTATAAAGTTCATCTAAAACGTTATCAAAAGCTGCCGACAATGCTTCCTATGGATTATGTAGGCTATAGTTTTATCTTAAACATTTGTCAATAAATAGGCCTAGAATGCAAATACATCGTAGTGTTATTATTTATTTATTTTTTCCACTATAGTGGCAACAAGAGTTTCCAGTCTAAAAACTGTCTTCCTATGAAATCAGACGACGTACCTGATATTGTTCTCTCCCTGGGCTCTGTTCCCGATCCAAACGGAGTGTACTGAACGACCCCGGCCGTCAGAAGAGATGCAGACAATGATATTGATCCGTTTTTAGCCTTCCTGTGCTACTCCGTATCATTGCTGGCACCCAGTCAGTGTGTAAAAAGAACCGATGAAACCATGACACGTGCGATACGCCACGAAACGAGCACGTGTGTCTCTCCCCCCCCCCCCCTACTCCGGCTACTGTTGACTCACGGACTAAGCTGGAGGGGTTTGGAGGGGGCAATTAGCGGAACAATAAATAAATCGCAGCTTCCGCTTGTGGATTATCCTCGGTCGTGTGGACACACACGCTTACAAACAACAACAGTAGTACTTGCCGGGCCATGCTCCAATATACGTGCTATACATGGCACCACGACTTACCTCCCAGCAGGGGTGGACACACACGCTTACAAACAACAACAGTAGTACTGGCCGGGCCATGCTCCAATATACGTGCTATACATGGCACCATGACTTCCCTCCCAGCAGGGGTGGACACACGCTTACAAACAACAACAGTAGTACTGGCCGGGCCATGCTCCAATATACGTGCTATACATGGCACCACGACTTACCTCCCAGCAGGGGTGGACACACGCTTACAAACAACAACAGTAGTACTGGCCGGGCCATGCTCCAATATACGTGCTATACATGGCACCACGACTTACCTCCCAGCAGGGGTGGACACACGCTTACAAACAACAGTAGTACTTGCCGGGCCATGCTCCAATATACGTGCTATACATGGCACCACGACTTACCTCCCAGCAGGGGTGGACACACGCTTACAAACAACAGTAGTACTGGCCGGGCCATGCTCCAATATACGTGCTATACATGGCACCATGACTTCCCTCCCAGCAGGGGTGGACACACGCTTACAAACAACAACAGTAGTACTGGCCGGGCCATGCTCCAATATACGTGCTATACATGGCACCACGACTTACCTCCCAGCAGGGGTGGACACACGCTTACAAACAACAACAGTAGTACTGGCCGGGCCATGCTCCAATATACGTGCTATACATGGCACCACGACTTACCTCCCAGCAGGGGTGGACACACGCTTACAAACAACAACAGTAGTACTGGCCGGGCCATGCTCCAATATACGTGCTATACATGGCACCATGACTTCCCTCCCAGCAGGGGTGGACACACGCTTACAAACAACAGTAGTACTGGCCGGGCCATGCTCCAATATACGTGCTATACATGGCACCACGACTTCCCTCCCAGCAGGGGTGGACACAGGCGTCGTCGGGGCCGCCTACCGGAGCGCTGAGACGCGTTACAGTCGTACACAGATCCAGACCCGCTTTGATGGCCGCATGGTCTAAGGCGTCACTATCATAATAGTCTAGATTGACAAAGATGAGAAGCTTGGGATTCGATCCCAGTTTGGTGTACTGAGGGTGATTTTTTTTCAAACTGGGTTTCCACTCTCCTTCCACGCAAATGTGGACAAACTTAATCTTAATTCGACCATGCTAATCCCTAACACATAAGTATAATTATTAGTACATAGACGTATAACCCGAACGGGTAAGACGCCGTGCTAATAATAATAATAATAATAATAATAATAATAATAATAATAATAATAATAATAATAATAATAATAATATATAATAATAATAGTTTTAATCTGTGGTTTATTTCTAAGTATGGCTCGTGTCAAATGGTAGGAGAAAATTATCCACATATCTTTATAGGATTAAAAAAACCTAGCACTTCTAGTTTTATAGTTTAATAAATATCATTAAAAACCAAAGCGAAAATTATATTACTTTCAAGGATGTTTCTCGCCAAATGTTGCGGTTATGATATCAAAATGAACAATGAGAAACCTCCCTCAAACATATAGGGCTTAATGTAATTTTTACCATCTCATATCAAGAGAAAGTATTATAGTGGTGAAGAAACTGATGTTGGGATCAAGATGAATCTTAACGTCTAATATGAACCCAAACCCAGAAGAGTGGGTCTTAAAATTATGTCCGTCCCCATGTTTGCCTGTTTGTATGTCCCTGGACACGGATCCGAAACGGTAAGATGGCCATGTTCCAACTTGATAATATACCTCAGGAAGGTTTTTTTTAAAAAATATTTGAACCCTAGTCCTTAAATTAAAGATAACTTACTGATGAATGATTTATTTGAATTCAAGATTTTTCGAAAATGGGTTTAACGATTTTGTTTGGATTGGTTAACTGCATTACATTACAAATACTTTTATTTTTATTTTACTTAAACAATTTCACTAGGCAGTTGTTCACTGATGACTGATTTTTGAAAAGTTTAAAATTTTGGAAAATTGTTCTAACGATTTTGTTTAGAGTTGGTATTTGCAGACTACTTTAAACGATACATAATACTGTTTGTTGGTTTTTATAAAATAAATTAATAATGGTAGTTTACTGATAAAAGATTTTAAAGAATTTGAAATTTTTCGAAAACTGTTTTTTGAGATTTAGTTAAAAATGGATATCTGGGAATTGTTTTCCTATTATTTTATTAAAAAAATAATTTAGGATTGTCTTCAAATCGCTGAATGCTTGATGTTTTTTGAATGGGCTAACAGTTTGTTTAAAATTTATATATTAAGAGCGTTTATTATGATTAACAAGAAGATATGTTGTTTTTTCTGAAAAAAACTTACTGTTAATAATCTGAGAACCTCTTTTTTGAAAATTTTGTTCCAAGCTACTGTATGAAAAAGTTTGTACGATTGTGCCATTAAAAAAAATATGTATATCTGAGGATTGTTGTAGTCGTTTTTAAGTTTCGGAATTGCCATTCCCATCAGAGATACAGTGCTGAGAGGATACTTCCCTTAAAACAGTCGGCGTCCTTACCTAGTAATGAGCTTAGCTTGGCTCACAATTTTACTGGTGTAATCTAAAGTACCCCCTCAGGGCTCCAAGATTCACTTACTCATACAAAATAATTTACAGCCATTGTGTTCACCCTCAATATTTTAAAATATGATTTAAATAACTATTTAACACCCGCACGGGGGGTCGCCTAGAATAATACATCACTGTCGCTATGGACGAAATTGCTGGTGACGGGAAGGTTGGGGCTCGAATCCCAAAATTACTGAGGGTGTTTATTTCCCTAAATAATTTCCCACTCTACTTCCATGAAAGTGCTAATACATAGTCTATAAACTCTACCTTCTTCATCCCTAACCCCATTAGATCGTAATTAAAATGCGTATAGTACAGATGGGTAGTAGGATACGGTAGGTTATAAATGAATATATACGTAGTAGATGTATCGAAGGAGAGGATCTATCAACGTCGTTGGCAAGGGAGGGGGAAATGTGGAATTCGTGAGTCAAGTGTGTTTCTACAAACTATACTGTCGTGAGTCATGACTAGAGCCAGGAATTTTATGTAATTACATATTTTAATCCTGCCAGTTAAAAATGTGAAGAGTGAAGTGTCAGTGAAATAGGTTGCTTGGGACTGTATTTTCAGTTTTAATTTAACATATTTTGCATGTTTTTTAAATTGTTATATTATTTTTATGCTTTTCTTGGAGAAAATACTTTTAAATTATGTGTCACTAATTAACTATCAGGCAACCTGTACTTTTATAAATAAATCTATAATATATATTTCTTTATATTATATTGAAGGGATGGCAGTGATCAAATTCAAAGTCAAGTATGCTGGCTCGTCAGAAAGGATTATAGTTGCCGTAACCCGTAACGTAACTCTGTGTTTGACGTTTCTCGTGATGTTAAGAGGGGATAAAGTGGCTTCGACTGTCGACCATATCTACAATTTTTTTTTATATTAGCAGTCTGGAGCCCCCCAAACACCACATACACTTTTAATCCATTACCCCAACCTCTATGATTTTTATTTCCAAACCTTTCATTTTTTATGTTATCTGGGGTGATCCTAATACCGATTTGCCTAATTTTAATTTTCTTTCGCACTCATAGGTAGATTTTATAATAGTTTTGAAGAAATTTCAAGCTCTTGCCCATTCTCTCAACCCATTTAAGTTACCACACTCCCATTTTGAAATATTAAGACTTATTTGGTCATCTGATATGGTTATTTTGCGTGCGTGCCTAATTTAATATTTCAACCATACCGAAAATAGTTTTCTTCATTAGTTATATCAATTTCGATTCTTACAGTTTCCGTTTTTCAATTTTGAAATTCCATTTACTCAAACATTATTCGTTATCCGGGAAGGTGCCAAATTTCAATTTTATACCACACTGAGAAGTGTTTTTTTTTCCTTAGGCCTGGACAATTTTGGGACCCCATTTCTTGGAACCAATTTTTAAATTTTAAATTTTCAGTATCTTTTATTTCTAATTATTTTGGGTGGTCATCCTAACGGCTTGAATTTAACTTTTCTACGACACACAGAAAGGTTTTTTTTACGTTAGCTTTTTAAATTCTTAGCTCTTCACTAAACCAGATCTTAATTTCAAAATAAAAATAACGTTCACACTTTTCCATTTTACACCATACTAAAAAGTGTTTTTTTCTATAATTTTGGAAATTTCTTCTCATCCCCCATTAAACTACCTCCATACCCACCCTCATATTTTGTAGTTTTATATTTTAAAAATGTTAGGATTTTTTATGGTCTCTTCACCAAATTTCAATTTTTTTACCTCGCCGATACGGAATTGATAATTTAATTTTGGATATTTCAGCCCTGACCATTTCCTAGGTATAAAATTTTTTGAAAATTAAAGAGGATATCACTATTTTGAAATTTTTTGAAACCATTTCGGTATTGATTTAGGGTCAACCTACCAGAACTTAGAAACAAATTACAACAGGGTTGTGTTTAGCAGTGTTAAAAATCCCCGGAAACTGAATTTAAGCACAATTGGACAAACTTGATTTTTAGGCCATTAGGTAATCTGAGGACTTTTGGGGCCACAGATTCCGAACCTTTTAGAATTTTTCGAGCTCAGTATTTTTTCTCATCATTCTCAGATTCCCAGGAAACTCAATACAGAATTTCAACCTCCCAACTCACCGGGAAGTACGAAAAAAATATGGAAAGAAAAACACAGACACGGCGTGTATTTTATATTATAGATCTTGCTACATATTTATGTACAATTATCCCAGAGAAAATGTTAGAAATGAAGTATGTAGGAAAAAGACCTCAAGGGAGGCTAAGAAAGAAATGGGAGGAGCAGATAACAGAAAGTGTGCAAGCGAGAGGAGCGAAATGGAAACAACTAAAGGAGGAGGAATGGTGTAAGGATGGAGGAAAATGGAGGAGGCTTTTTAATAAATTAACCCGGCCACAGGTTGGAAACAGTTGATGATTCGATTAATTTGTAGATAAGTTAATACTACATAAAAATCCGGGCTCTAGTCATGACACACATGGCCATTGAACGTAAACTTCCTCACCCTTGCCTCTTATCCTAATATACTCCCCCCTCCTCATTCGTCCTGTCATAGAGAATGGGATTTTTGTCCACGTAACGCTAACCACTCCAGCATTATTGTAAGGAATTTTTGTTCGCGCTATGTTGGCTTCTGGGCTTGAGCGCATTTACAGGTTGCTAGGGGAGGTTTTGTGTCTGCTATAGGGTGAGGGATCAGCGGGGTGGGGGAATAGATTGAGTTATTGTTTTGTAGTTTATGACGGCAATACACGTATGCTTTGTGTTTGTTTTCGTGTACATGTGTGAGAGTAGGTGCTATAAAGATAAACCAAATATTTTATTGATGGCGTCGCTTGTTGGAAATGAAAGGTACGAAATTGCTTTTTGTGATTTGTAACATATACATCCATGTTATATATTACTATGCACATGGCATTGACTCCACTTTTACCTAAGATTTCAACTTCTAATTTAATTTCAAATATAAGATAATAGGCCTAATTGGCGATACATAATATTATTGAATTCCCATACTTTTGTTTAGAGTAATTATTTTTAAGTCTAAATTTGATAAAAAATTTAGCGAATTGTTGTAATTCTCAAATCATATTTACAAACGGGTGGTGTGTCTTTAGTGAAAAGTTCAAAAATGTATCTTCTTCATCTTTTAAATGATTACACTTTATAAACTTAAAGTTACGTAATACAATTTAACCCAAATAAACATAATTTAACAAAACCTAATATAAGTTTTCTATTCTAAGTCACTGTTTATAATTTCGTAGGAAAAGCTATCAAAAACATGATTATTTTACAATTATAGATATTTTAATACCTGCTTCGGTGGCCTCATGGTCTAAGGCGACACACTCGTGTTAGACTAGCCTAATGATGACAGGGAGATCAGAGTTTGAATCCCGTTTGGGTGTACTGAAAGGGTTTTTTCCTAAATGGTTTTCCATTATCTCTCCACGCAAATGGGGGTACACTTCTTCTAAATTCAACATCACTCATCCCTAACCCATTAGCATAATTAGTACTCAAACGTATAACCTCAACAGGCAGTAAGATGAGGTGCTAAAAATAAAGCTCTCATAGTAAAATGCACATGTTTAAAACATATTTATCTCACATACTTTTTGTTTTCTTGGATATTAAGTGAAACATTATTCAAATATATTTCTTACTTAACACTAGGTCCACTCAAATAACCAAGGGAAATGTTTAACTACATGGATAATGTTTCCTGAGAACCTATCTAATTAATTAGTATAGTTAATTATGATCATGAATACATAATGCTATCAAAATCAATCTAGAGAGTTAAACAAAAATAAACTTGTCTTTGAGTTAAATATATAACTTTATTACAGATAAAGATTAGTCATAGAAGATATTCTTCGTCGAAAATGGCGGAATTTATTTGAGAATTTTCATTTCCTTTGATGTTGAGAGCCTTTTCATTGCTGCAAATAAAAGATTTCAGATTTTTGGTAGTAAATAGTGGATAAGTCTTTGTCTACATGGGAGTTTATTCTTTTCTTAATGTAATATTAAGGGACTAAGCTGGAACTATTTTTACTTGAGTTTGAAATATATATAAAATCCGGCCCTCTAAGTAATTTTAATGTATGGCCCATATGATCAAACGAGTTTGACAAGCTTTCCCTAAACATTTGAACTAAGTCTTGGCGTCTAATGGAGACGGCAGCCTTAGGTGCGTGTGAAAACGTGAATAAAACAACAATTTTCTAAATGTGTGCACCAGTGATCGTGTGTTGAAGGAACTGTGGGGAAAGAAGGGGAGTTCCCCACCTGTGACTCTTCGCCTGCGAAAGAACCGCGCCCCCTTTGAGTGCTACAGTTCTATTAGGGGAACGCTGCTGATTGAGATATAACAGGCCGGGAGGGTGTTATACCTTTATTACTGGTAGTATTATTAGTATCGGTGCAGCCAGGAGGGCTGGGAGAGGGAGGGGGGCGTGGCTGGCTGGCTCACTCCTTGTTAATCACGTCAACCAACTCTGCCACACACGATTGCCAACCAAATCTTATTTTGGCGGAGACATTTTGTGTGTGAATACTTTATTGGCGTCCTTTACCGACAAGCTCCATAGTAATAGGCATTATTTCCCGCTAAGCTTAACGATAGCAGGCCCTTTCTCGTTTCCCGCTAAACTAGATCATAGTAGGCAACCTTTCCCGCTAAATTTGACCATAGTAAGCAACCTTTCTCGCTAAATTTGACCATAGTAGACATCCTTTCCCGTCAAGCTCGACCATAGCAGGCAATCAATCTCGCTAAACTTGATCATAGTAGGCATCCTTTTCCGCTAAGTTTGACGATAGTAGGCAATCTTTCCCACTAAACTTGGACATAGTAGGTTTCCTTTCCCGCTAAGATTGACAATCGTAGGCATCCTTTCTCGCTAAACTTGACCATAGTAGGCATCCTTTTCCGCTAAACTTGATCATAATAGGCAACCTTTCTCGCTAAACTTGATTAATGACTTATGGTATGCATCCTTTTCCGCAAAGCTTGACGATCATAGGCATCCTTCCTAACTAAGCTTGACGATAGTAGTGAATCTTTCCCGCTAAGCTTAACGATAGCAGATAACCTTTACCGCCAAGCTTGACCATATTAGGCATCCTTTCCCGCCAAACTTGGCAATAATAGGTGGTCCACCAATGACTGACATTACTTTATACTAAAACTTAGTCAATTTTATGAAAATCAATATTTCAATCTTCATTATTAATTTGATAAATGATGGTTTCTCCTGGAAAACCGCAAGAGGGAGGGGCTTAGGGAGTGGATCATAGCATTTTGTAGGAATATAGTGGCTGCCCTGTTAGCATCCTTTCCCACTAAATTAGGAAATAGTAAACGTTTTCCCCCACAAAAAAAAAAAATCCTTTCACACTGGGAATCAAACAAAGGCTACTTAGTTCACTAGACCGAAGCGCTAGCGATTAGGCCAAGGTGTCGAACAATAATTACTAACCAAAATGTTAACCTGCTGGCAAAATGCCCACATCTATTTTACTTACTACGTGGGCTATTATTTAAATATGTCTGGAAAAGTGTTTCTAAGACCAAACATAGAACCACCAACTTTGAATTCTCACATTTATTTATTCTGTAACTCAACAAAATGGATAATAACAGCTTGAAATAAGAGACAGGAATGAGGCAGTGATTGGAGGGGGAATGCACCAGCGTTAGCATAGATGTCCAAATACAGTGGAAATTATGCGTGTGAAATTATCTCCATTACATCCAGGTCGGGATTTTAGCCTTGACCTCCCCATCAACGGTGATTAAGTACAATATGATTGATTATAACATCTTATACTGCTCGGCCACTGATGCGAGGCGGTTAGTCATCTACTTGAGGAGAGAAATGTTGTAGATAGGATACAAATAGTTGGTTCTTATAGGATAAGGGACTATTTTAACATTAGTTGCTCTTAGCTACTAGCTTAAGTGGGTCAAGTACCCTTAACAAACACACATTACATCAATGCACGACTTACATACTAGCTTAACATAGGGCAATCAATATACTTAATACAACACACACAGACCCACACCGGTGGACACTTGGTTTAAATGTCAAGATAATTTATTCTGTTTTGCCGGTGACGGGGTGGGGTACTTGAGGTTCGAATCTCGGATATTTGGAAGATAGTGTATTTCTAAATGGTTTTCTACGCTTCTTCTACGCAAATAAGGATACATTTACTCGACACTATTTTTTCTCATCCCAAATGCATTAGCGTAATTAATATATATTCACCCGCTTCGGTGCTCGCACGTTCCAAGGCGTCACTCTTGCAATAGACTGAACAGCCGGTGACAGGGATATCGGGGTTCAAATCCCGGTCGGGTATACTGAGGGTGTTTTTTTTCAAAAATGGGTTTCCAATCTATCTCCACGCACTTGCGTGTACACTTCCTCTAAATTCAACCTTCCTCATACCTGACACATCAGCGTTAGTATTACATAGGCGTATAACCTGAAAGGCTAGTAAGACGCGGTGCTAAATAGATGTATATTCGTAAACAGGAATGGGTAGTGAGTCTCGGTGAAAAACAAACAAAAACACGCCTAACCCCGCATCAGCAATCGCATGGCTAAGACTTCACTCTCGGGATAGATTGTATTACTGTTGACGGAATGCCAAGACTCGACTCCCGGCTGGGTGAAATGAAAGTGGGTTATCATAATTGGTTTTTAATTTTTTATTCCTCGTAAATGCCGATACATTTCCTTTAAATTCTAACTTCCTCATCTCTACCCCATTAATATAATTAAATGCTAACAACCCGGATGGGTAGTAAGACGTGGTGCATAACTGTAATATTATTTTAATGCTTTACTTAAAATAAATAATATACGATGCATATAAATATAGCGTGCTTTTGGGACAAAAAAATGCTAATTTTTTCTCTACATAATATACCAAATAGCTTTATATATTTGAAATATTAAACAAAAACAATACTTTGCATAAGTTTCACTGTAATTTTGAATCGTAAAGTTGAACACTCAGTCCAACTTTACTTTCAACGTACTTGTGACCACTCTTTATTTTCCACTTCGTGTTTTCTAAAGACTACACTAAGCCTTTTTGGGTCCATTTCCAGTAACGAGACTTTGATTATTTCCCGTATTCGATTATGAGTTAGCAAGAGTGCTTTCATGGCAATTGCTTTCTTGCTTTTATTTGTGTTTTTTTGTTTGTTTTTATAATATAGGTCGTAGAATAAAACACACAACATAAAAAGTATTTGAGATTTAATGTGCACTACCTATACCTTAGACTAGACGTATTCAAAACCCGCGAGGTTGGAGTTTGAAGTTCGACTGGGTGAACTAGTGATGTCATTTCCTAAAATAATTGATCACTTTTTCTCTGCACCAATTTGGATACATTTAATATAATTCATACCTTCCTCATCTCTACGAAATTTCTTCGACTAGGCCTGGACTGGTATTAAGGTGTAATGAAAACAAACCCCAACCTACAAACTAATTTAATCGTGAAATTAATATCTTTACATTCTCTTCTACTAGGTTCTGAGTTCTAAAATAAAAATATTGTATAGTATTATTCCTTGAATGATGACATATATTTCGACTAGGAACATTTTCAGACAGATATAAAAGACCATTAGAAGATTAAAAATTAAGTCCAGCTCGGTAACTGTATTATTTCCAACTGTGAGAGCAAAGTTCTAGAAAGTAAACAATATCTTACTAATGTTTTTTGATTGATGGGTTTTTAAAGTAGGTTTCCCCTCTGATTAAACTATGTGCACAACCACTAAGAACCTCTTATATAATTATATTAATAAGATCTGTCTTCGATTGAGTTTACCTAATCAATGAAGGCAGCGAGTGAATTAGCATCTTTCAACTCACAGCTCCCGAGGGTATTCGCCCCTTCTCCTCAACCATAACTGTAGTGTAGTGGCCACCCTTATTCTAGTCACCCTAGCGATGATTCAACCCTCAGAGAAGCAAGCCGCCCCCTCCCTTTTACCCCTCTAGCGGGCACAGTGAGCCTAGTAGCATGCCTGTAGGCGCTACGTCACAATTAGCTCGGTTATATGAAGGGAGCAAATAATGGGGAACGTAAGGGATAGGAGGGGGTCGGAGCTACGCGGTCATACCATATGGGGGGGTCCTAGGGTAAAATTGGGTTTTCTGACTCGTTTTGTTTGTATTCTTCGTCTAGAGAATGACCTCTAAATGTAACATCTAATAATATAAATTTGAATGACTCAGATTATGGATTTTTACACTCTTAATCAAAAGGGTAATTTTTTGTTGTTGTTGACAAATTTATTTTTACATAGAGTGCTAGCAGTTTGGCCCATTATTCACACGGGTAGGCCGCATAAAACCATATCAAATTTGGAGTTTTAACATCTGGCTGTCATTATTTTGATAGGTCCTCCGTGTACAATCCTGATCTCACTATGGCAATTAATAAATAAGTTTAAAAAATCGTCGCAGAAAGAAAATATTACCT
Organism: Timema podura; assembly: GCA_033556935.1. Taxonomy (NCBI): domain Eukaryota; kingdom Metazoa; phylum Arthropoda; class Insecta; order Phasmatodea; family Timematidae; genus Timema; species Timema podura. The sequence continues at coordinate 4,144,604 of JAVRXN010000009.1, read as the reverse complement.
AGCCTACAAACTGCGTACACAAACGAACGCAATCCATTAACAACGCAATCTTTACCTAAGTAGGATCATAATATAATTGAAACGAAATAATATACATTGCTACAGAAACATATTAAAATATTGAGCACCATGATTTTCCAAAGAAAATGATGGTCCCCAAACTATGTTGCCAGAATTAGTTTATTTTAATTGGTATGTCGCTCCTAGATAGAAGTAAGTCCGCTTTTACAAAGCTAAAGCTTTCCACCATATCGAGAAGTGTTTTTTTAATTGGCTTAGGATATTTTTAGGCCCTTTCTGAACCCCCCGTCCCCAATCTCAGTCTAAGTACAATTTAAAAACTATATAGTTTAAAATGGTGGTTTGAAAAGTCTCTTTTATTTTTTTTACCGTCGTGAACAGGCGTGAATCTACAAAATAGCAATTTTTATTTTTAATGATTTTTATGACACCATCGCAGTTCAACTTTACGCGCCGACCAAAATTAAAACAAATGGTTCCTAAGGCGAAAGAATGGGGTGGCGTAAAAATACGCCGAGCGTGTAGCCCCGACGCTCGTTAGAAAAGAAAGACGCCAAGCTCGCCTTCCTCCCACCCTCCCCCACCATACTCCACCCTCCCCTCGCCCTCTTATTCTACTGCCTCTAGCCGCAGACAGACGACAAATGCTGATGACAGCATCATCCTCTTCCAACCTCCCTGCCCTTAACCCCCTTTCTCTCTAAAACACCCGAATATCATCCCCTTCAGGGCGCCTCTCCATCCCTCCCTCACCACTTCTACTCACTTCTGTCCATCTCCATTTACGACGAACCCGCGGAAACTCCGGTAGTTAACTGGATAAAGAAATGGAAGAAGGCAGAGAAGAAACAATTTTGTGTTGTGATTCGCGTCGTGGGAGAAAGTAAAGGACTTTTTTTTTGCTCATAACTGAGAACGTTAGACAAATCTTTAAAAAGTATAATCTTCTCATATTTAATAAAAAACTTGCATGGCATTTACTTGTAATTTTGTCGATTATTTGTTGTCACGCACCTGTAAAATCAGGAAAACATAAATTTGCTGTGGAAAACCCAAAGATGTCCCTAAAAAAATCTTGGAATATTTGTGAATTCTAGACATTTAACTGAAATCTTTAATTAGTTAGCCTTTACTTTTCAACGTTCAAGACGAAATTATTTTGTTGTAATGAAAAAGGTTATTGATTTTATGCTGTAAATATTTTCTGATTGGTTTTTTTTTCAAGTGATGAACCCATTTATAGACTACCCTAACAGGAGATTCATAATTTACTTACAAGTCCATCAAAGAACATGCGATTAAGAGGTTGAATTTTAATATAGAAGACTAAATATAATAATCCAGATTCATTGCACCTTATCAGAAATGAAAATCATAGTCCAATTGGGTGCTACTAGTCCTTTTGGGAGTGCTGCTAACCACTGCACTACTTTCATCTGTTGATTTTTTAAAATTTACTAAAGCTCAGTAAACCGAAGGGGGATATCTTTCCCAGTTAAAGCAGTATAAACCAGTAGAGGGCTGTTGCTAAAACTCATCGGTAAGGGAAAAAGAAACAAGTCTTTCATGTTGGACGACGCCTGTCGCCTCCACCTCCCGACTTTCTCCCGCCGTCCAGTCGAAAAGAAAGTGGTGAAAAACATATCTGTTGTGACATGTCTGGCCAAGTCTGGTTGATATCCTATTAGAGGACTGATGACAACGAACAACTGATGCCTTCCACCCCACGCTTTGACGCTGCGACGTCGGCTCCTATTGTTCTCTATCTTGGAGGACTCTTCGTCGTTACTTCGACCCCGTGGTGGGCGAAATGGGGTTCGTTTGTTTGTACAGCTGTTGGACGTTTTATCGGAACGTCATTGGATCATAGTTGGGCTCCAATACTGGCGTTTTAATGTCTGTCGTTTCTTTAGACTGGATAGGGAAGATTCATCTCATGACATATGGTAAAATTGGAGTATTGAGCTTTCGTTGTTGACATGTGGAATTAGAACGAAAATTTTGTAAATTAGTTTTCGTCTGTAAAAGCGTGGACCTTAGACTCAAAGCCTTATATGGTACCTTTTCTCTCATCCCTACCCCAATAGTGTAAATATTGGAATAGCCCGGATGAGTTGTAGTGTTGTTGGTTGAGCTGTAAACACTCCTAAACACATTTCACTTTAAGTTAATTTAACTTAAATGCTGAAACGTTAATCTTAAGGTCGGGATGGAAGGGGACGCGAGAAAAGGTGTTTTGCAGGTTTTATATCAAAACATTGTTTTGATCAAAATAATTAAATATTGCCTCGATACAAACATAAGTTTAATTTTCTTCACATGGTGACCTCAACAAATGTTGACTATCTGTCGAGGGTGTCCTGGAATTTCATGACAACTTTTTCTCTTCAGTTAAACAGTGTGTCATCTAATGCCTCTATGCTCATGACAAATATTCAAAGAACTGTTGATATCACCGTGTGAAGAAAATTATACTCTACGTCTGTAATTAATCAATATTATATTTATTTTGTCCGAAAAAAGTTTTGCTATAAAAACTAAAAAAAAAAACTGGCCTTTTCTCGCGTTCCCTACATCCCCACCTTATCTTGGTTAAGAAGACACGCATATCGTTAGTCATTTATTAGCCTTTTATTTATTAGTGGCAATAGTAATGAGTTTAATAGTAAGAATATTATTGTAATTTAATTAGTAGGCAAGATTAAGGTAGTTTTATGTTAAGTGCACCCGTATTAGCGTAAAAAGAGGTTGAGGAAAACCATAGCTATAAATATAGTCTTAAAAATCACGCCCCATTTACCCCGGCCGAGATTTGAACTAGGATCTCCCCGTCACTGGTAATCCAGTATTCTACGGAACTAATATCTCAGAGTGCAACATCATTTGTGAGAGCAGGGTTATATTTTACAGATATTAGATTTTGGTGCTTGATTTGTAAGTTTAGTGTTTACTGTTATTGAACAGTAAGCTACACTACGTGTTACATTAGTTAGTAAGGCGTGTGCTAATTTAAGTCTTTGTTTATTTAGTAAACCTTTGATAACTCACTTTAAAAAGTTACTAGACTATATATATATATATATTTGTTTATGTTTCTTATGCATCTTTATATCCTATTTAGTTACACTTCAGGCTAGGGATGAAGAAGGTATAATTTAAAGGAATTGCAACAGCATTTGTTTAGAAGAATGGAACACTATTTCAAAAATACTCCCTCGATGTACATAGTCATGGCCTTCAATCAACGATCCTTTTCACCTGTAAACCCCACCAATGATTGTTTTCTTTTTGTTATAATAAACTATGTATATGATAGCAAAGTTTTTTTGTTTGTTTTTTAACACAATTTTGCACAAATTGATGAATTTGGTTTAGCTTTATTTGCTCTCTCAACCCTGAGATTTTCCACTGATGTGAACCGTAAAATAGCGATGAAAATCATTTCCTCGAAACAGCTCATAAAACAGAGAATGATACAGATATTTCAATCAAGTGAAAAAAAGCCATCAAATAACCTCCGTCTCGGGTTTGTAGCAAGAAGAACAGATCCCTTTTCTTTCCAGATCTTGTTTCATAATTCATTGGCTGGCTTCCTTTTGCTACAAGCCCACCATTTTTCTTGTCCCAACAATTTTTTTCCCCCTCTCTTTCCACTCTCTCCACAAGGGATGAAGGAACGAAGAACGTTGGAAGGCGTAAAAGATCTCCCTTTCTAACTCCCTCCTTTTTTTTCTCCGGACATATAGCCTTAAACCCCCTTGAGGGTATCGATTCTTTATAATTTATTGTTTTCATCTTAATTCCTGGTGCGTCTCTTTTATCGTCTTTTATGCAAGAGTTATGACCACATCGGTTACTTCATATATTTTCACCTCTCCTTAAAGTTTTTAAAACTACCCTTTCCAACCCTCCCACTCTTCCCTCTCAAACTGTTTTTTTTTTTACTCAGAGTTAAGTTCAAAACCAAGCCACTCCAAATGGTTCTTTGGATCTAATTTTCAAACTTCAATATCGTAAATTGTAATCTAATGCGAAATTTTGAATTACTATTTCTTAAATGAAATGGCATTTTTGCACCTGTTTCTTGTAAGACTATTTGTGAAATGTCAGATTATACTAGGATTTTAACCGCTTGTGTGATAAAAGTACATAGGTATAATAATTAATCACTTTTAAACAATTAAATATAAAGTTTATTTGGTTTTAGCTCAAGAATAATAATCATTCTAACTCTAAAATGGTAACTAAATTATTTAGAAAAAAATATACATTTTATCATTTTATGATCACTAAGAAAATATATGAAAATATGTGTGTGCTTTTGTATATAAACAAATCCTTATGGCGTCAGTCCACAATAATTGAGCCATATCGACCGAGCGGCCGCCGTTTTTCGGCGAAAATAGTGCCAACTTCTGTGGATATAAAGTTTCATGTGTTCAGCACAATGAACCTTCTGGTCTTTAATCTCACTTTTCTAGACCGGAGCCCTTATTTCTTAATTCAAGTAGCTCCTTATTAGTCCTCACGAGGCTGAGTTTGACCCCGTTTCAGACCCACTGCTTCACAGAATATCTGGAAGTGCCGGGATCAAACCCAAGACCTCTGAACCCTTAGCCAGTAACGCTGACCACTAGACCACAGATGCGGTCTAGGAAGTGTTTTATATCTGTGTGCGTTTTGCAGGCCCTTACACACCGTTTGCACCAGGAACTGCATTTAGAGTAAACTCCACTTTTCTCGTCAACGCGTTTATGCTATCATTTTTAAGGCACTAAGAATAACTAAAGTCTTCCAGAGTTAGTTTGTTATCGTCAGACGCACAACGACTTACGCCTATGATCGTATAAGAGGTTTTCATTCTTATAAAATATTCACCCCTTTATATTTTAAAGATGCAACAACATCTGTTTTAGCAGCTGTAAGATAAATACATTAATATTTTGTAAATGTTAGCCAGTTACATCTGTTTTGACAGCTTCAAGATACAATTAGTGACATTTTGTAAATTCTAGCCAGTCTACATATGTTTTAACAGCCGAAAGATAACTACATTAATTTTTGTAAATGTTGGCCAGCTTACATCTTTTTTGAAAGCTGCAAGATAAAGATAGTGACATTTTGTAAATTCTAGCCAGTCTACATCTGTTTTAACAGCCGAAAGATAAATACAATAACTTTTGTAAACGTTGGCCAGTCTACATCTTATTTGACAGCTGAAAGATAACGATAGTGACATTTTGTAAATTCTAGCCAGTCTACATCTGTTTTAACAGCTGAAAGATAAATACAAGAACTTTTGTAAATGTTGGCCACTCTACATCTTATTTGACAGCTGAAAGATAACGATAGTGACATTTTGTAAATTCTAGCCAGTCTACATCTGTTTTAACAGCTGAAAGATAAACCCATGAACGTTTGTAAATGTTGGCCAGTTTGCATCTGTTTAAACATCTGTAGGATAAATATAGTGCCATTTTGTAATTGCTAGCCACTATAAATATGTTTTAACCGTTGCAAGATGTATACAGTAACATTTCGTAAATTATAGCCAATTAAAATTATTTGTTTTAACAACTGCAATATAAATACATTGTCATTTTGTCAATGATTGTTGTTCTTTTCTTATTTTAAATTTGCTTTAAATGTTTGTTCTTATTGTAATCAGGCCTTACCTCGGAAACTATGAGTGTGTGGCAACGATGCATACACTTATATTTATTAATAGGACACTAACTTAACTATTTTGTTAATAATACACTTACTTAACAATTTGAAAGTTACAAACATTTTAATAGAACAGTTTATTTTTAGCTTATTATGATTTATGTTTTAAGTTATAGTAATTTTTTATTTCGAATTAATAATAATCAAATTCAATTGTTAACGAGTTTCTAATGAACATTTGCAAATACTTTTCCCAATTACTTTAATTTAAATTTGTTCTAACTTTCATTTTCTTAAAATGTTTCCTTATTTCCATCTCACCCAATTCCCCCAGTCATACTATTTCATTTCCAAAGGTTTACTAAACTGTTTTTAGGAGGCACTTTTTGTTTGCAACTTCTTTCACCACTCCTCTCTAAAGACTTGGGGAAACATTTCAAAGAATGGGAGACTCAGCTGTGATTTATTCAAACTCGTTCGAATTTGGTTCATAGTAGATTTTTTTTTCAACTGCGCAAAAGAAAATATCTTAGTTTTGTTTATCGGCGTGATGTCATTCATTTCAACTCGAGAGAACAGAATGGTCCAAACAGTCGTTCAGGGTTAGAAAAAAACAATATTTTTTTTGCTTTAATAAACAAACTAGTTTGGTAAGATTTTAGAGAAACCTCATATATATTAGATTATTTGAAATATTTTATGAGCTTGTTTATCATATTTTTTGTTTACACTGCGTCTTACTACCGGTCCAGGCTATCCGTATATTTACACTTACAAGGTAAGGACGAGGAAGGTAGAATTTAGAGGAAATGTATCCATATTTGCGTGATGGTGAATATGAAACCTTTTAGGAAAAACCTCTTCATTACATTCGGCTGAAATTCGAATCCTGAACTCCCTGTCATTTAAAAATCAGACTAAACAAGCTTGTATTTTAGTCGTCGTGCCCACCAATATGTATTTTAATTAATACATAAGTTTAGTTCAAAATAAGATTACATTTTTGTTCTAGGACACAAGTTAAGTCTGTACACGAGAGAGGGTTTATTAGAGATCTAAAGCCGTAATGACAAACCATACCTATCTCCTTGCCACACCCAACGCTACAAAAGGGCCATTTTACACGAGAGTTTTCGTGTGTCCGAAGTCGACCACAAAAAGTGGTCCTCTGTGGTTGACTGTCGCCCGCTTGCAGTTCTATTTAATGCAATGGACTCACACGGACGCTTCTTTGACCAATCAATGGCCGAACACGGTCCGTCGCCTTCCCTTTGGGCCGACATGCAACCGTTGTGGCCGACTGCAACGTTCCCTGACCCCACTTGTCTTATCAACCACATTTTGGCGGCATGTTTTGTCAGTCGACATGATGGAACCATTCGACACTGACACTTTCATTGCAGAGATCCAAGCTGAACCCACGATTTGGAACCACACTAGTGATGTACACAGAAACCGAATCGAGAAGATTAAAGCGCGTGAGAAAATTTGTGGAGTGTTACACAGTAACTTGCATTGAGAACGGAAAAACTTATCCGGATAATGCAAAGTTCATGGTTTAGAGTGTGAGACTGCCCAAATTGTAGCTGCGCCCCAAAAATGGTATGCACCCTGAACTTCCGCGATTTCCTTCTCCTCCTGCATCGTTGTAGGAGCACTAAAAGTGATAATGCTTCTTCTTCAGAATCCAGACTATGAACGACCGAATTTCCCTTGTCAAGCTGGGAATCTCTAGGCCATTTGAAGCTGGCTCAACCACATTTTGACTCTGGCTTGACCACAAAATGTGGTTGGGTTGGGCCGCTGCAGTGGTCGAACCGGTGATATTAGGATCACTTTTTGTGATCGACTTGAGCCACACGAAAACGCTGGTGTAAAAGGGCCCTAACCTAACCTACTTAATTTACATGGAATAGCTAATATATATATATATATATATATATATATATATATATATATATATATATATGTAGCAAGGAGATAGCTATGGTTTATATTTACGGCTCTAAGGAGAAGAAATGATGAGGGTAACTTAATTGAAATTGACCCACAATCTCATAAAGATAATGCGGTAGGAATACAAAGAAAACCACCCGCAATACTCTCGACTGGTATTCGATTCTTGACAAGTCTGTAATCAGTAATATAGTCTATTGCGAGCTTTATACCTTAGACCAGGGTAGTCCAACGTTTTCTATCCCAAGGACCAAGTCTTTCTATCGAATGTAAAAGCGCAAAAAATTATTTTATAGAATTAGTCAAAAATTAGTCCGTGAAGCTGTGTACTCATCCTTTTATATGTGTGAGACAGAGCTGTACCCCTGGGGTGGGGGATCAAGCAAAACAACTGCCGCTTCCCCCTTCCCTCATCTGCCCTAATATACCCAAGATTTCAAAAAATTATTGAATAAAAAGCTAAGACTTAGCTATTAGTAAAACTGTAAAAGTATATATAATAATGAAGATGCATTGAATGCATAATCAGACTCTGAATCAAAATCTCTAATTCCCACGTCATGTCACTTGCATCACTGAAAACTGTCTCAAGACTGTTCAATATGCGGTGCCTTGGTCTCTGTGCGTGTAATGTGCGCCCTGACTAAGGAGGGTCGTCGGAACACCTCCAATACAATCTAAACATGGTTGTTTTACCAAGTCTGTCTACCATCCGGCTGCGAGTTTATGGGATTGTTTGCCAAGAGTCCAGGAAAATACTCGTTTGGGCCATGATTAAAATCACGAGATCAATGATAGTGATTTCTAGAAGTCACTTTCAAATTTCAAAATAATCTGGTGACAAGGGTCTGGGTACGGGTATCAAATCTCGTCTGTCAACTCTCGTGTATCAACTCTCGTCTTGTCAACTCTTGTTTAACACTCTCGTCTTGTCAACTCTCGTGTATCAACTCCGTGTATCAACTCTCGTGTATCAACTCTCGTGTATCAACTCTCGTGTATCAACTCTCGTGTATCAACTCTCTCTTGTCAACTCTCGTGTATCAGCTCTCGTCTTGTCAACTCTCGTGTATCAACTCTCTTCTTGTCAACTCTCGTGTATCAACTCTACTAAGTCATACCAATCACTCTACGCTAAATTCATTTCATATTTAATTCTATAGACTTTAGTTCATTTCGGCCAATCGTGGCTCTGAATAAAAATAATGTACCTCCATATTTAATATTATTTAATACACTAGTTGATAAATTTGTCTTGACTGGCACTCTCACATCTCTCACCTACGGGTGCAGTACATTAATTTGAACAATACATATAATTTGGTTCAGTAAATTATAATTTAAAGACATACCGTTTACCTGATTTAGTTACTCAAACCTACACATCAAGAAACGTAGGGTCGTGAGTCGCTAGCGGATTGCTTATGTTAGATTGGAATAGTATTATCAGAGCTCTAAGAGGACATCTTGGCTAAGTTAGTAGTTTTACAAACCAAAACCTAATAATTGAATGATCCCCGATGCAAATTATGGCTACTACACCAGTTTTTGTTAATGTATCCAAATTAAAAAAAAAGTTTCATTGTATACATTATATTTAATCATCATGGAATTTATTATAAAATATTTTTCTAAAAATATAAAAGGTATTTGAACTTGTATAGACTACCACAGTGTTTTTTTTTAGCACCGCGTCTTACTACCCGTTCGGACATAATTTTCTTATGTAAAAGTAAATACACAAGGTAACAAACAGTACATTGACTTTGATTATTTTTTTTACGTAGGTGATAATTTAAAAACTAAATTAATGATATTTATAAATAGAAAAGCGGACATTTAAAAATAGGACTAAACTAGTAGTGAAAACCTTTAGGCCAACATACAGTATTTAGGTTTTAAAAATTATGGTGAAATTAAAATATAACCTGCTTGTATTTTTACTAAATTCGAATTGTAAGCAATTTTTTGCTTTGTTAATGTAAAAAAAATCATTTGAGGTTCAGTTTTATGACTTCTAACGCTATTTTTAAGTACACTACCAACTGAGCTAAAGTAACTATTAAATTATTATCACGTTTAATTGATACTTGTACAATCTGTGTAACTTATGAGAGAATAAACTTATTCGCAAACCAATGAAAGATGGTTTCCTATTGAAGCCAAAGAAATCGTTTCACATGACGAAATCATTACAATAATAGGACTTACTTTCGTTTACATATCTCGTACAGTGGCACGTTCGTCTCTCATCGGTCGTAATTCTTTGGAACGTCGTCGTCTCTCCAGTGTTGTCGGATTTAAAACTCAGTCGTAAACGAAACAACGCAACGCACCACCTCGCACTACAGCAGAAACATTTCAAATTAATGAGGTTTTAATACAGTCTGCGTTTTAATAAATCCTGACCTGCGATTTTGTTCGCTAGTGGGGTTTTCTCACAAGTTTCAATATTAAGGGTCCAGGCCCAATCCACTATACGACTAACAACTAAGATTATAATTTAAAGTAAACATTATTAAACCCGTGGCCATCTCACTTCTTTTGTTGTTGCGCCTTAATGGCTAGGCTAGCCGTCAAGTGATTGCGGTAGCTGTGACCGATTGTGTGCGTGGCCATTTTAAGACTTGACTTGTAATTTACAAGTATCCTGCTACATGCATCAAAAGGACCCCTAGAATTCTCAATTTAAAAAAAACGCATTGTGATGATAGCTTGGACACAATGTAGACTATTCCCTCCCTTTTTTTCCCCCTCTCTTCAAAATAAGTTTCTAACTGCGCCATTGGCATCATAATATAACAAACTACCAAATTTCACGACAAAAAAAAAGTATGTTAAACGTGTGGACATGAAACTTTTTTCGACTAAAATTGGTCGCTTATAACAAAATATAAAGTAAAACAAACAGCCACAATTATTAGCTAGTAGACCTCATGCCACGGTATTTAATTTAAGGGTTTCCAGGGAACTTTAAACCCCCCCTCCCCCCGCTCAAAATAAATAACTTAAATTCAAGGTGTCTACTGGTCATGAAAGCCACGAAAAAGTTATGAAATTAGCTTCCAGGTCATGAATTTTTGTGAGCCAAGTTCATTCATTGTTCAGGTAAGCGTAGAATTTTTTTCCATACAAACTTTAATCAAAATAAGGTAAAATTTACAACTACTTTCCAGTGATTTCATAGTTCAGAAATTGGAAAATCTTAGGAATAAAAAATTATAAATGAAAAACTCACTCTGAGGGAATAGTTAGTAACTTTTTTTTAGCACTTAAGGAAGTTTTATTGGTGGTTGTTGGTTTCTTAGGCATTTCTTACTATCCTTTTCTATGACTGTCTCTTTTCTTAATTTTGTTTGATATTTTCTCTTATATTAATGTAGAAATTATTATTTCTACTTAATTTAAAGACATGGATTTTTATTTTATTTTGATTATGAATATTTATCTATAGGTCATGAAAAAGTCATGACATTTGGTTTACATAATTCGGTAATACTGTATTATTTGTAATATGGTACATTTAACTGCAAGCTTTAATTATTAGTATACCTGGTATAGCCTATAACTGAAAAGTTAAACAGACCTAGTAAAGAGCACACGCTTTAAATCCCTTTTCCCTACCTTTTTCCTTCCTCAAACCTTGAGCTGCGTAACAACTTCATAAATTTCCCCATTAAGTTCAAATCATCCCGATATAAACACTCATAACATGAATGTTTCAAAATAATATATTGCTTTAAAAATAAATATTGTTCTTCTAAGCAACTATTTAAAGTGTCTGAAAAAATTGTAATGCCTTCTGGAAAACTTAGAAAACAAAGGGAATTTTAAAATTTTAAAAAAAAGTGGCCACCTTGATTTGAAATTGCTGAGGATACAATATAAGTTTTTCTTTTTCTTTTTCGATGTTTCATACGTTTCCCCAAACAAAAGAGGAAAGAATTATCTTAGCCTGTCCCGAACAAAAGACTCTACAAAGTCTGTTAAGATGAATAATAAAGAAGGCTGAGACAATTCTCAAAGACCAAACAAAATAAAAGTCCTAACAATAAAAGGAATAGCTTCAGGGAAAATGGCTTATGAATAAGTAATTTGCAATGGAAATTAATCCCAAGGCATCTCATAAAATAACAACTTAACAAAAAATGGAAATTCTATTCTTAATCGAAAATACAGTTTTTTGGTAGAACATAATATAAAAATTAATGGTCCGGTGGGAGGGGGGGGGGAGTTGAGGAATTTTTAAATAGGATTTAACTTGTGTGAAGGATATGAAAGTGTAAGATTCTTAAATTAAAATTTAATAAGATAGTAAACATAAATGAAGACATTTTTCAAGTTTTTATTTTCTTGCGCGTTAGTTTATCACAATTCACCCCCGTTTCCCCTTCGGGGTTCCATAATTTCCATCATTGCTAAAACTGCAGACACTGATTTCACAGTGAGAAAAAGTGCTGCTGGAAGAACTTCGTAGAGATGAAGTTTAGATAAAAATGATGGTATCGAATCATACATTTTATTAATAACTTGACCTATTCCATATAATTTCACATTCAACACGTTAAGATAACTTGTTATGCCAATAAGAAATGACAGGTCCGTGATCCAATGTATGCCTTGAAGTTCTGGCACAACTCTTCCCTTTGAATCCATGAATATATGCATTTATGTTTAGCAAATTGAAAAAAATCGCTGAAAGACTGGGCCTTTATCTCATTATAATACAACAGACAGCTAGCTATACAAAGACCAGAGTTCATTAAGTAGCTCAATGGATCGTGTTTTATTCAAAGCGTGTGGCTGTATTAGTGTTAACACTTTGAACTATTACAGCCATGATATTTGTAATTTGTAGTTTGTTAGTAGATTCTGATTATTGATAGATAATTCAGGGCACACCCCTAAATTATAAGTTGTAGTTTGATGAGCTTAGACTTTAATCTGCAATGAACCCATCTTTTTACCCCTAACATACCAGGAGTGTTTTCTATTCCCACGCTTAATAGCTTTTTATAAACCACATACAAATTATTAAAGCTTGTTTCCAAACTAAGAAAAATAATACTTCATTATGTATTCTTCATGGACACCAAGTAAAGGTTATGCATAAATATGCGCCACAAGAATTTTTTGTTTCCGTTATTGAGAAATTGCGTTATTGGGAGATTGTTCCAGCATAAACGCCCATGTTATTTGACCGGGGAAACTTAAGCTGTCCGTTTTAAAGAAGAATCCACTAATCATAGGTGTCCGTTAAAGGAAATTTCACTATCTACTTATTTGAATACGTTCGGCTAAGACGATGAATATTCGAGTAATGTGCCCTGTACGGTGATCTAACCCTAGACCCTCGACTTATCACACCACTTCATCCATGACTGATTTCCATGATGTATGACTATATACCAAATATACTATCGACATTTCCTTAAATCTTGTTTGGAAAGTAACTTGGCCCATATTACACTAATAGAGTAATAGTGAGAAAGGTTAAATTTAAATAACGTGTTGCCGTATTTGCGTGGCAGGAGAGGGGGAACCAATCTAAGAAACACCCCCACATTACACCAAGCAGGTTTTAAACCCCGACCTCCTCATCACCGGCTAAACAAACAAGACGTTACAAACCACTTTGTCAGCGTGCCCACAGTTTTTTTATTTTAGTTCCGATTATTCTTCTTAGCTAGAACTCTATTAATGCGCCTTGTTACTCAGCTGTTAATATTATTGGTACCCGCCTCGGTGGCGTAGTTGGCTAACGCGCTAGTCGTGTTGAGCTCAACCTCCGAGGACGGGAGATCGAGGTTCGAATCTCGGTCGGGTGAACTGGGGGTGGTTTTTCCTAAATGGTTTTCCACTCTTCCTCCACGCAAATGCGGGTTCACTTCCTCTAACTCCAACCCTCCCGTTTCCTAATCCATTAGCGTAATTAGTACTTAAGCGTATAACCCGAACGGGTAGTAAGACGCGGTGCTAAATATTATTATTATTATTATTATATTAATATTATTGGTCGCGAGTGAGACTGGTAAGGTTTTCCTAGGTTGTTTTACACTTTATTGTCGGTGCACTTGCCTCAGTGACCAATCCTAACTTAAGTTTAGAAAATTCACGACAATCAGAGTCAAGACCATCAGTTTATCACTTTGCAAAAGGTAACATATTCAATTTAATTGTCGACCCTACTTTAGTCCTAATAAAATCATAACTAAATTAGGTCTAGTAATAGTTTTAAATATTATTGATACCTAACACTAATATTAAAACTAATAAAATAAAACTATTAATATTATCATCTCCACATATATAATAATCTCTATAAGGCTACTTTTACACGTTCCGATTTTCGGTCGGCCGGCCGTAATCAAAAATGCAGAAATATATTGAGAAATATAGATCCTTTCACGCGCTCCAATTTTGCGATCGGCTGGGAAATAGTTGGCCATCGGACGGGTAAAAGTCAGATTGAAACTCGACTGCTGTCTGATGTCGGCCGGGCGCCACGGGGCAATCGTTCATTGTTTATTCGTCCGACACCCTCCTGAGCGAACACACGTGCTGTGCGGTTGGCGGTCGAGTTGTGTATGAAAATGAGTGATATTGATGTAGATACTGAATTACTGATTTATCTGGTTGAATCACGGGCTGTTTTGTGGGACAAAACTTTAGAAAGTTACAAGGTCAGGGACAAGACAAAAAAATGCGTGGAGAGAAGTATGTGTACATCTAAAAAAAGGTTTTGAAGCACTAAATGATACAGAGAATTCAGTTCCTCATTTTGGGGTTCTGGCTCTGTAAATGTGATTTCAAGCGTCCATGAAACTCGTCGAAAGACGAAACAGAAATCCAGAAATCATTCAAAAACTTATTTTCGTCTTCTTTTAATTCCCCAAAAAGTATGTTAAAAGCGCCAAGTACTTTCCTTTTCTGAAGTATTGGTTGAACCCAATGAAATCTTATTCTACGTTTATTTCTACGAAGATGATTTAAAAACATCGTCGCTATAATCCTGTTGCGCTCCATTGCGAGTGATAAACACAATACAATCCTTATCGTCCCTCCGACAAGAATCGGAGTAGAATCGGATAATTATCTTTGCTTAGTTCTCGAATAGTTTGCGATCGGCCGACCGAAAATGGAAACTTGTGAAAGGATTCTAAATGATAACCAAAGAAGAAAAAACAAAACAAATCTCATAAAGAGTATCAATATTCAATTAATTAATACGGATCACAATCGAACAAGAATTTAAATTAATTCACATTCAAAAAATTAAATCAAATCATTAATAAAAAATCAATATCAAATCTAGGTAAAATTAATCTGATAAATAAAATAAAACTTAATATACATAATAATATTCCAAATATAATAACCTAAGGTACATTATTATACATCAATGACATAACAAATCAATATTCTAACTAAACTAATTAAGGTATCTATAAGTATAAATAAACAAACAGAATCACACTTTAAAATCAATATATTCGATATAAATCAATGTAAAACTAATAATTTATATTTACGAATACAACCTATTGAACACTTTGACTAACCTGAATATATTATACCAAGTTGAATATAAGAATATAAAAATAACATATAAATTGTACTAAAAAATAGAAATTTATAACAAAGTGAATATTGAAAAAGATTCGTAGACCTCTAGATCAGTAAGACTCATTAATCAAGGTATAAAACTGCTTAAAAATATTTTTGAAAATATTATTTGGCTTAACCATTTATTCAAAATGGGGTTTACAACAACAATACATATTTGTTCCTTGTTTAATTTCTCTATAGTTTAAGATAATTTTTTTTGTTTTCGCTAGTTTTAATTTTCTTCTTTCGTTAGTGCTGTTTTATATTTATTCATTTACCAACTCCTTTATAGCGTTCTATTAAAAAAAAAGTAAGTCTGTACACGCTTGACAATACAAAAAGCTTGGCCTTTCAAGGATTAAATTATTAAATCTTTTCAAGCTTCCCGAAATATAGAATCAACTTAAAGAGAGAAATTCGGATTTACCGGGTTTCTCCAAAACCATCTTGCTTCTTCTTCAAAGTAGATAGATAATACCGCATCAACACACACTTGCGCACACACATGCTTTATTTCTCTTTCTCCCTTTTAAGTTATCTCTTTCTCTTGCTTTACCCCTTTCCCTCTCTCTTTATATCTCAATTTCTCTCCCACTCTCTCTCAATTTCTCTCTCTCTTTCTCCCTCTACCCTTCTATCTCTCCCTCCCTTTCTATTTCTCTCTCTCTCACACACACACACACACACACACACACACACACTAAATTCTTCACTGAATGGTTGTAATGCTGACGGCAATTTTTTAAATTCTGTTCGGTCCCCAAGTTGCAAAAAGGTTACCCCTGATTCACTCCTCTTTTCTGAATGAACTTCCAACTTTTAGCTTCTATTTTTATTACTTTGCTGTGACATCCCCCTTTCCTAGAGTTGCATTTAATTCCCCTTATTAGTTTTAACTAGAGACGATTCACTTCACTCCAGAGCCTACAGCAGCGCCTCTAAATGGTTGGTAGGCGCCGTGCAGGGGTTGAACTGTGTTTACAGGATGATTTATCGATCTTATTTAGGTAAACCCAGGTGCATTTTCATAGAGGTCACTTTAGTATATTTGTATGTACGTTAAACAAGATTTTTTTTTTGCTCCGTATGCTACTACCCAACTGGGCTCTCAGCATAGTTAATTACTACCACTGCGTCTTACTACCCGTTCGGCCTATACGCACTTACGCTATTGTGTAAAAATAGGGTGACTTGTGAGATGAAATGGAGGACCTACAGTTTAACGTGGAATCCGAACCACGGTGGAGGCCTGGCATTCCACACATTTACAAGTTGTGATTAATACACGTCAGAGGTGAAGAAAGGGTTTGGCAATCAAATAAATCTGTGCTGGAACCGAGGATTGAACCCCGGACCCCCAACATAGAAGTCTAACACCTTATCCCTAGACCGCCAGGTCACCCAAAGCTAGAACACTTTGTTTTACTATTTGAGGTTTCTGAATCAAACTATTTTTACCAGCACACGACTTAAATTAACTTAAATCTAGATATGTCCCCAGCCGTCAATTCATCACTGTAAAAGAGGAAATCCATCTTTCACCAATGATACATTTTTCTGCTATGCCAGGAATTGAAACCGGGACTCTCTAACTCAGTGGGCTGACACGCTACCGGATAAGCTAGGGTGTTGGACATCAGATTACTAACTGGGTAGGGACAAAGAAGGGATAATTTAGAGGTTTATGCAAGCATTTTCTTGGAGGGTATGTAAAAATACATATTAATAGAAAAACCTTAATATGCACGGATGTAATTCAAACCCTGACCTCCTCCTGAATTAGCAAACCAGTTAGTGAGACTGACACCTTTATAAGAATGCCTATTGATACGGTATATTTTAGTTAATATATTTCAGCACAAAAGCTTATTTAATGAAGTATAAATGAGATCACTTAAGTTGGCCCCCCCACCCCATCAAAATTAAAATTTAAATGTACCACCGTTTTGCACCTATTTTGCACCCTTTTGCACCCAAGTATTACGTTTTGCACCCTAACCCCAGAGACGGTATGACTGTTTATGTTTAGGTAGGGCCAAGTTAATAGTAGCCCCCCCCCACTATCAAAATGTTGGATTTTTTTTATGCCAGCTTAAAAGTCCTGTTTTGCGCCGTTTTGCACCCAAGTCTGGCGTTTTGCACCTGAATAGTTTTGCAAGAAAAAATATTTAAAAGGTAAAAAGGTGGGGGGCCAATTTAAGCGTAGCCCCCCCACTCATTAATTAGGGTTTTATTTATACCAAAATAAAAGTCCTGTTTTGCACCGTTTTGCACCCAAGTATGGCGTTTTGCACCCTAAAAGATTAGCGAGAAAAAAATATTTAAAATAAAAAAATAAAAAGTCGTTGGACCCTCCCTCCGGCCCCCACACCTCAAATTAAGATTGTAAATATGCCATCGTTTAGCACCTTTTGGGCACCGTTTTGAACCCAAGTACTAAGTTTTAAAAACCAACCCCAGAGACATTACGGTTTTTGTTTGGGGACGAGGGCAGCAATATTAAAAAAAAATTAATTCAAATTTAAAATTATTGATCTGTACCGTTTTGCCCCCAAGTATGACGTTTTACAGCTTAATAGTTGTGTAAGAAAACAATCAATAAAATTAAAGATCAGAATTAATCAATGGGCCAAGTTCAATGCATGCCTTGTTTCCCCAAATAAAAATTGTGATTTTTCTTATGATAATATAAAATGTATTGTTTGCACTCAAACATGAAGTTTTAAACAATAGTTTAGCCTGCAGAGAAAAAAAAATTAATTAGAACACAAGATTATAGTGTCTTATTATTTTCACGAACTTCCAAGATTTATAAATGTTTTTAGTTTCCAACTCTTTCTGCCCAATGTTTTACACCTAAATAATTAATTTAATTTAAAGTATAAATAAATATATTGTTTTGATGTCTTGCTTGGTTACCGTTTGGCACACTAGTTTCTTTTTTTGACGTTTTATAACTTTTTACACTGCATGTGCCTTATATTTGAGTTTTGGTGTCATCAAATTTGGTAATTATTTCCTTGTTAATGACATTTCTTTTGTCTATGGACAAGGCTGACCTTTTCTGACGGGTGAGATTTAGTGGTAGCATTTCTCATCGCTATGTTTTAAAATGCTTACTGTGCAACTGTCCGTCCCAATAGTTATCTAACCCATGTGGTTAGTTTAGCCTATAATAACAGAACTACCCTAGTTGAGCTTATTTTATGGAATGTATTCAAGCTGGAAGGGTGTAGGCCTACATGGGCGGCTCTTGGAGTTGAAATCTACTATTTTCCTATAAAAGTGTAATATATTATTATAAAGCTTTCATTAATTTATATGCAGTAAAGTTGTGCATTATAAAATTATTTTCATTGATATTTAGAATAAACGACACTATTTTCCTCATTTACGGAAATTACTAGTTATAAAATAACGAGACGCTTCATATCCCGGATCATGGGTAAGTAGTAACTTTTTTTCATAAGATTCTGAAATAATGAACTATAGTTCTCAGGTCTATTTCACTTTTGTGCTGAATAAAATGTTTTATTTAATTGAAATTATCCTGACTATAGAGCTTTGAAATGTAAAATATTTACTCCAACATATTTTACTCCAAATTTTAAAAAGTTGACATTGTTTTAGAAAAAATAATTCAAATCTCATGTAGAGTAAAAAAATGTGTTTTATATATAAATGTTTGGCTTTAAATAAATAACTATTCACATTTTAGAAAGTATGTTTTAAATATATTTAATGATTTTTTATTTATTTTTTATTTTCTAATTCAGATATAAAGTATTGTAATCGTGAACATTTTCACCCTTGAGATTATGATGATTCTTCGTTTTCTGTTATCTTGAATTCAAAAAAGTGGACTCTACATTTCCGTCTATCTCTGAACATAAATCCTAAGCTATGTGAATTATTTTGTTCAAAATTCAATTGTTACACGTATGGAATTTGTATCGATTTTAACACTAATCCTTATATTAACGGTAGTTTATTTAACAGTGACTTTTGAAAATTACAAACATTTCTAGTTAGTTAATTTTGTTTAAAATCTATATAGAGTGAGTCTTTGATCAGACAAATAACACTGTACACTTGTTTTTTTGAGTAAAAATTCGTTTTAGGTAGTTTAGTGAGTAGTAATTTCTGAAAAGTCAATATTTTTCCAAAATGGCTCTAGTAATTTTGTTAAATATGTATACCTGGGTAGTGTTTGACATGATGAATAAAAGTGTACTGTTGTTTGTTTAGGGAAAAACTAATTTAAGGGTAGTTTAGAGAAGACTGAATTTTTTTTATATAAAATTTGAAATGTTTTGAAAATGGCTTTAACAATTTGACTTAAAATGAGTATCTGGTAAGTTATTTACATAAAACCCATTACAAATATATTAATTTTTCTTAAACAACATTCATTTAATAGTAGTATGCTTATTATTGATATTTGAAAAATTTTAATTTTTTATTTATTTTTTAATCACTACGTTTTAATGGTTATATGCATATTATGCATATTAGGAATGAGGAAGGGAACATTTGAAAGGTAATCTACGTGAATTTACGTGGAAGGAGAGTGGGAAACTATTGAGAAAACTTACCCTCAGTAGATTATTATTATTATTATTATTATTATTATTATTATTATTATTATTATTATTATTTAGCACCGCGTCCTACTACCCGTTCGGTTTATACGCTTAAGTACTAATTACACTAATGAATTAGGAATTGGGAAGGTTGAATTTAGAGGAAGTGAACCCGCATTTGCGTGGAGGGAGAGTGGAAAACCATTTAGGAAAAACCACCCCCAAGTTCACCCGACCGAGATTCGAACCTCGATCTTCCCGTCCTCGGTGATCTGACTCAACACGACTAGCGCGTTAGCCAACTACGCCACCGAGGCGGTTCCCTCAGTAGACCCAACCAAGATTCGAACACCGATCTCAACGTCTCCAGCAGGCCAGTCTAACACAAAAGTGACCATTCTGCCACCGAACTGTTTTTTTAAAAAATAGATTCAACAATTTTGCTAAATGACTATTTTACGTGATTTAATAATACCTTATTTTGATTTTTATAAAATATATTAATTTAGCGGTAGTTTACTTATAATACATTTTAGAAAATTTGAAATCTTTAAAAAAGTATTTTAATATTTTATTTTAAATGGGTGTATGTTATTTGTTTTTTATGATAAATAAATATATAAATTAATTTTTAACAAATATTAATAATTTGAGTGCAGTTTACAAATAAATTACCTCCTTTTGAAAATTTGAAATATTTAAACAATGGTTTAATAAATGGTGTTTGATTTTTGCTTTATGAAAACGCTTTTAATGTGATTAAAAAAAGTTTGTTTTCCGAGGAAAACTTAAGTGGAGTCTTCTAAAAACTTTTTCTTGTAAACTTTGTGTTAAGCTACAAGCTAGGTTTACTGGTAAGTGTACCTAGAAAGTTTAAACCCTCTAAATAGAGCTTGATTATAAGCATGCCATTGATACTGGTTAGATAGATTAATAATTTAACTAATTTTAAAATTAAGGACGATATTTTAATTATTTTGTTATCTTTTAGGATATATCCAAAAAGTAGATTATTTAGTTTGAGTAGACCCTATAATATTTAACCAAATAATTGATTTATTGATAGTTGATTGTATTAAAGAAGGCAGTAATGAAACAGTATGATAATTTTATAATATTAAGTACAGTTTTTAATTATTCGTACATTATGATTTATGAATAAGGGTTAATTAAAATATTAGTAATTAATTTACTTATCCCGATTTGAGACGAGCTAATATTTGACTATAATTAATGATGAAACATTTTTAATTAATAATAATAAGATATAATACATAATTCGATTTTTAAAGTATCTGGTTTTTTAAGAAATTAAAAATAAGGCTTGAGAATTTGTAATTGGTGTCGTATCATTTATTTATTATTATTTTATATGATTTGACTTAGGGTTTAAAAACAGCATTTTCAATTTGAAAGAGGCAAGGAGTAATTTTTTTTTGGCAAAGTAACTTTTATCAATATGCATAGAATAGGCATGGAAGATGGAAGAATTTTGACATTGTGAAGTAACGTCTGCATTACATCAATATTCACAATGTATCGCAATTCATTGTT
The DNA here is from genome assembly GCA_033556935.1 of Timema podura. Lineage (NCBI taxonomy): Eukaryota > Metazoa > Arthropoda > Insecta > Phasmatodea > Timematidae > Timema > Timema podura. Next base: position 4,123,215 of record JAVRXN010000009.1, on the reverse strand, counting down.
TGAGTTTTTATTGATAGGTTCAACACACGAGAAGAGGGATATGGAACTTTTCATTTGGTCCATAGACGTAAGATAAATACTTTTTTTTTTTTTGTGGGGTGTAAGCTGGCCATATTTTTGAAAGAGCCTAGATATTTGTTAAACAAAGAAACCGGTGTTGAGAATTTGCTGGTACTAAGCATTTGAGGAAAGAAATATTTGTTGAGCTATGATCCTCTAAATAACATAAAAAATATTAACTTGAAATAAGAATAATTATTGAAATATTAAGTTTGTTAATGGTCTGACCCCGTGTTGTGCTAGGAATATATTTACTATTTCCAGCTCAAATAGTTATAATACTAACTTGATTATGACTCGAGTAATTTACCTTAATTAAGGGCAGTAGATGGGAATCTTTTAGGGTGCAAAACGCCATACTTGGGTGCAAAAGGGTGAAAAACAGGACTTTTATTTTGGCATGAATAAAACCCCAATTAATGAGTGGGTGGCTACGCTTAACTTGCCCCCCCCCCCCACCTTTTTCCCTTTTAAATATTTTTTCTTGCAAAACTATTCAGGTGCAAAACGCCAGACTTGGTTGCAAAACGGTGCAAAACAGGACTTTTAAGCTGGCATAAAAAAATCCAACATTTTGATAGTGGGGGGGGGCTACTATTAACTTGGCCCCCCCCTAAACATAAACAATCGTACCGTCTCTGGGGTTAGGGTGCAAAACATAATACTTGGGTGCAAAAGGGTGCAAAATAGGTGCAAAACGGTGGTACATTTAAATTTTAATTTTGACGAGGTGGGGGGGCTACTATTAACTTGGCCCCCCTAAACATAAACAGTCATACCGTCTCTGGGGTTAGGGTGCAAAACTTAATACTTGGGTGCAAAACGGTGCAAAATAGGTGCAAAACGGTGGTACATTTAAATTTTAATTTTGAGGGGGTAGGGGGGCCAACTTAAGTGATCTGTATAAATGGTGAAGGACCCGCTTTAGCGTGAAAACCACAAACAATCATATCTAAAAAAACACGCATTGTACTTAGTTGAGATTCGAACCGTGACCTCCACGTCACCGACAATACTATTTTGCGACCCTGAAAGCCTTTGACCGTTTGTCCATTAGTGCGCAGTTCTTTGTTTTATGTTTTCTGGTTTTGTTTATTTGTTTTTATATTTTCTGGTTTTGTTTATTTGTTTTATGTTTTCTGGTTTTATTTATTTGTTTTATGTTTTCTGGTTTTGTTTATTTGTTTTATACTTCTGATTTTGTTTATAAGCAACAGGGAATTTTGTTTTTGCGTATTCCATTTAACTAATGCAAAAACAAACTATGTTTTTTTAAATTCTTGTATTGCTTTAAGACGACAAAAGGCTTAGTTTGTAAAGTAACTAATTAATTTTCTCTCTCTTCTATTTCAGGTGAGTACTACGCTCAAACTTGCCTGGCTTCTGAACATTCACACAGGTATTTTAATGTTAGATGTTAGAAAAATAAGCTTTATAGATTAAAATTAATGTTACAGAATTAAATTTTTAATATTGCCTGTGTTTCCATTAAAATATCCATTCACTCTTTAACAGGGCCCACATTTTCACTAGTATTTTTTTAAACGGAATACTAAATATTTAGACAATAAATATAAAACATTATACAATGTTTAGTTAAATACAAACTAAAATCTAAACATATTGGTTTGATCTTATATTTTGTGCCCTTTAAAAGTTGTGATTGATCAAAAATGTATATGAAGTGTGGTGAAAATATTAGCAATATGAATATTAGATAACGTTTTCATCTACGTACTATAAACTTTACTAAAAACATTCAATTCAAACTATTGAGATCCTACTACGATAATAAGCTATTTTATTTAAATCTTTCTTCCATATTTTTTTCAGATAAAAAAATATTTAAAATTCATTTTTGTACAAAAATACAAACGCTAATAAAATATAAAGTTCCCAAATAATTGATATTAGTATGATTTAACTTAAACAGTTTGAGTGAGCTGGGGAGAGGGGGGGAAATAACGTCAACATCGTTCTCCAAAGAGACACTGATGAAAACCTATATTCGCAGGAAAAAATCCCTCAGGCAGTTGGTTGGAATAGAATCAAACCCTCCTGACACTGATTCAAGTACACAAACCATGCAATCAACCCTTGACACTTATTCAAGCACACAAAGCATGCAATCAACCCTTAACACTGATTCAAGTACAAACATGCAAACCTGACACGATTCAGCACAACTCAAACCTTGACACTGATTCAAGCATACACAAACATGCAATCAACCTTGACACTGATTCAAGCACAAATCTGCAATCAATTGACAATGATCAATACACAAATCATGCACTCAACTCTTGACACTGATTCAAGCACACAAAGCATGCAATCAACCCTTAACACTGATTCAAGCATACAAAACATGCACTCAACTCTTGACACTGATTCAAGCACACAAAGCATGCAATCAACCCTTAACACTGATTCAAGCATACAAAACATGCACTCAACTCTTGACACTGATTCAAGACACAAATCATGCAATCAACTCTTAACACATGATTCAAGCACACAAACATGCAACTCAACTCTTGACACTGATTCAAGACACAAATCTGCAATCAATTATTGACAAATGACTCAACACACAAACTGCACTCAACTCTTGACACTGATTCAAGACACAAAGCATGCAATCAACCCTTAACACTGATTCAGCTACAAAACATGCATCCTCTTGACACTGATTCAAGCACACAAAGCATGCAATCAACCCTTAACACTGATTCAAGCATACAAAACATGCACTCAACTCTTGACACTGATTCAAGTACACAAATCGTGCAATCAATTATTGACAATGACTCAAACACAAATCGTGCAATCAACTCTTGACACTGATTCAAGCACACAAATCATGCCATCATCATTGTTAGAACCATTTCGGTGGCCGCATGGTCTAAGGTGTCATTCGTGCAATATTATTATTTAGCACCGCGTCTTCCTACCCGTTCGGGTTATACGCTTAAGTACTAATTACGCTAATGGATTAGGAATTGGAAGGTTGAATAGAGGAAGGGAACCCGCATTTGCGTGGAGGGAGAGTGTAAAACCATTTAGAAAAAAAAAACCAGTTCACCCGACCGAGGTTCGAACCTCGATCTCCCCGTCCTCGGCGGTCGAGCTCAACACGACTGGCGCGTTAGCCAACTACGCCACAGAGGCGGGTCTCGTGCAATAGATCACTCAATCCACTCAGTCCACTCAATGACGAGAGTGTTACGTCTTAGACCCGTTGAATATTGATTGACTAGTTAGAAATATATTTATTAAAACGTTTTAAGTAACTTTTCAGTCAAAAAATTCTCTTACTATCTATATCACACTGTAATTACCTTGTTAGACTTAAGTCCCACACATTATCTCTAAATCAATAGTGCGTATTCCATATCTACAATTAGGGCTATTAAATAATAAAAAATATTAAATTCCTAGCTTTTCAAGCTTAATTTTTTTGCCTTGTCTGCACTTCACTACCATTTGTCGGAAGTCTCTCTTTGTCTATTTGCTCTAGCCGGTATCGACATAGAAATCAAAACTCGTCCGTCATGGACTAGACTTCCTGTCTGATTTAGTGTTCAGTTCTCCATCTATCACTCGGGATTGTCTAAATGTGACCGCACCCTTGTGTTTCAGCCGGAGCCGTCTTTTTACTCGACCTAATGGAACGACTGAAAGCAATGTCATTATCATATTTCTTCTCGTTCAGCAAAAAAATAAAGTTTTTTTTAGGAGTATGAATATATAGTGTGTTTTTTTATTTAGTAGTTTCAACACCATAATTACTAGCATCGGTGGGTGCGTGGGATAATGTGTCACACTTGTCTGGTCGCGTTTCTTTTGTTTATTGAAAGGTTGGGGATGAATCCTTTCGAGTCGTTCTGTCAATAGTTTTCCCTAAATACCGATGATTCTAACACGCAAATTCGGGTGCATTCCCTCTCTCATCTTACCTTCTTCATCCAAATCTATTAGGATAATTAAATGCTGATAGCTATACAGGTAGTAAGACGTGATGGAAAAACAACAGAATAGGCCTATTAGCTACTTGATCTAAGAGGGGCTGGGATGGTAACTCATTAGAAATGCACCCACATTAGTAAGGAGAGGAGATGATAAGACCACGGTGGTAAGTCGTATTTTGAAAATCAATCCTAATAAACGATGCTGTAAACCCTGCTGAGAAATTCGAACCTTGAACTATTACGTCTCCGGCAGTCAAGAATAATGTGAACTTGAAGAATATTTTATAGCTGGACCGCCATAAAAAACATGTTACGTAAAAAGTACTACTTAAGTATATTTTTGGCCATTTTGGACCACCTCCCTTCCTTTTTATTCAAAAATAAGCAACCCCCCCCCCCTCTTGCTTTTGTTATAGGCCTATTTGTCGTGAGTTTTTTTTTAAAATTTATTTACAGGAATAACCTTTTTTTTTATGCAATTTATAAATTTCTGGTTATTACTAACGTAGAGGTGCGAAATAATTCCCAATAAACACAGTTGTAAAATAAATTTAAATTTAATCTACTAAACAAATAGAATTTTAAAAATATTTTAAATTATTTAAAAAAATTAATCTGCATTTATTTGAGACTAAAAAAAGTATTATTGATATGATAAATACATGAATTATTATAATTTACAAACTCTAAACCACTTTTAATCTGCTGGTCAAGGTTCATGAATCCACGTCTCGACACTTTTAATTATTATGTGTCGATTAGGGCTGGCTAGGACACTCTTCCCCCAAAGTTTCTTAAGTAATACTTGAACGCCCCCTTAGAGTAAATAAAATAGAACAGCCAGCTCTAAAAATAAGGCGTTATTTTTATCTTGCAGCTCTCAAAATCGACATCATATTTAAAAATTGCCAGCTGCATAGCACAAGACTTGACGTGTGGATACATAAAAGTTGAAATAGAAACATTTAGGACTGTCAGATAAGTTTTTTTTTAAAATCTGAATGCATAAAATCGTCAATGAGTCTGAATTCTAGACTCTTAGTAGCGCGTCTACATATCTAACAAAAGGTCCTGGTTTTGAAAAACTTAAACATTGAATAAATTGGGCTTTTCCCTATCATAGGTAGGAGATAACAGGTGGGAGAAAGGTTATCGTCTGTTATATGATTTATATTGTGCTTATTTAATATTTAAATGAAATTTTAAATATCTATAATAATAGAAGAGAAACCTTAGAGTTGGGGCTGAAATCACAAAACCAAATTTTGACAAGCCCGAAAGAGCAAATAAATGGCCCGATGTTAAATAGCTGATTTCAAAAATAATTATATTAAAATATTATATACAAAAAGGACATCACGCTTATGTCAAGAATATGAATTTGGAGCCCTAAAACGTTTCAACTTCTAGCATATTAATTTAGGTTAAAAAATCATTTGTCCTAACATGTGGTAAGAAATTTACGCTTAGCACTTTAAAATCTGAGAGTCACTTAATCAAGGTTATGAAATTTCAAGCCACACCAGCATATTCAAGCACACCTTACAAATGTAATGTACAAACTTAAAATGCTATCAACTTTTGGTGAATAAGTAAGTTATAAACTTGATCTTTCCAAGTTATTTCAATGAGTGGGATTTAAAATTATCAACATGAAACATAAAAGTAAAAATAAAGTTTTAAGGTCCAAGAGAAACCCAATTACATTCATAAAGGGAGCGTACTGAAATACTATTAATCAATTTATATATTCAACAAATAAGGTTGGTTTTTCTTGTTAGGGATATAGATTTTTTTATTTATAGTTAATCCATTTTATTTGAAACTCCATATATATGTCACTTTGTAATCTATATAATCTGCAAATTAATTAATGTTTAACAGTATTAGCCTTAGATCATCAGCAAAAAGCAAGTGGGCCTACTTAGAGCAGAGTACATATTTACCAATGTCATCAAAGAACATAATAATTAGAGGGGGACCTAAACTCGAGTCTTATGTATACCACAAAAGGTTAAGAAAAAGTTGGAGGTAGCTATGTATTTTTCGATTATAAAATTAATATTTCGAAAATATCTGTTGGTATGTTAAAGTGATTAAGTTTTGAGATGGTAAAATATGCTAGCTAATGTCAAAACTTATGCTATGGTCGAAATAAATAACATCAACCTGACCTTGAGAAGCAACTTGAGGGGTAACTTGCTCCAAGAATTCTACTAGGCTACAGACATTTACTGTAGAAAAATAAAGTTGACCATCAGAAAGCTTGTTTTTTATGTGGTTAAAAGTATGTTCATGTATTTAAGATATTAATAGGTCTACATTTGCGTGGTCTCGCAATACTGGACCTCCAATGACGGGAAGATAGGGGTTCGAAGCCGTTCAGTTTTACTGAAGGTGTTTTTCTCTTAAATGGTTTCCCACACTACTTTCGCGCAACTGTGAGTACTGCTCCTGTAAATTATATATTCCTCTTTTACCTACCTCTTTAGTGTAAATATTCTCGGATGGCCTGATCGATTGGTAAAACACGGCGAAAAAAGCCAAACGTATATCTACTCTTCCTTATCTATCTATAATCGTGTGTTATATTTCTGTTGTCGCGGATGATACCTGCAATAACCCGTAAGACAAATCCCTAGCGGAAATTCCAACTAGGATGCTGTTCCAGATTCCACCTACAAAACTAACAACTTGCGACGCCCTATTGTAGCATACATCCCCTCACCCCCGTAACTGCTCGAGTTCGTCGCGTGATCAAATGAGTCTTCGGGGCTTATTTCACCCTCGATGGCTCTACCTCTCTTTCATCCTTGTCTTTGACTACTGTTCCCGTTTGTTTCTGTTTGGCATTTCCTTCTACATTCATTCTCATGGCCATTTGTCGCGCCAATCACTTGGAAATAGGAATATTGACTTCTTTTGTTTTGTTTGCTCTGTAAGTAAATTCGATACATTTATATCTCAAGCAATTTTGAGTATCGTTGCAAGTTTCAATGGAATTCTATATTTGTGTGTGTTACATCTTACAAACTCGCGGAAAAATAAAATTACCCTTTTGTGTCCGGGGAAGTTTATGTACGGTCAGATTGACAAGTAGAAACCTACATAATATTTGTTATTTTTGACGCCACTTTTTAGTACACTTCCGAGTATCTGCGTTAAATTAAACTATTGGTTTATGCTGAGGAAGGGAATTTAGAAAAAAAAAAGTATCATAATGTGCAAGAAGGAAAAGTGGAAAAGCATTTAGGGAAAAGGATTCTTAGTACATTAGACCGGGATTTGAAACTCGTCTTTCCTGTGATTAAAAACCAATTAAGGCGCACAGCTAAAAGAAAAACCTTTATAAATCTTAATACGAAAATAAATAATACTTCAACTAGATTTCAAACCTTTCTACGAAAATATTACTCCACTTAACTAAACCTAACCTTCAAAGGTATAAGTATAGAAGTTTAGGTTTTGTTAGGTTGGTATATATTATTAATTAATCACATATAATAAACAAGCCATTAATGACTAAAACACGTGTTCTAATGCATTATAGTTTTAATAAGTTGTCGCTAATGTACTACATATGTACAAACACCAATAGAAACTTTTATGAAAGTACGATAATTCTTATAGACAGATAAACATTTAAACAATTTTTAATATTTATTAATCATTGTTTTATATACATTTTGGGGCCTAGGTTATTTTCTCACCGGTTGGGTAGCTGCTCTACAATTGCCTCAAATTCCAGGCTTTTTAGCTCGCTGGGAAATACCAAAAAAATCTCCCGCATGGTTGCCTATACATACAGACGTACACCATTATAAATGTATTAATATATATGAGATTTATATCAACATTGCATTCATTTCATGATCTATATAGTTCACAAAACGAAATTTTGAAGCAAATTTGGTTCGAATGAAAGTTCATTATATTTTTTCATAACAAACCCTTCAAGAGCATTAACTGCTAAATGACTACACGTCCCTTGTCAAACGTACGAAAGTTTTTTTGTTGGCTTTGCCATCATTACTGGTTACAATTTTTAATCTTCTTTTAATGGGAAAGTTCAAATGGTGACGTACATAGCCAATTAGCCACTAAGGGTAGACCATTATTATAGAAAATGGTTTAAAAATATCTCGCTCTGCAATAATGTATATCTGTGAGATATTATCAAGACTTTGAGACTTTATAATCTCACAAATAGTTTTCCTGTTACTTTTGACTCATTTGAGACGTGTTAGAATTTGAAAATCTTGGTTATTTTGACTGTATACACAAAGCTTCCAAAACGTCATGGGCTTTAATAAAAGACCTTGGTTGAGTTCAATGTTATGTCAGTTAACTAGATTTCCGCAAATGGGGAGATCGAGGTTCGAATCGCTGTCGAGTGTACTGAGGGTGGTTTTTCCTAAATATTTTCTCACTCTTCCTCTACGCAAATGTGTATACACTTCATCTAAATATAGCCCACCTAATCCCTAAACGTAATTAGTACAAAAGTTTATAACCCGAAGAGATAGTAAGACGCGGTGCTAAAAAAAGCTATCTAGGAAGACCTATGGGTTGCGTTTTTTATTACTGTTCGCAATCTATGCTGCAAGTAGCCTACTATTGACCTATGCCCTAAACTATGTTTACCAAGGGTTCTGCCTACCGGAGTGCCAAGACTCTTGAGAATATCCAGTAATTGCCCGTTAATTAAGTAGGGGTTTGTTATTTCAAAATTATGGCCCATGTCAAATTCCTTTTCACTGACGTATCTCTCACGAAATGTGACAGTTCATAGATCAAAATAGATTGTTAGAAACATAGATCCAGCCTTCCTCATACAAATAAAATTCATATCTTAATACGGTCACAACATGTGGGATTGTTTTAGTGGTTTAGCAGTTATTAACTGCCATTCCAATTATGAATACAAATAACATTGAGAGAATATTTACCTTCAAGTTGGTGGCGCTTTTAAAGGTAAATTGTAGGGTAGTGTATTTTTTTCTATTTGGGTAGTTAAGGTATACTTTTTAAACCCAAATTATATCGATAAGCGCAACACAAACTTCAAACTTAAGAGCGTTCGTCATAGCAGGCCCAACTCAGCTTCTGGCTCACATATGCGTTTGTGTGTGTGCGCGCGCGTGCGAGGTATAGGATTAAAAAAGAAATGCCAGAAATGTGTGTAATTCATTCGTATTTGAGTGATTACTCGAAATCTTCCTCGGTGACGATGGGGACAAAGCGACATAGTTTCTTGTTATTAACTACAGTATGTCAATATTAAGACAGAATGAAGATCTGTGGATAGTGCTTGTCTGTGAAGACATTCTAAAATGTTCAAAAACGTCCTTTTCATTGTTTTTTTAATCCATATGTACATTTGATATTTAAACATTGTTCAGAATTAGGAACTTCTAATTAACTTTTTATCTCCATAGATGATCCACGTGCAACAGTGTTCGTGTAAATTTACGATTTCTGGTCAACTGTATCACAGAGTTGATTGGTATACGATGCACGCATCTTAATTAGTCTAGAACTGTAGGCTTAGTACTACACATTAAGTCCCTATGTATGCATCATTTTGATTAATTAATAGAGCTAATCAAATCCGATCTAATATGATACTTTCAATATCTATTTAACGATATTTTTAGCAATAATTTCTAAATTGTACATCATTCTTCTCTCTCTCTCTATTGACCACCAGGTGAAATCTTCTCGGGAGGCAAGGTAGGAAGGACAAAAGATGGATGCGTCGTGTTACTCAGAGAATGTTCTAGAAACCAAGTCTTTGTAAACAACCTTTCAGTAAGTGCAGGTGTCGTCACTAGCTCGGTACGATCGGTCTGAGTCTACGGGCTGCGTCCTTCAAGAGGAAAAAAACATTTTTATTAAACTCACGGAATCTTAATCGGGACCGTAAATATTCCGCACCAGGCTTAATATAAGGTCAATTTTGATCCAACATGTTTTCTCATTCCTCTCTACGCTCATTCATTCTCTACGCTAATGTGTGAGTGCATTTTCTAAATCACCTTCCTTATCCAAACCCCAAGGATTAAGCCGGTAGGTTGTTAGGAAAAAATATTGTGTTACCCCAATAGTGAAACTGCCCATTTCATGAATTGGACAAATTTCTGATAATTCTGTAAACTGGCTTCTTCAATTGAACATTCCAAAAACTGGCAAAAATTGCATTGACTCTTGCCCATTTCATGAGCTGGAACTTATTGTTCTCTCTTTTACAAGCTTAACTGAAACTTGTTTCAAGATATTTTACTAAATTAACCCAACCTAACTTAACTTTATATTCTAAAACTATTTAAATTTAAATTCACTCAAAAGACAAAATTTGTTCTTCGCTTGTCCATTTCACGGAAACGTCGAAAACTCGTCCAGTTCATGACCAAGGTAACGATCGGAGCTGCCCAGTTCATGAAATAGTCGGTTCATGAACTGGGCAGAATAAGAATTGCACCACAATTTATGAACTGGACTTTTTTTGCCCAGTTCGTGAAATGGTCAGGAGAGGAGGTCGTTCACAGAATGGGCAGAGATCTGCCCCATTCATGAACTCTGCGCATTCACTAATAGAGTGTACAGATAAAGTAAAGATAAACCCCTCCTTTGGCGAGTGCACTGTTGTGACGGTGAGAATGAAGCGCATTGGCGCCCTCGTGTGAATAGAGCCTGAGAGCGTCGCGCGGTGAAGCAATTATGAACAATCAGTGAAAGGGGAGGGGGGATGAGGGTGTATCTGGTTTATACAGGGAAAAGGGAAACGGATTTTTAGGGAGTATATGTGGAGGGATTGAACGAAGGGGGAAAAGAAAATCAAACGATGAGAGTGGATAGGGAAGGGAAGAAGGGTGTGAGAAAAATGACAAGAAGAATAAGAGGGAGATGGGCCTGTATGTGGGCTTTTGGGTGGTTGGGGAGGTCAAAGGAGATAGTTGCAATTTTCACAGAGGGGTGTTTAGTAAGGGGGGGAAGAAAGAGAGAGAAAAAAAGAAAGGAGAATAGATTCACCAAATTGGCGTATGTTGGTAAAATTGTGACTTGTGATTATTTTGGACAGAATCCTCGACGGAATATTGACATGTGGTCTAAAAGGTTGCAACACTGTAACACTATTCGTTGTAAGTAAAGCCTTGCACAATAAAACGGAATATTAAATCACTAGCATTAATCACACTTCTTTTTCTTTTGGTGCCCTCGTCCGGGCTATTAGCATATTACATCCTCAGTACACCCAGATGGGATTAAAACCCATACCCTCCCGTCACCATAATCCAGTACCAAACGTTGATGCCTAGCCCGTAAGCTCATCAATACAACTATCCCCGGATGGTCAATTTTCCTACGTTTTATAAATGCCTACCAATATGTATCTTCGTCAACATTGATTGTTGACCATCTTGTGTTGTGCTGGTTGCATACTGTTAGTGTGTTTAGTTCCTTTTATGTCAAAAGGGGTTTAACTTTTCGTGAAAGGACTATATAAATGAATCTAAGTAAGTTTTCACCATTAAAATATGTTTGCTATTTAAAATGAATCAAGAGTATAATTAGTATATACCACACCGCTAGATCCTTCGCAGTCCAAACAATTTATTTGTTGACAGTTACAAATTATTGGCCTAGGAAGGAAAAGGGGCAGTTTATCTCTTTGACACAAAATGTTTGAATCTAGTTTGAATGTGTGTATTATCAATGAGAATAACGATCAAACTCATACTGCTGGCCACGTGGTCCAAGGCTTCACGCTCGCAATAGACTGGGTTGTTGGTGATGGGAAGGTTGAGGTTTGAATCTGGGACGGGTGCACTGAAGATGATTTTATACCATTCTATTTATCACTGTGGCTATCTCATCCCCTTTTCACGCTAATGCGTGTGCACTTTCTCTAATTTACCTCTTATTCCTGTCATATTGATAACTTTTATGCTAAAATATCCTAATAGTAAATTAATAAAAAATCATTAAACCTCAAAATACGTGTAGAGAAATTTTAATTTTATTTAAAACATTTAAATTTCATACTTTTCCACTCTAATATTTTGAAAATTTTCCCATTTTATTGCGATGTATTCGATGTTTAATTTTTAAAGGCAGATTTAATGTGAACGAGAATATCTACCTCATTCGGCAGGGTAGTAGAAATTTGAGGAAATGTATGTTTTATGAACGAGACTGTCCGCCATCCCCCGTCATCAAACCGACTTGCAAGGGGTGCTCGGCTGAGTTAACGCGATTTTCCCTCGCCAGAATCATCTCTTCTTACCTTTTACTACTATTGCTACTATATACGTTCCCTCCCCTCCTACCTTTCCTTCGTCATTTCTCAAGCTTACGCCACTGCACTAACTCCGTCCCCTCCTTGCAGCGTTATTGCATTACTCTCCCTCCAACTAAAACTTGCGCCGCGCAACGTACGGTAGTAAAGTACACAGAAGTACTGCCAGTTGCCGCAAACCACATTTCTCGCTGTCGGCTTCACTTTGATGCTGTACAAACATTTCGTGTTTAAAAAAATATATTTCTTTGATTCAAACGGTATATATATATGCATAATACATACAGATAAAAGGGGTATGGGTACTCTCCATCTTACGACCCTTGGCTCGATGGGGCGGGTGATTTCATAATTTGGAATACAGTATATCTTAGGGGTGAGGCCTTGAAAAAGGAGTGTAAGACATATATAAATATTTTATACGCTACTAGTAAACAAATTTGTTTAGTTTAAAGCGAAGTCAACACATTCATCCTGAAAGTTATCAATCAAACCTACCTTTTCTTACCTTACCCTAATGTAGCCTGTGGAATAGTAGTACAGGACATAGCGTTTAAAATAGCAGCATTGTAACATAGTGAATAGAATAGCAGCATAGTGTGTAGCGTGTAAATAGCAGCATAGTGTGTAACGTGTAAATAGCAGCATAGTACATAGTGGGTAGAATAGCATAGTGTGTAGCATGTAAATAGCAGCATAGTAGATAGTGGGTAGAATAGCAGCGTAGTGTGTAGCATGTAAATAGCAGCATAGTAGATAGTGGGTAGAATATCATCATAGTGTGTAACGTGTAAATAGCAGCATAGTAGATAGTGGGTAGAATAGCAGCATAGTGTGTAGCATGTAAATAGCAGCATAGTAGATAGTGGGTAGAATAGAATAATAGTGTGTAACGTGTGAATAGCAGCATAGTACATAGTGGGTAGAATAGCATAGTGTGTAGCTGTAAATAGCAGCATAGTACATAGTGGGTAGAATAGAAGCATAGTGTGTAGCGTGTGAATAGCAGCATAGTGCATAGCGTGTGAAATGGCAGTGTTGTGCATAGCGTGTAAAATAATAGCATAGCGTGTAGAATAGCATCACAGTACACTGTCGCAAGATAAAAGAGACTCGGTGTGCTTGCACTTTAAAGTCTAAGTAAGAATTTCATGCGATTCATTCTCACTATAATCACAAATACAGGATCACACTTGCTTTCCTTTCGAACAAGATTCCTGTGCGACATCTCATCTCAATCGGTAGTGCGTATGCATACTGAGTTGGGGGCAAGGGTTTCATTTCTGGATTGACCAAAAACAATATTTCGTAGGTTAAATTAAAAGGTTATTATTTCGCAGTGATAAATTAACTGCCGAGTGATTTGGTTTCTTGTTAGTTAGTCCTTAGTTTGTATGATGATGTAATCATTTGGCTCAATAAGTTTTAATCAAATACTTTTAACGTTTTTAAAAAATAAAACAAGCCCTTTGCTCGTTGAAACTTAACACCTACTTGAGCCTGATACCGCTTCACGTACAATCCGTTTACACTGAAAAATAGCATCCTTACCTTGACTGCTTACGTTAGGAGCATGTAAAATAACGATTTTCCCTTTCATATTATTCCAAATCAAAAATTCCCACCCTTAATTTAATATAAACGTATTTCAAGTTAATGGGCAATTTTATTATATTGAACTTTTTGAATATAATTATGTTAAAATCGTATCTTCTTATTTAACAAGTTTTTATCCTTTTTATGTTTTATGTTGACAAGTTTCTGTGCCGCCGTCTTAAAATCTTAGCTTCTATCAAACCTTCATCCGAGTATTATGTGCACAACAAACCACTCCCAGTTCTTAGGGGGCGGCCAGACTGGGCGAGCGACTAAAATATAAAATAGAACACATTGGTTGTAATGAGAGGTGGCCAGACTGGAGCGAGCGCGCTTGAAAGATAGAACTGGTTATAGTTTTCAAGCGCGCGCGCTCGACCCGGTACAGTATAGTTAACAGGCTGCTAGGCAATATTATTGTATGTTGGTTCATTGAGTGCTAGGAAAACTTCTCATTTTGACATTTTTATTACTATCAATAGGTTTAACACACTTGCTACTAACGGCCTAATTTAAATGGTAAGATCATAAACCATAGATATACCGGTATGTAAAACTGATATGTTAAAATAATCCAATAGTATAATCAAAGTAGGCCTTTACAAATAAGAATCACCATTAGCACGGATAGTGGATGGGAAAACCACAACAATAAATCACTTGTCAAATCCACCCTCAGTTCACTGAGCCAAGATTCGAACCTTTGCCTCCTCGCCAACAACTATCGAGAGCTATCTGCTAATCACGCACTCGCTCGCCAGTTTGGCCACGCAATCGCTCAGTCCCTCGCGCGCTTGCACGCTTGTCAGTCTTGCCAAACCCTAAATAACGAGGAGATTGAATTGTATCCACACGGAATGGTATCCATTCCAACAGTTTTGTAATAAACTGCTTTTGTGAAAAACTGAATTGTATCCACCTGAATTATACCCACAAAAACTGGAATTGTATCCACTCGGAATGGTATCCATCCCGACAGTTTTGTAATAAACAGCTTTTGTGAAAAACCTGAATCGTATCCACCTGAATTATACCCACAAAAACTGGATATGTATCCACTCGGAATGGTATCCATTCAGACAGTTTTGAAATATACAATTTTAAGAGAAAACCTGAATCATATCCACAAATGGCCGACTTGAGGTTTAACAGAAGGAACGTTTAACGTAAAAGCTTTGACACACTTCTGGTAGAGGGCAGCAGGATCCAGTTTTTGTGGATATAATTCAGGTGGATACAATTCAGGATTTTCACAAAAGTAGTGTATTACAAAACTATTAAATAGCCTAAATGGTTAAAAGTGGATGACAATGGTCTTGACATAATATGCTAGGAATTTTTTTTTCTCGAATTTTCACAGGTCGTGAATTTCCAAAAATAACAATATGGCGTCCATATATTTTCAAATTTGTAAAAAGAGCAATGCATTGGTTCATAAATGGTTTGCCCTATTTCTTTTATTAGGCCTATTCGTAACTTGTAACTGTTTCCTATAAAGCTGTTAGATAATAATATTATAACATATAAACGTATATTTTATCTAAAGTAATACCCACAGAAAGGTGAGAAATACTATTTTTTTCATCGTTTATTTAAGGATGGACAGAGGGATTTACCCATGCTTCGTTATTTATTTTTGTTAGGTTTTCAACGTGTCTAGTATTTTCTTATCTGAGAAACTGTCTTATTTTGGAATTGAAAGATCAGCTTGTGCCTTAGGAGAAGTAAAAAGAAAACAGATATTGACAGGTGCAAAGTAGGAAAAATAAAATATGTTTTACGTGCCGATTTTGGTGTCATATTTGTAAGGGTTGTTTTTTTAGTCGAGAAACCTTTCTTTCTGTGGGTTACAAGGTCCTTACTTACCCCGACCCAAAAACAACCACATGTATTATTCATACCTCTTCTTCTTTCCTTGCCATCCATGCATTAGATATTTTTATTGGGCCATTTAACGTGAACTTTACTAAACATATATGAATACTTGACTTACAAACTAACTTAACACTGGAACATAGAAGACAATGATATACAAAGAGAACACTTTTAGATTAAGTCTGTTCAATCGATTTTTTCAGTATTTTTTGTTGGTAAACCATTTGTATTCTCTTGATTAACAAAATGAAGTGCAATGTGCGAAAAAGTGTATGTGTCTGTTTATCTATCTGAAAACATGGTAACTCTGGAAAAAAAATTAGGTATTCTGGAAACTATTTTATTGACACAGATAGTTTTATGAGCTTAAAACATCAAAACAGTTTAAATTATTGGGAACTTAAATTCAGCACCAATTATGACACATTATTTTGGGCCATATTGTGTCTACGAATGATGTTTACTGGAAGAGCATAGTCTCCTTGCAACGGAACTGCACCAACACCATTGAAGTATACCTAGAATGTTTCCAGGGTTCTTAGTGCAACTGCTGGAAAGCGATGTTTTACCAACGCCATGTCTTCGTCCTTTCTGCCTGTTTCTGACATAGTTGTCCATGTGTCCAAACGTAGTTTGGCAAAATGCAAATTTCCTTTACCACTTCAAGAGCGTGCTGTACACTTGTCTCAATTGACTTGTTTAACAGTCTCCATTAAGCTTTCATTGAGCATTCAACATTGTTCCCTGCATGACTCAACCGATAGCTAAAAACTCGTTTCTCATCATCCAAGTCCCTGCAAGGATAAGGTTTCATCAAGTAAGGAAGTAAAGGATACCCTTTATCACCAAGGGGCACAAATGGTGCTTTTATATCCGTAAAAGGGAGAGGTCTTTCTTTTGGGACATTGAGTTTCTATGCCTCTAGTCGATGAAAGAGAGAAGACGTCCGAAAATTTCCACCATCACTTTGTCTTCCTGAAGTACCTATATCAATAGCAATTAGTTTGCGGTTGGCATCAAAACAGCTTGAAGAAGAATGGAGAAAAATTGCTTATAGTTGTAAAATGTTGATCCATTATAAGAAGGAGCTCTCATTCGTACATTCTTTCCATAAATGCACCCAATACAATAAGAAAAATACAGTTTTTCCAAGAACTTATCTGCGACTGAATACCACATATTTCCTGTGGGAGTTAGCATGTACTCATATTTCAACTTATTCCATAAAACCGTACATGTGTCAATTATAATTTCCGATACTCTTGTTTTTACCCATTTTGAAATGTCCAGCAAGAGAAGTAGTTGAGTCCCCAGTCGCCAGGAATCAGGAAGGAAAATAACAAAAATAATTAAACTTTATCACACAATTTCATTCAAACGTAAAACCTTTGTTCTTTACATTACTAACTACACATTAGTTTCTTTTATGTTTTAGTGAATGTTGACAAAAGTAGATGGAATAATATCTGCGCTTACTTTATGTCCCAGCTGCGTGAGTTGGATAGACCAAGCTCTGGAAGTGATGCTTGTATCAAAACCACAAGCTCCTGGGTATTTTACAACCATGCTCTTGTTCCTTAGGGATGTTTTGATGTCCTCATATGATGGGAGGGAAGACAGTTTAGCTTTGACACAAGCTTAAGAACTGTCCCGATTAATATCTGGCCAATGAAACCAATGAAGGTTTTAATGCAGACAATTTTCTGGGTTCATCCGTATCAGAAGTAGGAATAAAGAAAGACAAAGGCACTGATACACTGGCACAGATAACAACCCAGGTCTTTTATTTTTCATAAGTCTTCTTCCGTACATTCAGGAATTTACATCTACACAAAAACTCCGGATTTGTTCAGAAATTCAAAATTTGATTTTGGTGGAGCATGAGGCAACGCAGCAAGTTTCGGGTACAATCAAGGGTTTCACCAGTAATTCAACAGAATAGTGGAACCATATCATCAATCACACTACTATGGTTTATCCTCTGTATCATCTGAGTCTACTCCATCTCCTGCACCACAACCGACCTACACCAATCTATCTTTCATAGAATTTTTGTGACTTAAATCAGAAGAGCATCAGCTCCTAGGAACTCAACGCTCTTTACTATTTTTTTTAAATATATAAGTTTTAAATAAATATCACATTTGATTACCTTACAGTATTTTATTGATTTTTTTTAGTTTCTTTCAGAATTTGTGAATCTAATAAACTCTTGTCTTATCATACAAAAATGATACTGTATTATTATGTAAAATAAATAAAAATATAATTAAATTAATATAAATAAAATTCCCCTCAATGTGAGATTCAAGCACTGTTCTGCAGAAATTGCTTCTCTGAAATTTGTATATGTTCTCTCCAATTTTTCTTGTACTTTACCTAGAAGATGATTAAAGGAATCTACACTCATCTGTGCATATTTAAAGAATCTATCTAGGTAAGTTCTCATCTTCTTATAAACCACAAAAATTCACCATCACAGTCTCTGTCTAAGCTGGACTCTAGTACCCATGGCCTCTTTTCATTTCTCATCGCGTATCTGAGACAGGAGCTATCGCAGAGAAGAAGTATTTTGGAAAATCTTGAGATAGACATATTCAACGCACAGCCAACAGTTATCACACTGGGACCTACGTTAATACCTAGATTACTCCATCGTGCAGTGCGGCTGGAGTATATCCACCCTTTACCCACGAGCCTCCACACTCCACCCTCCAGCCTCCAAGCTACCCACTCCCCACCTGTAGTGCCGCTCTAGGTTTAGGGCTAGAGGCCACCTGCCTGGAAAGTTTTAGCTTCATAGGTATATTGGGCTACGAGAGTATTTCGAATTTCTTTCTGGAAATCCCCTCCCCAATTTTGGGGGTCCCCTTGGGAATTATCCGTCATCAAATATTCCTACACCCTTTTGGATTAGGAGCTATCTGTTTACAAAATTTCAGCTTCTTAGTTAATCTGAGCTTCGAGATTTTGTCTACTTTCGTTTTTTGTAAATCTCCTTATTGAAATTTTCTGTCACCAGATATTTCTGCATCCTTATGGGCTTTACGGGCTAGGTGATACTTGCCTGAAAAATTTCAATATCCTAGCTCTTCTCGGCTTCGAGATTATTTCTACTTTATTTTTTGGAAACTCCCTCCCAGTTTAGGGGAGGGTCTAGTAACTATCGTAGGGAGATGATCCGAGCATACCGTGACATACAACAACAGAATCTATGTTAATAATATAAATTGAGATATTCTAATATCACAACGAAAGTGCGACTGCCAATAATAGTGCGTTTTTTAAAAAATTGGGTTTATAACTGCTTCCCCCTTTTGTGGTTTTCCCGTCCTAAGATTTGCACACATTTTTATTTTGTAAAAATATAAATCTTGACTTGTTGCAGATATCTTATAATTTTAAATGCTCTGGTTGATATCTGATAGTCGTGAAATAACCAAATTATTGTGATGAACTGTCTTGTTTATCCTTTTGTGGCTAAAAGAAGCTCAAAAACGAGAATCTTACCTCGATCACGCTAGAATAGATCCTTACAACGAAATGTTTCCCGATTCCTTTTTTACTTCACTGCAACTACTTTTATCCGTTAATTCAAAAATTCCAGTCTTCCCGATGACTCTCAGCTCACCCCCTTACCTCTCCCCTTACCCAATAATTCTACCCCTCAGTGACCACTCACGCGTGCAAGGTGTCCCCTCACCCTTCGAACCCACGCATCTTGCCCTTCACAAAGAGAAAAATCTACCCCCCCCCTCAACCCAAAACACCACCACCCACCCTTTTTTCACCCAATTTATTCGTATTTCCTCCCCTTTTTCCATCCCGTCCACTGCTGTAAAATCTTTACCTCCATTGCAGCTTCACCCCAACTAAAGTACATTCCCTTTTATGTGTGTGTGTCCCCCAATCCTCGTAGCTCTGTAGCTGTTTCTAGGCCTAGGTTGCCTTAGGTTGAGTACACGGGAATAGCAGAGAGTTCTGATACACCTTTTTTACTCTACAACCTCGTTTTCCTACTGAAAAAAAGCCGGGAGATGGGAAATGTGCCGATAACCACATTTTTCTTCTGCTTGTCCGTCTCTTTATCCGATGCCCTATGTCCCTTTTCATCTCTCTTCCTTTTCCTCTAAAAGGCAGGACTTGAAGTGTCCAAACCTTGACATCTACGCTGTCGAGAGGGGTTGGGGGTAGGACCTCCAATGTCACCGATTGTAAGAACTTCTCTAAACTGAAAGCGACAAGACAAACCTAAGTCCCAAACTTTTTTAAGTAGTAAGTTTATTTTGTGCTTTAGTATCGACTGTCCACTTTTAATGGGCACAACCTTATTTGACAGATATAAAAGTTACTAGATCTACTTTCACGTGTTCATACGTCAAATCATGTGATCTTTAGATGTCACTATAAAATAGCAATAATAAGATATTAAACTGCTATCAATGTTTATCGTAAATAAGTTTGTGTTTTTCAAGAAACCCTCCCTATGGAAATTTGATTGAAATAGGGTGAGTTTAGATGGGGGATGAAATGAATTATGTTTGTACACTTACTTAATGCCATAGAACGCAATCCAAACTAATTATGGTTTGGAAAGTTCTGGTCACTGGCTAACTCCAGATAAAACTTTTAATATAGAAATACTCTTTACGTCCTCTTCCTTAAGTCAACAACCGGAAGGTTGATTTTATGTGATTTCTATCCATCCGGCGCTGGGCATGCATTCAGCCCTTCGGCTGGTTAGTGCTGCCCGCACCGTCTGGTAGAAATCCCATGAACCAGGTAGGTTCACAAAGTGTGATGGTTCCCCGTTGCCACAATCGACATGGGACCGACGCCTTTACTTCTTTGAAGGAAGTTGTGCTACATAGTTTTATCACTCAAGAAAGATCCGTCGACCTCAGCTGGGTTTGAACCCACGGACATTGGGTCCTAAGGCGCTCACTTTAACCCAAGACGTCTTTAATTCCAGACCATATTTTTTGTATAGTAATAATAATAATATAATAATAATAATAATACTAATAATAATAATTAATAATAATAAAGGCAGAATTGTATGGACTCTCATCAGAAGTTAAATATCAATCTGAACCGATCTTACTCAAGTATGGTTTTCCATAAATACTTTTTCCATCTCCCCTTAAAGTTGCTGCCGGTAGAGTCGTTTTAATTACCCCCATATCTCCCTCCTAAACCATTAATAACATTTCTTAGACCCGTATTGGTGGTCACATAGTTTAAGATCGTAGTAGATGGATTTGATGGTCAGGAAAGAGGTCAAACATTCGAATCTTTGTTGAGTGCAAAAAAAAAAAGGGTTGCTTTTCATATGTTATTTACTAATGTTACTTTTCTCATCCTCTCTCCACGCAAATATGATTGCATTTCCTCACATATATTCCTCATTAATAACTCACAGAACAAGCCATTAAATGACCCTTATGCTGAAACGTATGAAAAAAAACAACATTGAATTGAAAGCTTTTAATAACAAAACCATTTTACATAAACTTCCACTTTGAAATTTACTCTAATTTTCAGAAACTTGCTAGGCTTTCCTCTGGATTTATTTCTTGGGCTATTGTTTTACCATCAATTTCCACGTTTATAGGTTCTATATCTTCTCTAGAAAACCCCACATATATCTTGTTTCATGAGGTGCTAACTGAAGCGTAATGACTCTTCATTTTATGAGCAAGTGCTTGGAAAACCCTCCCATCTGCGGACTCATTTCCTCTTTTTGTATTTTCTAACCTGTAGGCTATTACGTGCATGCTCTAGCACCTGTTAATAAAACCGTACCCAGAAGAATCGAGGGCTCGCCTGCGCCGTCATGGTAGGCAGACTCGTCTGCACCTGATCGATCGTCTTGCCTCAGCAATCCGCCAATCCATTACTTTGGAAGTCAGTCTTTCTTCACTTGAACGCTTCCGTCTCGTCTCTTCCTCCTTTTGAGAAGATTCTTTCCTTCTTTTCACCTCCAAAGACAATACTATCTTTCCTTTCATTTATTTCCTTCCCTTCTCCTTATTTTTTTTTTTTTACGCGGGGGTTTAAGGAAGGGGGGCGGAGGGACTTTCTACTCCATGCAAGTCACGCAAACATGTGCATTTACAAACAAGAAGGTGAATGCAATATTTAAAGGGGAAGTTAAAAAAGGACAGGGGAAGGAAATTGGGTTTATTTAATGTTACGTAGTGAGTGCGATTTTTAACCGAAGATAAAGGGGGAGGGGGAAGGGAGGACTACTAAAATAAGAGAATGAAGTGAGTCAAGTTTTATGTTCTTAAGAGAAAACAATCTACTTTAAACATTAAATTTTAGCTTTCTCTTAACTCACCTAAAAATGTCCTTTTTATGGTGTCGTTAGAAGATACACCGGGCTGGTAAATGAATGAATGAATGGATGACAACCAAATACTTCTGACGGTTAAATTTAATGGGATATTTGAATACCTGCATGGCTCTGGTCAATGTTTATTAGTAACATTACATGGAACTGTTTTTACAGATTTAAAAACCATAGATAAAACAGTAATGTGCGATTTCTAAATACTACATGCATGTACAAAATTAATCAATGTTTGAGTGTCTGCTCTTGCGGTACATTTTTATTATAATATTATTGATACACATTATTTTTCCTGTGTAGTAACAGTTTGATTTACAAGACTAGGCTACTAAATAAACAGCTAAATATATTGTAAGCTAGGTCCTATATATTATTTTTCTCTAAATAAAATTGATAGTAATTATTTAATACACTAGTTTATTGATGCCTAATGGTTTTGATTTTTTATGTTTTTATTTATTATTTCCATAACATATTTAAATTTAAATATCTTTCACCTGATCCCGAATAATTTTTATATTGGCTTGACTGGTTGAATCAGTTAGTATTCATAGTAGATTAAATTAAACACAAAAATAAAAATCCCTCCCCCACCCCCCAAAAAAACCTAATATAACCCAACTAGATTGAACATTTTAAAAATAGCCTGGGTTTTTTTCAACCCTGCTTATTAGATGCGGTGAGGATAAAAGGTTTAGGTTCTTTTCTTGCTCTCACATTTTTTTAAATATTTTGTAAATTCATGGCCCAGAGTTATCCAACAAATATACTGCATGGGTCCTGGTAGTCCTAAATATAAATCTATCAAGTTTGGTCGGAATCATTTAATCAATCCAAAGTCTATTTAATAAAAACATACACAGAATGACAGGACGCACAAAGTCTCTTCCTGGTTGGGAAGGACTAAGTGTATATGTTTTAGGGAATTTCAGTAGTTTATTGTTTAGGTCGGGTAATTATTTGTATAGTAATAATAATGATATAACTATTATTATAGTATGACAGAGATTTATATCAATAACAGATGACTCAAAAACGTGCTCAACCTCAAACCCTAACACTTGTATCACTAAATTTCGTCTGGTCTGAGTTTCCAGTGACGGAGAGGTCTGGGGCTCGAATCTCGGCTTAATTTACTAAATTACTTTCAACTTTACCTCAGCAAAAATGCGGGTACATTTTCTTTACTATTCTAATTTTCTCATCCTTAGCCTATCAATATAGACATTTAGATAATCCGGACAGGTATTTAGACGCAGCATCAAAAGACAAATATATATACATACTAGCGGACCCGACAGACGTTGTCCTGCCCGAACGTTGGCTTTTCGTTTGGGTGGCATAATTGATTTCGATAATAAAACAAATACTATGTGATCATCACAATTACAAATTCACAATGAGCTCCAATTAGTGAATAACACAAATATTACAAATTCAGTGTTTGTCAAGACAACATACAAAATAAAACATCTTTTCATTTTTGGCATTTCGCCCACAACTCCACAAATATCAGCTATATTGAAAAACAAACATAACTATGAATTATTCTCAGAAGTTCAATTATTCATGAACTTTTCAGAAGGTTTTAACGGTCAATTATTAATATTATATTCATTATTATAAATATTGGGGGGTGTTGGTGGGGGGGGGTGTGAAATTTTGAGGTTACATGTTATGATATGCAAAAAATCTATTAAAAAATCCCCCCCCCCCCAAAAAAAAATTCCCTAAAAAATAAAAATAAAATCCCAGAACCCGATTGCAGCGCCACCTACCGGGTCCAATTGTGAATCTAAACCATCCATGGACCCACTCAAACACACACAAAAAAATTCATCAAAATCGGTCCAGCCGTTTAGGAGTAGTTCAGTGACATACACACGTACAGAAGAATTATATATATTAAGATATATTATATATATAATATATATATCACAGTCCGACACCTTAACTCAGTCGGTAACATGTCTGCCTTCTGAGCTAAGGGTCCCAGGTTCGATTCCTGACATAGCCAAAAATTTATCATGGTTGGAAATATGGGTTTTTACTTTAACATTGATAAATTAACGGTTGGGGAGTGGATTTTGTGCCTGTCCTAGTATTAAGTTATATTATAAGACTTATGAAGCCACGAAAGGCCTAACCAGCCGGTAGTGGAAAATATATGACTTGAATAAAAGACTGACCCAGGCCATGGTCTGGAAACCGTAATTGATGTAAAATCACAATTGCATTAAAACCCAATCTTACATCTCTTGACTTCCAACTGTACAGCCACAATAATAAATAGTTGTTACGACACAATAGCACTAACTTTCTAATATTATGTATTTACAGTATACCCTGAAAGAACATTTTTTAGAATAGATTTTCAGTAAACTACTCTAAGTACTTTTTCCTCTTAAAAACAAACACATCATCTTGTTAATCACAATAAAATATACTCTGTTTATGTACATTTAAACAAAATTGTTCTGATAGGCCTATATTTAACAAATTTCAAATTTTCAAAGATAGGTTATTTTTAAACTAAATACCCTAAAATTATTTTTAATTTGTACGAATAAAAAAATATTTTTATTTTTCGTGAAAAATTATTCGCAGAAAGCGATTCTCAACTCGTTCGTCAGACAGTTTCAAAATATTTCATTATTCTATATAAATAATTGAGCGTAAGTAAACTTTTCTTAAATTAATTTACTCTAGAAAACTATACATACTTATTACTGAGCATGTAAAATAGTCTCCCAATTCCCATTTCAAACAAAGTCACTAAGGCCACTTTTAAAAATACTCAAATATTAAAAAAAAAAACACTCATCAGTAAACTACAATAAATTTGAGGGATGGAGTAAATCAAAATAATTAACATCCAGATATCAAGTTTGAACAAAATCCATCAAACTCTTTCATATCTTGGGTCAGGAACAGACAGATAGAGATAGATATACATACATGGGAAAGGCAGAGTGGTAAAATCAATCTTTTTGGGTTCGAAAACTAACAAAACGTAAATATTCATCATAATCTCGAGGTCGAAAATATTCACGATAACAATACTGCCTCGGTGGCGTAGTTGGCTAACGCGCTAGTCGTGTTAAGCCCGACTGCCGAGGACGGGGAGATCGAGGTTCGAATCTCGGTCGGGTGAACTGGGGGTGGTTTTTTAAATGGTTTTCCACTCTCCCTCCACGCAAATTTGGGTTCACTTCCTCTAAAGTCAACCTTCCCAATTCCTAATCCATTAGCTTAATTAGTACTTAAGCGTATGACCCGAACGGGTAGTAAGACGCGGTGCTAAATAAAAAATAAAAAAACAATACTTTTCCTTGATATGAGAAATTAAAAACAAACAATGTTTACAAAATCACGGTTTTCGTGCCCATCAAATGTCGTTAGGTCACCCCCCCAAGTGTTTCAATGATGTAATGAATGTATGTGCTACCACTTGACCGCCCACTCCATCCTCTCTCAACTCCATGACCCCTACTTGTGTGGTTAGGGGAGGAAAGGGGGAGGGGTTAAAAGCACTACCCGCCCCATTCTCCTTCAATTGACGGGTCGTCGTCACCATCATGAACATCAACACCATCATCTCGCGGTCGGATGGCGGAGTCATCCGTCACCTCGCCTCGTCGAGTCCTTTTGACAGCTCTTGGCAAGTCCCTCCATAATCAGTTCTGATTGACACCCAGCTGCACCCTCAACACATCCCCCCCCCACACCCACCACCCACTTAACTCCCTCCCATACTAGCAAGAGCTCTCGCTGTTTGTTCTTTGGAAGTATAATCTGTTTCAAATTTAGATTTACTAACATTTTATTGAACCTTTTTCACTAAGGATCTTTAACTATAGTTGTATCTATATAGATATGACATTATCTGACATTTCACAAAATTTCTTGATCAACTTCCATGTATTCATGAGCCAACAATAGTCTGAATGCTATTAGAAGTTTTTTTGAGCGCCGTTTCTTACCACCCGTCCAAAATATCCTCATCTAACTACACTAATGGAGTAAGGACTGCTACATAAAGATAAATTACATACCCTGTACTCATCACAAGACATTTTTCGGATGGTCAAGTCTCGTAGATTACGGTGGGCAGGACATGCAGTGCGAATGGGAGAATCTAGAACTTTGTTCAGGGTAATGAAAGGTAAGCACAGTGTTAAGAGACCATTTGGAAGACCTAGACACAGATGGGAGGATGGGATTAGAATGGATCTGAAAGAGATAGGATGTAATGAGATGGACTGGAAATAACTAGACTTAATATAGGGATAGGGTGTAATGAGGTGGACTGGATAGAACTAGCTTAAGATAGGGATAGGTTATAATGAGTTGGACTGAATAGAACTATCTCTAGGTAGGGATAGGTGGCGTACTTTTGTAAGTGCGGCAATGAAATAATGCGCCTAATGCCATAGAATAAGGAAGTAGTGATGAGGATGGTAGAGTAAAATAAATATACCTGAATTTGCTAGGAGAAGAGTGAGGAACCATTTAGAAAAAAACTACTCAGTGCATGATCTTTTCTTCACCGTAAAATCAGTTTACATGAGCCTAACGCTTAGTCCGCGTGCTTACGGTGCAGGCAGTAGTCATCTGTGTTATCAAACTGTTATCGCTAGGAGCCCGACTCACCCCACGGATAGCACCTAATCTATGTAGGTAATATGGCTCGGTCCGTTTTGTTGTGGGGTTTTCTGTTGTGTTTTTTTAAAGTCGTGGAAATTTATACCAGCAACACCATCCTACCATATTAAAAAAAAGTAATCGTATTATCAACGAAACTCTTTCACTGGAACGCACATCGGAGATTGGAGCTACTCTAAAACGCCACTCAGGAACAAACTAGACACTTTAGGAACAAACTAGACTGCCGATGATGGGTGAGCGAGATTCGAACCCCGTTCGGGTATACTTTGAGTGTTTTTTCCTAAATGGTTTTCCACCCTGCTTCCACGCATAGGCTAGTACATTTACTCTAAATTCATCCTTACTTATCCTTAACACAATGGAGTAATTATCAAATAAGCGTATAGCCCGAAGGGTTAGTAAGACACGGCTAAAATAAAGATAGTTAAGATAACTAAAATAATATAATCTATTTGAAAAAAATTTTTTTGTATATACATTAAAAGTTTAGTGCATATTTTAAAACAAACCGGTAAATTAATTAGATCAATTAGCAGAAGTACCCGAAGTTGCCTCAGGTAGCCACGCAATCCTTGTGTGGTTACTCCAAACAATGCTCTTCTTTGCTTTAAACAGACAGAAAAAAACTCTTATTTCTTCCGACACAGATTTTAATTAATTTAAAGATACCAAACCCAAATTTTAAATTTCTTTTTTCGAGGAGCACATGTTTGTTTACAGGGGCTACTAATTTTTAAATTGCATTACCTCTTTGGGGTTCATGCCCATCTCGTGTACTAGGAAATTTCTACCTGATTTGTTCCCTTCTCGTGCACTGAAATATTTGTGAGGTACTATTAAGTAGACATTCTTCGTATCTGTCCCATCTCGTGCTCTTCTTGTTTTTACTATCTTGTGTAGTGAACAGGAAAGAAAGAATAGGTCGCGACTTTTCCACTACCTCTTCTAGAGTGAGTCTAGAGTATGGGTTATCGAGGTTGTTCCCACTTCAAAAATAGTGGAAAAGTCATTAGTAGAAAGTCATAGCGATTAAAAATCGTAATAGATTCTTTTTTCTTTTCAGTACAGGATATGGTACAGACAAAAATAATGTTTACTTAATAATAACGCCTGAATATCTTAGTGCACGAGATGGGATTGTCAACACCACCTCTGTGTATGGTAGATATCACGCAATGCTCATGACAGACTCACAAAGTCTTCATTTTATTAATATAAGGATGATCACCTATATGCTATAATAATAATATCATAAGACAACTAACTACATATCACTGAAGCCTATATCTATGTTGTCAAGAGCAAAATGCAGGAAAACGCACTTTGGTGTGACTTTTGGTTCGAGTACAATCTTGTAAATAATTTCCCTGTTTTGGCCTTCTACACCCTTTATAACTATAGTTGGATCTATTTTGAGTGAGATATGCATCGATGGGCACGAGACAATAGTGACATTCTCATCGGGTCTTCCTGTGACGGAGAAGTTGGGGCTCGAATTTGGGCTGAGTGGAGTGAAACGGATTTTTCTTCAATTATTTCTCACACTCTCTTCACGCAAATGCGGGTACATTTACCCTCAATTATAACTTCATATTTACCACCATTAGTGTAAATATACGGGATAACACGGATGGGTAGTAAGACGCAATACACAATACATATATACACCATAATTATATATATCATGTGTGTTATATCATCTAATATTCAAAACGTATCAAATAGCCGGAGTTATTATATTTGTTTTAGTGAGGATTTACTCGCATTTAGATATCATATTCTGAAAATGGAGAAATGACACCTGGACATGGGAATCAAACCCGGGACCTTTGGCTTAGTACGCCAATGCTCTAACCACTTAAATATGCGATACCTTACAATTATAATAATTGTACAAGTGGCAGCAATAAGCCAACTACTGAGTTGGAGGTGACTGCGTCATCTGATAGATCGTGATCTTAATAAAATCACACATTTGTAGCCGACGATTTCCGCACGTCCATCATAGACTCTGCCTTAAAATATGAGTGAAGAATGACCCTACACATGGGACGATTCCTGAATAACTCAGTGGTTAGAGCATTGGTTTACTAAGCCAAAGGTCTCGGGTTCGATTCCCGTGTCCTTGTGTCAATTTTCAGAATATGATTTGAAAAAGTTACAAGATCTACTTTCGTGTATTTTTACTCCAAGATATAGTCTGAAACGTTCAAAATGCTAGTATTATGTGATCATACGTCATGCCACGTGAAAGCTCTCCCATTTTACAGATGGTGGTAATTTTTATATGGGTAAGACCTTTTGTCAATATAGGCTACAGTAGGGTTTTGGAAGGAAGGAAAAAACTGTTTAGAAAATACAAACATATTTAATTGTGGTCAACACTGATGCATCATTATGACCACCTCTGTGATCTAGTGGTCAAATTTTCTGACTACAGATCCAAAGGTCCTGTGTTCGATCCCCGCCGCCTTCACATTTTCTGTGAAGCAGGGCTTTAGGATGGGCTCAACTCAGCCTCGTGGTGACATAAAACTTAGTTTAACGGGTGAAGGGTTCATTGTGCTGACAGCCTGACACCCTAAATCATCAAGCTTTGGCACTATCTTTACCAACATGTGGTGGCTGTTAGTCGGTATAGCTCGCTCGTGAACTAACGTGCTGAGGTTTTTTTTTACAAATAGGCCCATTATTTTAAAGGTGTTGATCACATCTATCAAAAGTGACAATTATTGCAGAATGAACGAATATATTAAACTTGTTTTAGTTACTTCTGTAACTGTTAAATACGGTTCTTTCTACCAGAATCCTACCATGGTATGCATGTTATTGATGAATATTTATAAAAGGTTATATATTTGACGATCCGGCTGTTTAGATATGCTCGCTAATAATGTTTGATCAGTGATTATTATGGTTGCCTGGAGTTGGTAAGCGTGTGCATTACGTTTTTTTTTATCACTACGTTAAAATCCAGAATTATTTTGGGTATTTTAAAATGAAGTATGCCCGCATTAGCTTGGATGAGAAAACTACAGTGATAAATCACGACCCGCCTTGGTGGTGTAGTTGGCTAACGCGCTGGTTTCTTGTTGAGCTAGACTGCCGAAGACGGGGAGATCAAGGTTCTAATCTCGGTCGGGTGAACAGGGTGGGGAGGGGGTTCTAAATTGTTTTTCACTCTCCCTCCACGCATATGCGGGTTCACTTCCTCTAAATTCAACCTTACCAACTCCTAAACCATTAGCGTAATTAGTAGTAAGACGCGGTGCTAAATAAAATAAATAATTAGGTAAATGACGTGTGGTGATATTTACATGTCTCCGTGGCTCTAGTCCCAATCTTCCCCCAGTCAACGGTGCATCACTGGCTAGCTTTATGCCCCGTACTTTTAAGTCAGTGCAAGCCATTTATAGGCCCTACCATGTCTACAACCAACTATCATGGCGACTGTTGGAAAAACCAATAACTATCACGGGAACTTGGGCTTAATTATAAGCTTTGATTCTCGCTTTCAGCGATTTTTAAGTACTGACTCACCTTCAGAAAAGATCCAAGTCATCCTAAATAGCGAATTGAAGGACGTCTTTCAAACAAAAGTAAAATGTAATATCTTTGTTTTGAAAATAAGTTCATGGGAAGTTATTTAATTCATTGCATATATAGCGATATTAATAAAGTCTGTTCAGCGTAGGAATTGTTTTCTGAAAGGCCTTTTTCCCTACCAGAAAGCTATTATATAGTAGGATATTGGTAGGAAAAAAGACCTTTCAGAGAGTAATTTCTACCGTGAATGGAGTATATTTTCAAAATTATGATAGATTGTTTCAAAATATGTATTAAATTTTTTATTTATACATGCATAAAACATTTTCTAAAATAAATTTTATTTTTTTGGTATTCTTAACTATTCACAAAGCAAGAATGGAAACATTGACCTTGGGGATGCGCGATGTTTATTTAGTAATAGCTACCTTCGTGATAGTTTCCGTCATTATTTCAATTACAAGTTTATCTATTGAACTAATGTTGGTTACTATACTTCTCGGCCACCGATGCCGGTAGCATGATAAATGTATTTTTTTTAAATAAGGCCTTGATTTATTCGCAAATGTTCTTTGGTAAACGAACGTATTAATTTACATTATAAGCTATCAAACCTTTGTTCCGGTGCTTCCCTTTACGGTAGTAAACAAAGTTTTCGTATATTGTTTATTTTGTGTTAACTTTCATAGATTAACTACCTAATTCATCTAACGGAATTGTATTCCTTTAAATAACTTTTTTTTACGATTTTTATGTTTTGTAATTTATTCACCACGTTTTACTAGCCGTTCGGTCTATACACATAAGGATTAATTACGTTAATGTGCTAGGGAGAAGGAAGGTCACATTTAACTTATGTGTATCCACATTTGAGTGTAGGAGAAAATACCTTCAGTTCACACGACCGGGATTCAAATCCCAATCTCTTCCTCATTGGCAGTCCAGCATTTTGCAAGATCGACGCCATCCATATAACATTCAACCACTGAAGCGTGTTTTTGCTTATTTAATGCTTATACATATCAATCGTGCCCTATCTCACAAGTACAATAAGTAATTAAACAGCATAGCTTGCCGCACTCAATGAATTATCAAACAATTATATAATTATAAATATAACGTTCACACATTTTATCTAGTTTATGGTGTCGTCATCGCAATGTCCTTTGTCGTCTACTTTGGTTTTTAAACCGACTGTACAAATGTTTGGCCTCCATTACGCGTGGTTTATGAACTATAAAGTTTCCGCCTTCATATCTTTAATGACATGAATTGATTTTTAAAAGGTCACGTGAAGAAGACCTCGCCCCACTGAAGACTCTGCCCCAAACCCTATCATGTTCAAGTGGAGATTTATTGGTGTGAATATGAGGGGGCTTGGGAGTCCGGAATAATCAGGAGGTCCCAGACTTTAACAACCCAGGCAATAGCACTCCTTAAACAACGATATTGTCGGATCAGAAAGGTTGCATCGCCTTAAGGGTGTTCAAGCAAGTTTTGAATGATTTTTAGCACTTTTCCTCTGGCGTCTTACTACCCGTCTGCGGTATACACATTTCATTTATGTTAATAGGATATTAGGGAATAATTTAAATTAAATGTGTCCGCATCTACGTGCAAAGAGGGTAATAAAACATTTATGTAAATACACCCTAAATAGGTCTGCCCAGGATTCGAACCGAAACATTACCCTCATCACTGGTAAACCAAACTAAATGAGACCTACATTTAGTCCACATGCCTACTGATGTGTGTTAGCTTTTGTTCGGAAACTATTTGTACTCTCTTAAGTGATAAACTTTAAATCTCAAATTCAACTACTTAAAATGTAATTTCTCTTATTGAAATTTACTATGGTTTTACTATACAACGAAGCTCGCAACCTTAGCTCAGTTGGTAGCGGTTCTGCCAATTTAGCTAGGGGTCATGGGTTCGACTTCTGGTATGGCTGAAAAATTTACTCTCAGTGAAATGTGGGTTTACCCTTTCACAGTAATAAATTAATGGCTGGGGACTGGATGTTGTGTCTGTTCTATTTTTTAAGTTAGTTTATGACCCGCCTCGGTGGCGTAGTTGGCTAACGCGCTAGTCGTGTTGAGCTCGACCGCCGAGGACGGGTAGATCGAGGTTCGAATCTCGGTCGGGTGAACTGGGGGTGGTTTTTCCTAAATGGTTTTCCACTCTCCCTCCACGCAAATGCGGGTTCACTTCCTCTAAAATTCAACCCTCCCAATTCCTAATACATTAGAGTAATTAGTACTTAAGCGTATAACCCGAACGGGTAGTAAGACGCGGTGCTAAATATTATTATTATTATTATTATTATTATTATTATTATTATTATTAAGTTAGTTTATGAGTCGTGTGCTGATATAATCAGTCGGTTCAGAAATTTCCCGTTAAATACCTCAAATAAATGAGATTTAAAAAAATTCAAATCATTTCACACCAGTAGATGCAGCTGTTTGCTCGTACCTCAGTTCGCAGGCGCATGCGCGTATTGAGTCGGTTGGACTAGGCGCATACTCATTGATTGGGTTGTTTGGTTTTGTGATTTGATTAGTTCTTCCAAGCAGATTTTATTGAGAAATTTGGCCAAAACAAAAATGGTTTATAGACCCTTGCTCTAGGAGAGCTAAGAACGCATTTGGCGCTGGTTTCTTGTGTTTGGTTTATAACTCGTCAGGTTTGCTCTTGTTTTTCGGCGAACGTGTGAATACGCAGTAGGACGCGATGCAATCATTAATCATTCTAAGGAGGCCTCATAATCTTATTTGATGAAACCTGAGACTATCTATTCTATTCACTTGCATTAAAACTGTGATTTGTTGATGAATCAACGTTGAGTGTTTAAATAAAGATAGAGAGTCCGTGCTGTCGGTAATTCAATGACTGTTGGCAGATCCGTATTCTTCGTTACCATGACTGCAGTAGAGCTACCCGCACCGGTGGGATGTCACGTGGGCTGGTCTGGTTTGATGGTGATTGGGAGGTCGTAGTTCAAATCGCGGTCAAATGTATTGGAGTTTCCCTCCCCTAAATTATTTACCTCTGTCTTTCTACACTTGAATTAAGGTATATTTTCTCTCAGTTCTCTCTTCCTCGCCATATTAGTGTAAACATGTGGATAGACTGAAAGGGAGCAAGGTTCTGAAGCATAGAAGGATGGTAGTAGAGGGAAGAGTGCCTTGATCTGATATGTCCCTCACCCTGTTCGTGGTCTTGAGGATCTTTATTCCTGGCCTTTGTCACCTTGCTCCTTTGCCCTTGACAAGTGATCCCCCCCCATCATGTTGATTGACGCGTGACGTGCTATGACGGGCGCATGTTTATTGTTTGGCCGGTAAATGCATCTCTCTCCGCTCCCGATGATGGACGCCCATTATGGGTTCTTGATGCGCTCACAGAACAAATGTTACCACCCTGCATTGTCTCTCCCTGGCGGGATGAATTCAAGAGGGGGAAAGAGGATTGTTCTAATCCTTGAGCCTTGTCAGCTCTACAGATACACCCGTTAATGTCCTGTAATAGAGGACTATCATCATGAAAAGGGGCGAAATAAACTGTGGTTTTATGATATGATAGTTAACATTCTTGGGGGTTAGCACCTTAGAGACCTACTGATTATTTACAGTCTCTACTTAAAATAGTTCCTAAGCTGAATTTGACGAATATAAAACTTTGGTTCACGTTAGTCGATATACAAGAGAGACAAAGATGTTGGTGCCCAGGAATGTTTGTAGCCTAGCGTTATAATTAGGTAAATATGTTGATGTCCAAGGGTTTGGGGGGAGTAAGTATATAATGTTGGCGTGTTAACGCTACCAGTTTCGTCGAGGCTCAAACAAATATTTTATTGAATAAATTCACATATAACTTAATTGATCATTTTTAAACTTAACACATCTTATTTAGTTGAATACATTGAAAAATGACACATGGTCACGAGAATCGAACCCCAAACCTTTGGCTTTATTGGTGGTCCCGAGTTCGATTACCGTGTCCAGATGTCATTATTCAATTTATTTAATTATAATTGCGATATGGTTCATGTCCGTAATTATAATCATTCATTCCCTAATCTTCGGCCTTCAAATATACTTAATTGTAAATCGTTGCTTTCTTCCGTATTTAATTTAGGATAAAACGTCCAATAAACTCTTCCACGAATACTTACATTATCTTAGGTAACTTCCTGATTCGAACCTAGGTCGTTCAGGAATGTAGTTGATCTCTTCTATCACTCAGCATAATTTAATCTACACCTAATATTAAGATCAACCTTTGATCTAGGATGAAGCTTTCAATTAGCGTTGGAAATGTTTGTGCGTGGGTGTACATCTATATGATTTGGTTTTATAAATACATATCTAGACAAAATAGATTATAGCTTATATGAGGACAACGTTTTTGATTACAAAACTTTTTTTTAAATAAATCCTTACCACACCGAAAATAAAATAAATAATTTTGTTATTCTATTAATTAATGAATATATAACTACCGATTAAAAAATATATAGTATAAATATATATACATCCAGGTTTTTTAAATGGTTTAGCTTAGATAAACACATAGATCAATAAATACATTATCTATACAAATTACGAAGTGACATTAAAAAAGTGTATATAAAATTAGTTGTATAACTAAATTTGCTAATAATCTGTCTAAACCCAGTGTAGCAAATTGGCACTTTGTATTCTTTTTTAAACTAATAATCTATGTGCTATAAAACACAGAAAATTAAATAAATATTAATAAACTAAATACAATTTCACTGAGATTAATCATGGCATTAATTGGTCATTAGCTCTCAAAATTCGACGTGTGTACTTCACGTTGATGGATGACTAACATTTCTCACGCAATGCACCACAGTATTACAAATCACTGCATTATGAATTCAATTAATGGGAGATAAGCAACCATAGCAGTGCTACTATCCGCGTGGTGTAAAACTATAATGTAACTATAAGTTAATTACATTTTAATGCTGGACAACCACGATTTATGCCCTTAATTAACTTAAATGATGGATTCCAGAACTGCGCGCTTTGTTACAGTTTGCATTCGATGAGTAAATATTTAATTTTCTGTGCGAAATGGACGACTATGTCACTCAGACGATTGATTAATTCAAGCTATCTAGATATTGTTCACCTTGACGTGAAGTTCCCGCCTCAGCACCCGATGTTCTTGGGTTCAAACCTAACTGAGGCCGATGGATTTTTCTTAAGAGATAAAAAAAAATCCGTAGCACAACTTACTTCTTGGGAGAGGGGGAAATGAGGTAGAACCCTAGGTACCATTTTGATTGTGCCATGTAAAATAATCCTGGAGTATAATATATAAAAAAAATAGCTTTCCGGCAAAATTGGTAAACTCTTTCGCGCTCGCTCATAGAAATACAGTCTGGAAGGCAACGGTGAACCACCACGCTTCCAGAACTTCCTTAATACATGGTACTTCTACCAGATGGTGCAGGCAGCACTAACCATCTGAATGCCGAGTGCATTCCCGGCTTCGGATGGATAGAAATCACATCAAACCAGTCTTCGGGTTGTTGATTAAGAAGAAGATCTCAATAAAATGCCAGCGCAACTCACTTTCTCCACGACCCTTAATAGCTGGGAGAACCGAGAAAATACAATATGTTTTTCTTAAAAGAAAAACCCAGAGAATTTCACATAAAACTAATACTCCTAATACTTAAATTATTTGTGAATTTTTAACATTTTAAAGTAAACTGAACAGTTCTGGAATATCCGTTAGTGTAATCTCTGAACTTTTAAGAATACTTTTTATCTTAATTTGAATAGTTTATGTTCAACTACTATTATTCTCATTACTTTATATTACTACAGTTAGCCCCCGATTATCCGGGGTAATGGAGGGGACGAGTGCCGCGGATAATCCACATATTTAGTAAAATAAGAGATTGTAGCACACTCAATTCAAACCAGTACTCATCTATCGTGATTGCATTTATGAACATATCATTATATTTCACGCACTAAGATAATAAAAAAACACTTTAAATCTATATTCAGTAAACTCAATTGGACACATCACTTAAAACGTTTGTATTAGTCTTCTGCTTCATTGACCCGCCTCGGTGGCGTAGTTATCTAACGCGCTAATTTTGTTTTGAGCTAGACTGCCCAGGATGAAAAGATCGAGGTTCTAATCTCGCTCGGGTGAATTGGGTGGGGTTTTCCACTCTCCCTCCACGCAAATGCAGGTTCACTTCTTCTTTACTGAACCTTCCCTATTCCTAACCCATTAGCGTATTTAGTACTTAAGCGTATAACCCGAACGGGTAGTAAAAGACGGTGCTAAGTATTATTATAATTATTATTCTCCTTCCTTATCCTGCTATGTATTCTCCATAATATCTGCTAGTCAGATAAGAGCGTGTCGTATTCTTGTTCATGATAGTTGAACAGGTTATGAGTTCATTCCAGTGCAGTACCACTTGAATAAACTTTTTGCCTCTCTAGCCATTATCTCTTCCCTGTATTTTCCAGCAACGTGGTGTTTTTCAAAAAACGTATCCCCTGCCATTGGTGAGGCCACGGTTAACACGCAAAACAAATAATCGGGAGTTTACTGTATTTGTAAAAAAATTAAACCAAACGTATCCTCTAAAGAAATGTTTTATTTATTTAGGCCCGAAAGGTGTTTTGCTATAAATACTGAAACTAGCTTACGTGTGTATCCATCTTACCTAAAAGAGTTTTTTTAATGAGAAAACAAGTGAACTGAAGAACTAAGAACTCTTATGTAATCACGACTAACTATCCTCCCTCCCTCCCTTCCCAAACCTCGGGTTGCGTGATGACTGCATATATCTTCCTATCAAACTCACATAATCTTGGCTTAGCGATCAAATTACATTACTTGATACTAGTCAATTTAATAAAAAAATGAAATTTAATTCCTCTATATTTTAGTTTAAGTAGCCTTATAATGTGAAAACTACTTCTTCAAAATCTAGAATAGGCCTACACAACAAATTTTACCTTAAAAAAATAGTGGTCACCCTGGCCCATTCTGTGAGAACTAAAAGGGTACTTCGACTGGGATGTATTGAAGGGTTTCTTTCTTAAGACTTTTCCTACCTTTTCTTCGCACGGATGCGGGTACATTTCCTCTAATTCCTACCTTCCTAATACCTAACCCATTTAAGTAATTAAATTTCGCATAGACCGGTTGGGTATTTTTAAAATGAAAATGTTTTTACAAATCATCTACTTACCATAATAAAGCACACACACACACACACACGTTACTTTCAAATTATATCGGTTACAGTTATAAAGTATGTCTATGAATGTAGTTTGAGAAAACTAATTTAATAATGAAGATTTTTGGGAATCAGTCCAGAAAATGGAAAGACCAAAATAAAATAATCTCTTTAGAAACAAAGATACTGGTGTTTTCACATACTTTTCATCCCTCATACAGTGGAGTGTCCTTACTAAAATGTAAGTTGGAGATAACCCGATCCGGCAGTAAGACGCGAAACATTACAAAACTGAACTGTGTCGTCGTAAAGGAGATCCTGCTAGTTAGGCAATGTGCTATGTGGCTCTGTTATGTATTGATCTAGACTTGAACGTTTGCAGGCGCTCGTTGGCTTCTGATAGTTTGACTGGGAAACGGACACAGACTAATACGCCATTCTCTTTGGTTGAGGGTAATCTCTAGTTCGTTAAGTTACCCTCTCGGTGAAGTTACTATTATTTTTATCGCTGAGCTTGTTTCAAAGCATAACGTTTGTTCTTAGGGTCAGTTTCATAGTCAGGTTGAGTACGCCTCAAGTGAGGTGCTACACTAATTACAAGACGACACCTGTGAAATGGAATGGGCCAGTTTCGTATGCGAAAGGTAGGTGTCGTCCTGCATTTAGTGTAGCACCTCACTTGAAAGACGTACTAAGTGCCAGTTTCATAGTCAGATTGAGTACGCCTCAAGTGCAGCGCTATACTAAATACAAGACGTCACCTACCTGAAATTGAATGGAATGGGCCAGTTTCATATGCGAAACTGGCCCATTCCATTTTGGTCTAGGTCGGTGTCGTCCTGTATTTAGTATCGACTCGCACTTTAGGCGTACTAAATCTGACTATGAAACTGGCCCTATGTCTGACTACGAAACTGGCTCACTCCATTTTGGTATAATTAGGTGTCGTATTGTATTTAGTGTAGCACCACACTTGAGACGTACTGTCTGACTATGAAACTTCCCCATTTCTTTCTGGTATAGTTAGCCCAATTTTCTTACTAATGAACATATCTGACAGCTAGAAACAGTTTCTATGCCTACTTTCAAGTATTCTTATGTCAAGTCATGGGATCTGAAGCTATCACTTTTGATAGATATTATCAAAACCTATAAAATAACACAGATAATATAGTAAAGTGTTATCATCATTGACTGATTTTGTTGTTGTTAAATGTGTTCCAAATGTTCATATGTAATTACATCTAGGTGTACTTACATAGTGTTTTGCTTTTGAGCTACGGTACTTGACATACATTTGACGTTTTGGAACAGTATTTAAATACGTATCTATGGATTGGTATCTTTGTTGTTTGAGCGCTAACTTAATTAATCTATACGAAATAATACATTTAGATTAAGAATTTAGAACGTTTTATATATGGCCTTATACACGGCAGTTGGGGTTCGAATCCCGCCTTGGTCCATGAGGGTTGTTTTTTCACATGGAATTTTCACTATGATATTTTTTCCCACACTAATGCAGGTG
The DNA here is from genome assembly GCA_033556935.1 of Timema podura. NCBI lineage: Eukaryota > Metazoa > Arthropoda > Insecta > Phasmatodea > Timematidae > Timema > Timema podura. The sequence continues at coordinate 4,084,068 of JAVRXN010000009.1, read as the reverse complement.
TATTTTGTCTTAATTACTCTCCTCATTCTTAACCCTTAGCTTAATTTGTTACCAACTATTGTGATAAACGTATTAATAACTACCCATCTGGCCTGTACGTATTGTAATTTCATTAATAGATTAGGGATGGATAAGTTATCATCAATAGAGAACTTACCCTAATTATTTTTTAAGAATAATGGTGAACCATTTAGGGGGGAAACACCCTCAGTAAACCCAGCTTAGATCTGAACCTGAATCCCCCGTCACCGACAAACCAAACTATACGATCCTGACATTTGGTGCCCATTGATGCTGACCGATTGACAATCAACTTGTCAATTGGCATTAGTTAAATTGTTGTCTGGCAGTCCTTTTGAAAGTGAGGCCTTAAGAAAGTAACTCTTGACAGCCACCCCTGGTAAGAAAGTTTCACTTCCTCACTTCCTCACTTCTTCCACATACATATATCCTAAATCGCTTTACACACTAAAACTTTCACCCTCCACACCCACCCAGTACTCCGCCCTCTTTCCTTCACCACACAAAATAACGGGGGGGGGGGGGGGGGGAAGTGAAACTTTCCATTTGGGAAGGGGGAATAAAAACTATTCTCATTCCACAGAAGAGTAGGAATAAAAAAAAAGGAGAGAGATTGGCGGATGGAAGAGGAAGGAAGACAAAAGAAATCCATTGCTGTCATTATAAATGGAAATTGGCCGGTGGGAAAGAATACGTAATAACGCGAGCTGCTGGTGGGATGTCGGGGGTACTGTTCCCCTCCCCCCTAGCACTTTTTTGGTTCCCTCTTACTATTCCCTCCACTATTTTTTTTAAGTTCATGCATCGGCGCTCTTCTTCTCTTTTTATACCTCCTTGTAAGCGTCTAGAGAGAGAATCTGTTGCCATCTTCCTTTTTAGGGTAAGTATTTTTTTATAGTCCCAAAAGGCCTACAGTTTAGCGTGAAGTAAATAACTTTCTTTGGGACACAACCATTTTTGGAAGTCTCTTAAAATTGACGCATGTGAAAAGATGCATTTTGTTGTACTTTTCAAGAGGGAATGTTCCTTATTTACTTTTCCCTTGTGTGCTTGTGCAAAATGTATCCTAATTGTTTGTGTATGTGGGTCACAGCGTCTTACTTCCCTCTCGGGCTATCCACATATTCATACTAATGAGGTAGGGATGGAAAAGGTAACATTTAGACAAAATATACCCGCACCTGCGTGAAGGAAGAGCAGGAACACATTTAGAATAAACACTCTCAACACACCCGACCATGATCTAGACCCCGACCTGAATTTGCGTGGTTGAATATCTTACTGGCAAGGAGTTCCCGGATAGCTCAGTTGGTAGAGCGATTGGCGCTAAAAGCTGGACGATTAGAGCTCAAAAATCTGGCTGGGTGCCATTATTCTATACCTACACAATAAGCTAGTGTAAATTAGTGTTAGGGACATAGTGACATTAATATATACAACGTTTTACACAACTCTAATGTAACCTAATTAGTAACCATTGCTGGTATAATAATTAATATATACAGCTCTTGTATAATTAGCGTTCGTTATCAGGATATTAACTATACACAACTCTAGTGTAACCTAATTAGTAACTATTACCAGGATAATAATTAATATACACAGTTCTGATGTAATTAGCGTTCGTTACCAGGATATTCACTATACACAACTCTAATGTAACCTAATTAGTAACCGTTGCCAGGATAATAATTAATATACACAGTTCTGGTATAATTAGCCTTCGTTACCAAGATATTCACTATACACAACTCTAATGTAACCTAATTAGTAACCATTGCTGGGAAAGTAATTAATATACACAGCTCTTGTATAATTAGCGTTCGTTACCAGGATATTCACTATACACAACTCTAATGTAACCTAATTAGTAACCGTTGCCAGGATAATAATCAATATACACAGTTCTGGTATAATTAGCCTTCGTTACCAGGCTGGTAATTAATATATACATTGATCTAGTCAGTGTAATTGGCGAACGTTCCAGGATATTAATAAAAATTGTGTATTTAGTATAACATTATATTCAAAAATGTGTCTCAGTCTATATTTATGGACTGTACTTTATTAAGATTAGAAAAAAAATTACCAATCCTAATTACTGATGCTATTCTATAATGTGAAAAACAATTAAATAATAATATTCTAAAATGTCCCTATGGAGCCTTTAGATAACTGGAGATGCCCAAGGGCTCCATGGAGCCCATTTTGAAAAACTCTGCCCTCAGCTACCATTGCGGCCATGAACAACTCTGACTCTCATAAAAACTAAACAGCTTTGTCGACTTGAAGAGGAAAGTGATTTGCGGTGTGCTTTGTCAAACTTAAAAAAAATTCAAGAACTATGAAAACAAAACAGTGCTCTCCATCCAGATAGTGTTCAGTCATTATTTCCTACCACTATCCTGCCAGTGTTACATTGATTTTTGTATATAAAATAAATAAGTGACTAAAAATCATTAAAAAAATGTTTATATGGATATCCTAAAAAAAAATATGGGGGAGGTGGGAATTTGATTATTTACCAAAGGGGGCGTCAGCTTAAAAAGGCTGGGAGCCACTGCTCAAGGATAATAGCTATGGCACCGGTGTAAATGCGGGTGCAATGCCTATTTATTTCAACTCACCACTGAAACGGATGCCTTGTAGCCCAGAGTAATGCATGCAGACTCTATTTTCCTCAATTTAAGATGTGTACAAAAAAAGCTATTTACTAGAGTTATATTTATATTTTTAGACATTTTCATAAATATTTTAAAAAATATTACATTAAATTAAAATTCAATTATTGATAATATGTAATTATTTTTGTAATATCCTTGCTTTTGAGTCTAAGACCATGCAAATCAATCTCAATCGTTTAAGTTAAAAAAAACGGGGAGAGAGAAAAAAAAGCTGTGTGTAAGATAGTATTTTATCTCCGTTTGGATTTTAATATGTTTCAAGCTTATTTTATAAAAATAAATACTTAATTACACCTACATATGTGTAGATTACAAGTTTCTCTTTTAGGAAATCCGTTGTGGATTAATTTGAAATGAAATAAAATTGTATAGTTAAGCTGAGCTGTGATTAGGTCCCATGGCTATGGGGGCAACTGATCAAATGTATTGAAATAAATTGGAAAGCTTAATTAGTTTTATTTTAAAGGTCTAGGTTTTTTAAACTGAAACATAGTACCTTCTTTCTGTAGAATCTATTCCCCGTGAAAAAAAAAAAGGTAAATTGATTGTAATATTATTAAAACCCGGACCATTGGGAAATCGGATAAAGGTGTCATTCCTGAATAGTCTGTTCTGGCAACGTGCCAAGGTGGGTTTTCCTCAATTGTTTCCCATTCTTCCTACACGCAAATGCGGATACAGTACACTTCTGCCCGGTTACGGGATTGAACCGAGTTTCCCCAAAACCTGTATTTGGTCTCTTTAGCCACTGGGACCCAAGGATAATCCTATGCTGAATATAGTTTTCATCACAAGGTCTGAGCCTTCTTTATGCAGTTGTGCAGCTATCATGATACATTATAAGACAACCCCATAATTATTATTATTATTATTATTATTATTATTATTATTATTATTATTATTATTATTATTATTATTACTATTACTATCACCGCGTGTTACTACCCGTTCGGGTTGCACGCACCTACGCTAATGTGTAATGGTAGGGTGATTGTGAGATGAAATGGAAGACCTACAGTTTAACGTGGGATCCGAACTACGGTGGAGGCCTGGCATTCCTCACATTCACAAGTTGTGATTAATACACGACTTGTCAGAGGTGAAGGAAGGGTTTGGTAATCAGATAAATATGTGCCGGGACCGAGGATTGACCCCAGACCCCCAGCACAGAAGTCCGACACCTTACCCCTAGACCGCCAGGTCACCAACCCCATATTACTTATACCCTTATAACCACCAACCAAATAATGTTACTCTACTGTTTACAATTAACACTTTTATTCGAGTCTTAATTAGAATTTAAATCAGGCTCTTAGGGAAGTAAACTTTGTTAAAAATAAGGGGAAGAGAGAAACCTCAAAACCACGGACGGGAGTAAAGAAAGTAGAGGGTAAATCTCTGTGGGAAGCTGTAACTAGTCAACTCTCTTCCTCCATTGTGGTCCGGTTTATTGCATTAAGCTTCTTAACGTGCCTTTCCTTCATTTCCTTCAGTGTAGGTCACCCAGGCTGAATTTGGGGGACTGTGTCTTCATTACATATTCCTAGGGCACCAAAGGCACCCCCCCCCCCCAATCCACCACCACACGAACCCTTTGGCGGCTTTAAGAAGGATTTAAAACAACAAACCAGGGGTTGTTACACTCCGTCATAAGGGTTTGGAAAAGGGGGGGGGGGGGGTGTTTCTGCCGGCTGTTTTCTTAGTAATTGAAAAAAAAAACTGTCATTATTTTCTCAAACTTGAGATTCTTCATGTATTGGTTAGTTTTTTCTACGCCTCATTTTTCTATTTGTGAACCGAAAAAACAAACAAAAATGATTAAATGTATCACAAGAAAACTTCTTTGACGCTAATATTTCAAATTTAGTTTTAAATTGAAAGAAATGGCCATATTTGAAATGGTTTTTGGCTGAATAATATTTAAAATTAATTTTCCACTAATAAAAATATCAAAACGACTAGTCTATTTTAAAGTTCTGTGGATACCATTTGACTATGTATTTTTGGTAATCATTTAGGTTCAAACACCCTCAGTACACCCAAATGGTATTCGAACACCGACCTCCTCTTAAACTGCTAAGCCAGACTATATGAACTTGAAGTTAAGTCCGCGTGATCCCACTAACACACTGGTTCCCAACCTTGGGGCGCACCCCCCCTGGAGGAAGTAATACGCACTTCTCGGGGGAGAGGAGATCGTGGAACAATTGGTAAATAACGTTTAAAATCACATATCATTGTTTAATTAAATCCCTTTTCCAAAGTAATTTGGTTAAATATTTTTAGTGGTATTGGAAACACTGCGTACCAGTTGTAATATTTCGGTGACTAATTAAAGGTGTGTGCATGCACGTGTTTATTTGCAAGCGCGCAAGACTTGGATTCACCCCCCCATCTCTCCTGTACACCCTCCCCCTTTGCAAGAGACTCCCAAACCTCTTAGACCAAAGAAGCCCTTATTTGATAAAAATACCTGCTGGAGCCTCAAAGAATCTCTTACACTAATATTATAAACACCAGTCAACGTCAACCAATAGAAAAGTATAAAACAAACGGAAATCTCATTATACTAGACCTAAGATGGCTCCCTCTGTCTACACTTGGATGCTATCTCAAAAGTTTCATCGTTTAATTTAAAATGACACTGTGATGCGGGAATCAAACACAGGACTTTTTGAATTGGTATGCTAATGCTCTACCACATAGCTATCCACGATTTTACTTGTTCTCAGGGTCATTCTTTATTCGTAGTTTAAGGCTGAGTCTTTGATGGATGTGTGGAATCGTCAGATACGTGTTAGCGCAATAATATCGCAACCGAACCATACCGACCTAGTGGTTGCCGTATTTTTTCGAAGATAGTGACAACTTCTGCGGAGAGAGGGTGACATGTGGTCAGATCAACTAACCTGAGCCACTACTTTTCCCATTCAAGTAGTTCCTCATTTGTCCTCACGAATCTGAATTGACCTCGTTCCATATGGAAGCGCCGGGGATCGAACTTGGAACCTCTAGATGTGTAGCCAGGAACTCTGAACACTATACCACAGAGGCTGTCTAACACTACTCTCCATTTTTAAAACCCACTTTGGTGGCCGCATGGTCTAAACCGCTCTCGTGGTAGACTAGACTGCTGATGACGGGGTGATCAAAGATTGAATCTCCATCGGTTGTACTGTTTTTCCAAAACGTTTTCCACTCTCCCTCAACACAAATGCGGGTACATTTCCTTTAAATATAACCTTTCTACCTTCTTAATTCCTAAAACTATTAGTCTAATTATTACATATTCATACAACCCGAACGGTTAGTAAGAGGTGGTGCTATAAAATCTAATATATATTTCAAATAATCATTATATTAAAGTTTTTGTCCCTCTTCCTTAGAGATTTGCGAAGATGCGAAGATCATTGTGTGTTTTGAAGTCAAAGCAAAGGAGATTTAACATTTGGCTTTGGACATTTCAAAAATTCGCACAAGCCAAGTATTTACTACAGGTTCCTTACTACTGAAATCCTACTTTTGTATATTTTTACTTTCTCTCGAGGTAGAGAAAGTATGGTGATCGTCAAAAAATTCGAACTCGAGATTTTGATGAATTTTGACGTTTCATGACTTCCTGAATCCGAAAAAGTGGTTTTTGAATTTCCGTCTGTCTGTCTGTCTGTCTGTACCTCCAACTAGAGCCTAAACTATTTTACCGATTGAGCTGAAACTTGATATCTAGGGTTTTCATAGGGTTGCCCCGAGGGGTTTTTGGAATTTGATATCTACCCCTAAAATTAAGGGTAGTTTACTGAAGGGAAAAAAGAGAAGTCGATTTTCTCAAAATCGGCTCTAACGATTTTGATTAAATTTCATTTATGAACATTAATAAATATTACAAACAAAATGGCTACTCTCAATATTTCGGCAAAATCGATTTAAGGGCTCCGGTCTGATGCGTAAATTAACATTTTTTATAATAGCTCCGAAACTATTTGAGATATGAAATAACTTAGCATTACAAATATGTATATACATATATAATACAAATATTTTATCCGAAACATATAAGTATTGCGATAGTAAAAAAAACTAACCTGAAATGTTGATGGATGTCGACGTATCATGACCCCCCGAACCCTAAAATACAGTCTTTGCAATGCCGTCTCTCTGTGTGTCTATTAAAACTTAAAATTAAGGGTAGTTTACCGAAGGGCAAAAAGAGAAAAAGTCGATTTTCTCAAAATCGGCTCTAACGATTTTGATTAAATTTCATTTATAAACATTAATAAATATTCCAAACAAAATGGCTACCCTCAATATTTCGGCAAAATCGATTTAAGGGCTCCGGTCTGATGGGTAAATTAACATTTTTTATAATAGCGCCGAAACTATATAAGATTTGAAATTACTTAGCATTACAAATATGTATATATATTTATAATACAGATATTTTATCCGAAACATATTTTTTAAAATCAATAACTTTCAATCTATACGCAATTATATGAATTTTTTAACTTTTTGAACATTAAAGTTTAAGTATTGCGACCGTAAAAAAAAACTAACCTGAAATGTTGATGGATGTCGACGTCTCATGACCACCCGAACCCTAAAATATAGTATTTGCAATGCCGTCTGTCTGTGTGCCTATAAAAACTTAAAATTAAGGGTAGTTTACTGAAGGGCGAAAAGAGAAAAATTTGGTTTTCTCAAAATCTGCTCAAACGATTTTGATTAAAATTCGTATCTAGGCGTTGATTAAGATTATAAATAAACGGGCTATTTTCATTTTTCTATGAAAATGATTTTTAGGGCACTTTACAGAAGCGTTAATTTCCGTATCTCCACAACTATTGGAGAAACTAAACAACTTATCATTGCAAAATTGTAGGAGTATTAGAAATAAAAAACTTTTATTTGACATATATTTTTATAAAAGCAGCAGTTTCTGAGATATTTGCAAATATATTAATACAATTTTGTGAACTTTAGTTGTTAACATATACTACTTAAGTCTTAACGCAATAATTCTCCAATGCCATAGAGTAATTAAATATAAGTATCTAAAAAAGTATGTTATTTTTCTTTAAATCTCTTAGGAGAAATGTTTGCATAGCAATGATTTATCTCCATTTTAGACTCAATAGTCAATATTTACATTTTTTATTGGTCAAAATGTATAAATGAATAATTAAATATTTTAATATCAATGTGATGACTTGAAGATCTGCAACACCTTATAAAATGTTAAAACTTTAACCAGAATCGAAATTTTAATACGAAGTGTTGACCCCTGTGGAAGACATTAAACTGTTTGAAATGTTCTTAGGTGGTCAAAGATGCGCCTCTTTTCTCATTGATTCTATATCATTGTATATTATTTTATGCGTGTTCTTATGTGGAGTGGTGATGATACAATGTACATTATTCTGTTCAGAAATCTTACGAGTTTATAGAAAGAGAGAGAAAGTCTGTGTGGTGCTCCGTACCATTTATTTTATTAAATACTGTGTGAATAAACACAATATAATTGAATTTAAAGTTATATGGCTAGTTTGTGATTTGAGTAATTTTTACTTTCTCTCTATCTTACAGGAAGAAAAAGTATGGTGATCGTCAAAAAAATCGAACTCGAGATTTTGATGAATTTTGACGTTTCATGACTTCCTGAATCCGAAAAAGTGGTTTTTGAATTCCCGTCTGTCTGTCTGTCTGTCTGTACCTCCAACTAGAGCCTAAACTATTTTACCGATTGAGCTGAAACTTGATATCTAGGGTTTTGATAGGGTTGCCCCGAGGGGTTTTTGGAATTGTATGTCTACCTCTAAAATTAAGGGTAGTTTACTGAAGGGTAAAAAGAGAAAAAGTCGATTTTCTCATAATCGGCTCTAACGATTTTAATTAAATTTTATTTATGAACATTTATAAATATTCCAAACAAAATGGCTACTCTCAATATTTCGGCAAAATGGCTTTAAGGGCTCCGGTCTGATGCGTAAATTAACATTTTTTATAATAGCTCCGAAACTATTTGAGATATGAAATTACTTAGCATTACAAATATGTATATATATTTATAATACAAATATTTTATTCGAAACATAATTTTATAAAATCAATAATTTTCAATCTATACTCAATTATAATATATTTTTAGCTTTTTGGACATTAAAGCTTAAGTATTGCGATCGTAAAAAAAACTAACCTGAAATGTTGATGGATTTCGACGTCTCATGACCCCCCGAACCCTAAAAAATAGTCTTTGCAATGCCGTCTGTCTGTGTGTCTATTAAAACTTAAAATTAAGGGTAGTTTACTGAAGGGCAAAAAGAGAAAAAGTCGATTTTCTCAAAATCGGCTCAAACGATTTTGATTAAATTTCATTTATAAACATTAATAAATATTCCAAACAAAATGGCTACCCTCAATATTTCGGCAAAATGGCTTTAAGGGCTCCGGTCTGATGCGTCAATTAACATTTTTTTAAATAGCTCCGAAACTATTTGAGATATGAAATTACTTAGCATTACAAATATATATATATATTTATAATACAGATATTTTATCCGAAACATATTTTTATAAAATCAATAACTTTCAATCTATACGCAATTATATATATATTTAGCTTTTTGGACATTAAAGCTTAAGTATTGCGATCGTAAAAAAAACTAACCTGAAATGTTAATAGAGTTCGACGTCTCATGACCCCCCGAACCCTAAAAAATAGTCTTTGCAATGCCGTCTGTTTGTGTGGCTATAAAAACTTAAAATTAAGGGTAGTTTACTGAAGGGCGAAAAGAGAAAAATTTGGTTTTCTCAAAATCTGCTCAAACGATTTTGATTAAAATTCGTATCTAGGCGTTGATTAAGATTATAAATAAACTGGCTATTTTCATTTTCCTATGAAAATGATTTTTAGGGTACTTTACAGAAGCGTTAATTTCCGTATCTCCACAACTATTGGAGAAACTAAACAACTTATCATTGCAAAATTGTAGGACTATTAGAAATAAAAAAACTTTTATTTGACATATATTTTTATAAAAGCAGCAGTTTCTGAGATATTTGCAAATATATTAATACAATTTTGTGAGCTTTAGTTGTAAACATATACTACTTAAGTCTTAACGCAATAATTCTCCAATGCCATAGAGTAATTAAATATAAGTATCTAAAAAAGTATGTTATTTTTCCTTAAATCTCTTAGGAGAAATGTTTGCATAGCAATGATCTATCTCCATTTTAGACTCAATAGTCAATATTTACATTTTTTATTGGTCCAAATTTATAAATGAATAATTAAATATCAATGCGATGACTTGAAGATCTGCACACCTTATAAAATGTTAAAACTTTAACCAGAATCGAAATTTTAATACGAAGTATTGACCCTTGTGGAAGACATTAAACTGTTTGAAATGTTCTTAGGTGGACAAAGATGCGCCTCTTTTCTCATTGATTCTATATCATTGTATATTATTTTATGCGTGTTCTTATGTGGAGTGGTGATGATACAATGTACATTATTCCGTTCAGAAATCTTACGAGTTTATAGAAAGAGAGAGAAAGTCTGTGCGGTGCGCCGTACCATTTATTCTATAGAGTAATGATTGTATATCTAAAATATGTTACACTTACCTATAAGTAGTATTCTGAATTATTTAAAATTTTGGATTCATGCTGCTTAGGCATCAAACAAAAAAACATATAAAATACGATCTTAAAAAAATCTTCATTATACCCTACCTGGTTATTTATCGAATAATTGAAATACAACTCTATTAAAAGTTCTCCTTTGGTTCCTCTTGGAAAACTAAATTATTTGACTGGAGAGCCTGGAAATGTAATAAAATCTCAGCGTTAATAATTATTGGCAACCTTTATGGTGGGTTTTCTTAGAAAAAATGTCCAAATTGAAAACTTTACTAGATGCACGTTAATATCAAAGAACTAATATAAAAGCATACAAACCAAACAGGTAGTAAGACGCGGTGCCGATAAAAAGCCAAATATAAACTATACTTGAAATCGGATGTATTTGTAGAAGTAAGCAGTTTCTTGTTACGTTAAATTCTAGGTTAATAATAATTTAATTTACTTTTTACATCCATTACTGTTTACAGTCTATGGTCTGGGTCAGTTTTTTATTCAAGTCATATTTTCCACTACCGGCCTGCTAGGCCTGTCGTAGCTTCATATGCCTTATAATCAGAGGCAGGTTTTTATGGTAAATATTTTTTTTAATTCTCATTAATTTTTCAAAATGGTGTTGTTTTGTGTTGAAAATTTGACACAAATAATTACCGGCATATCACTCTAATCTATATTGCCAAACTATAGCATACAGCATGTGGTAATATTTTTTTCACTAGTCATGGTTCGTCTATCAGTCACTACCAAATTGTACGTTGAAAAATACTGTTCACTGTCTTCATTTGAAATGGACAACCAAAGAGATTGAAGCGATTTTTCTACAAAAACATCAAAATGTTCACCTTTGTGTTTCAAACCTATTAGAGCTTTTACCACATCCACATAGTCACTGTCAATTTGTTCGGAAATTAATGTGCACAGTTCTTTGTGGCCTAGTTGAAAATCACACTGCAAGTCTCGGAAAGCAGGAAGGTCCTTGAACATTCCTTCAAGTTCCCTCCCATCACTTGAATTAGGCCTGCTCAGTAACTTAGTAGGGTCAAACAGGTACTCTAATGCTTTTATTACTTTTATTTCATCACTATTTTTGGCTAGCATTGAATATATCTTGGCACAAGTTAGTGCAACACAAGCCTTCAAACACTCCTCAGTTTGTACTCTACATAGTGGTGAACATAGTGGCTAACATCTGTACAACGTTGATACCAAACTGACCATCTCTTATTAATTCACACTTCGCTTTCAGTGATTTGATTCTTGATTGTACTAAATGTACCACAGGCTTATCTTTACTTTGAAATTCTATTGAGTTTTATTTAATTAATAATTCCAAGACGGCAAGATGGCGGGTGGCGACATATGGTAGTTGAAATCTCTTGTTTGAGATATTTTTATTTGGTTTAAGTGAAATATAAAATAAACCGAGTACCCAAAATAATTTAAATAAATATCTGGCATGCATCAAATACCTAACAGCGAGCATAAAAATAAAGCAGGATACGTTAATATTTTTAAAAAAACTTTGAAGTGAAAAACACGTTTCTTTCCAGTCTTGTTTCAGTTTTAAAACTACGCATGCGCAAAATATATGATTCAGACACGTTCTTAAGGCTTGTGAGACTTCTGTGAAAATAAAATTGTGGCAAATTTTACGCTGTGAAGGAATGTTTATTCAACAAAATATTGTTTGAAATATTAAAGTGTGAAAAAAATATTTAATTTTTCGCGTTAATCGCGAAAATTCGCGAAATTTCGTGAGAACAGCAAAATTTCGCGAAAATTCGCGATTTGAAAATATGTTGGATCATTTCATAAACATTGTGAAACGTGTAAATATAGATTTTGAAGCTACAGAAAAACAATTCGCGTTTATCGCCAATAACAAAAAAACCTGCCTCTGCTTATAATCTAACTTAAGACCAGGACAGGCGTAGCATCAAGTATCCGGCCGTTAATATATCAATGTGAAAGGGTAACCTCACATTTCAGCAATTATAAATTTTCGGCGATGTCGGGAATCGAACCTGGGACCCTTTGCTCAGTAGGCAGGCATTCTACCGACTGAGAAAATATGTTGTAATACAATAATAACTTAATCTAAGGATAAAAGAAGAGGATAGATCAGAGGAAATAAATCCGCATTAGTACTTAAATAGGTTGGGAAAACAACTGGGATATATTATATTTGTATTTCAGTGCACACTTTTGATATTCGAACCCTAATGGCCGAGTGGGAATGTTATTTTATAAAATAGTCTTTCAGTGCACCTACGGAAATCATATACTATAAATAATTTGCATTCTTCACATGTAGATATCAACAGTGGTTGAATACCTGTCAAGGGTGTCCTGTAATTTAATGACAACTTTTTAACTTGATTTAAAAAGTTTGTCATATAATGCCGCAATGGTCATGGCAGATATTCAACAACTGTTGATATCACCATGTGAAGAAAATTAAACTATTTTATATGTTTATACTTAAGCAAATTATTTAATAACTTAGGCAAAAAAAAGTTTCGCTATAAAAACTCAAAAATATTGTCCTTTTCTCGCGTTCCTTACATCCCCACCTTAATATTTAGAATGACTTGTGTTGAAATGAATACTTCTAGTCCCATCCTATAGTAAAATGTTACAGCTTGAACGCTACAAATAATAAAGATTGTCCTCTTTATGCTGGTTTTTCTAGATAAAGGGTGTATTTCTAGGCATTTAATATCTTCTGCGGACAGTTTTCTGGTTTTAAATGGTTTATAAAATGACAAATAAAGCATTATTATATCTAAAGCGACTTAAAAAAATCTATTGTATTCAAATTGTAGACAAACTGTTTGATTTTTTCAGAAGGAAATCAAGAAATGCTAGTCGGCAAATGTTAATATAGAGTTTGGAGATGGTTTATTGTAATCAAAACAATTCAAAAATATGTATTGCAATATGCAACCAATGCAACTGATATCTTACGCAACCATTTCTAATTATTTACTTAATTCTTTTCTCCTGAGTAAAAATTGATTGTAAATATATTGTAATATTATTATAAGTTAATTGACTTGAACAACTTGGCTTATAAATCCTTTAAGTTTTTTAGTGGTTTGAATATTATTGTAGTGTTTTTTAATCACTGGATCTAACCACCTGTTCAGGTTATACCCAAATATGATAATTACTCTAATTGGATAGGGATGAGGAATAAAGCATTTTAGAGGTAATATACCCATATTTGTTAGAAAATAAAGTGGGAAACTATTTTGGACAAACCCTTCTCAGTAGATCCGACTGGGCTTAGGGCCCCAATATGGCCGTCATCACCAGTCCAGTCTCTTGTGAGACTGATGCATCGAACCATGTGACTACAGATGCGGAGTTCTCGGTAAAAAAAAAGGTTGATGCACCAAAGTTATACAGGGTGTTCGAAAACTCATAGACCAGACTGCACATATAGCTTGTGTGAACCAAAAGTAATACAAAATCCCTATACATCTACATCTGGCAAACTATGTTAACACAATTAAATTGTGTCCAAAGTTTCGGCTTACAGCGCCGGGAGAGCAAAGCTGTTCAAGCATGCGTGTACAACAGGTTGCATAGAAGTTAGGCGCGCAGCATTACACAACTTGACATCTTGGAGCACCACAGCAGAACATACCACAATTAATAGTAAACAATACATCAGCACATCTAGAAACTAGCATACGTTCAGAGGGCCATCATTAACGGCCCCACATCACAGAAAGTGCCTGCCAATATTACATATGAAATGCCGCGCGCCTAACTCCTATGAAACTTGCTGTACACGCATGATTGACAGCTTTGCTATCCCTGCGCTGTAAGCCGAAACTTAAGACACAATTTAATGGTATTAGCATAGTTTGCCAGATGTAAATGTATAGGGATTTTGTATTACTTTTGGTTCAAACAAACTATTTGTGCAGTTTGGGCTATTAGTTTCCGAACACACTGTATAGTGCATATATTTATATATATATATATATATATATAATATGTGTGTTTTTAAATTTAAAAACTCTTTATATTGATGGGAATGTTAAAGAAGAGGTAGCTGGATATACGTAGCATAATACACGTGTATATGGGTACAAAGAGAAGCACTCACTAACCCAACACACACGCACTGAACCCTATCTCATGATAAAAACTTATCTAGTTGTGAAAAATACCAAACACGGTGATAAAGAGTTTTATAAACATGTTAAATTGAAACATTTACTTATAACGCTAAAAAAAGACAACTTTATAAACTTTCTATCTTTGGTTTTAGTTTCGTTTTTAGTGTAAAGCTTCATATAACCATAGTAATTGAACAAAACTTGAAAGTTCCCCAGTTAACAAAGGACTTTCATCTTGGCTTTTAAAGTTTAAGCCTTGTAGCTTATCTGGTAAATCTCGTTCTTATCTTGTATAAGCAGTACTAAAAGAGAGAGAGATTGAACAAGAAAGCGTAACGTCAAGAAATCATGTAAGAAGCAAGCAACAAAGAGAAGACTCAACTAAGAACGCAAATAAAACAATTGGAAAACCTCTGGGACAAATTGTTTGCAAAAAAAAAGTTTGTAGTAAAAAGATAAGTTTATGAGAAAAAAAAAAACGTAGAAGAAGGCATATCATAAAGAAACACAAAAGTGAAATTTAAATAATAGAATCCTAGAACTGCCTTAATCGTTAGGGTAATATTGTATTTTTAGAAACTAACTGAAGGATAGGGCTTTTTTTTTTCAAGTTTATTTTATTTAGAATTTTAAATGTTTGCTGAAAATTGACATATTTTAAATTTTATGTACACTATTTGTTCAATGATTTCTAAAGTTCCGTAGTTTAAAAGCTGTTAGTCTGCATTAGCGTGGAGAAAGATTGGGAAAACCACACGTGTAAAACCCATCACAGGCTTAGAACTATAACCTCTTCATTAAATGTGACTAAAGAATGGAAGTCATCCTCTTTCAATGTCTTAAATAACGGTGCAGGAAGTTGATTTAAACTGCACTAAGAAAATAATAATAATAATAATAATAATAATAATAATAATTTCAATTTCAATTTCAATTTCCTTTATTATAGTGCCGACCAACAGTCGTAAGACCTATAACAGGCCAGCACTGAAAAGCACACAAGTACATACCCTACAATACATACATTTACATAAGAAAACATGATAGACAAAAAATGGCCAAATAATGCCATATACCGATAAACAACCACGAGACAAAAAAGTAGTTAATAATGATAAGAATAAAAAGTAACCTTAAAAATAAATAACCAAATAGTGGTTAAAAGCAGTAACATTATGCAAAAAATAGATCATAATATTGTAAACTTAAACAATGTAAACTTAAATAGTATTAAATAATATAGGCAGAACCTCTACAAGATAAATTATTGATATGGGATATCCTTAAATAACTCTCTGAGTTTAGCTTTCCTTTTATGATAAAAGTCGAATTCGACAAATCTAGAATTGGCACTATGGATACAACGACCTATAGGGCTTACCTTGTAAGAGCTATTAAGAAAAAATAATTTTTGATTACGAGAAGCCCGAGAAGGGATAAGAACGCCTACATGATCAAGGGCAAATTTACAAGAAATTATGTTATTGAAAATATTAAAAACAAAAAGGGCATCACAATAAAGTCTACGCGAGAAGAGAGTTTGGAGCCCTAATAGGTTTCGAATTCTATCATAATCATAATAAATCCGGTTACTAAAGTATTTATCATAGCATGCAGCAACAAATTTTCTTTGAACGTTTTCTAACCTAAGAGAGTCAGTTAAGGTAATTGAATTCCAAGCAACAGTAGCATATTCTAACTTAGATCTAACCAGGGCATAATACAGACATAAAAAACAGTCAATTTTCTTAAATGATGAAGTAATAAATTTAATAAGCCCAAGTAGTTTCAATGACTGGGAAATGACATGGTCAACATGATAGTGGAAATAAAGTTTGTTATCCAGGAGGACACCAAGATCATTAATACAAAGGGTGCGAACTATGTTGTCACTGCCCAATTATAAGTAAAAAAGAAAGGATTAGTTTTCCTAGTGAAAGATATAGATTTGGTCTTAGATTTATTGATAGACATTCCATTTTCCATAATAATAATAATAATAATATTTAGCACCGCGTCTTACTACCCGTTCGGGTTATACGCTTAAGTACTAATTACTCTAATGGATTAGGAATTGGGAAGGTTGAACTTAGAGGAAGTGAACCCGCATTTGCGTGGAAGGAGAGTGGAAAACCATTTAGGAAAAACCACCCCCAGTTCACCCGACCGAGATTCGAACCTCGATCTCCCCGTCCTCGGTGGTCTGACTCAACACGACTAGCGCGTTAGCCAACTACGCCACTGAGGCGGGTACTAAGAAACAATAATTATATTATAGACCTACTGAATATACTATATGGAATGTAATCATTCTATTGAAAAAACAAAGGAGTGCTCTTCAGGTTAATTAATACAAGTTTCGAGTGGTTATTAAATCACTTTATTGTGTTTGTTTTATGTTTCTTTTTTTTTATCCAAGTGAGTGCGACCAAAACACCGTGACCATGGAACCATAGATCAAGTATCGATAGTCTTATGCGAGAACTTCCAGCACGTTATTTATACGGGTGTTCCAAATACGATCACCTCTGTGATCAAGTCTCTCTATCTCTAGGTAGCATTCGCATTGTTTGTGTTACTGTAAAAGTCCGAAGACCGGTAAATCTTAGAATTTAAAGTCTGTTCAGCGTAGGAATTGTTCTCTGAAAGGCCTTTTTCCCTACCAGAAATCTATTATATAGTAGGATATTGGTAGGAATAAAGACCTTTCAGAGAGTAATTCCTACCGTGAATGAAGTATACCGATAAATCCTAACATTGACAATATCAGTTGGTAAAAGTAGGAAATATCTTAGAAAATGTTTACATCTTGAATTTTAACCATCTCTAGAGTGAGGTGGGAGATAGGATCCCCAGTTCTAGCTCTAACCAGCACTCAATAGTTATCCCCTAACCTAACCTAACCTTACCTAACCCAACCAAGACTAACTCAACATGATCTAAAGGTTGGATTAGTCTACGATAGGCTCTGTTATTGGTTTACTTTTGAGTGTTGGTCAAAGCTAGAACTCGGGATCCTCTTTTCCACCTGACTCTAGAGATGGTTAAAACTCAAAATGTAAACATTTTCTAAGATATTTTGGACATTTACCAACTGGTATTGGTAAATGCTTGGATATACCGGTAGATTCTAAGATTTACCGGTCTTTGGACTTTAACAGTAACATTATGTTCACATAAAGGAAGGAATTGCGTTATAGCGTCCTGGTCGCTAATATGGCCGTATCGTAACTAATTATAATTTTAGTTCTAGAAATATACGTTTGATGATAAGTGTGCTGAGTAAACTAGTTTGTAAATTGTTTGTTGATACAACACCGCGTTTGTAAAGTGCAAACTAATAGCCCAAATAAAAAAATTATAACCCCTCGACTATGTGTATATAGCCTATGTGTCAATGTGTGATTTTTATTTCGGAATAAAAAAAGGTCAAAATTAATTAAATCTTAAAATATCAATTTTACTATGTGCCTGAAACATTATTTGTAGTAAATTAAGACCTCTTTTTTTTTACTGCTTCTTACTACCCGTTTGGATAACAGGCATATGAATAATTTAATATGCTAGGAATATAAAAGGTTGAATTAAAATAAAGTGTACCCGCAATTCGCGTGTAGGGAAAGTGGAAAAGTAATTGAGATGAACCACCCGACCGGGATTCGAACCCTAATTTTCCCGTCCTCAGCAAGCCAGTATAACACGAGGGTAACTCTATAGACCATTCAACCAACGAGGTGGGCATACATAATTTTAGTTAACGATCACATTGGGCACAGAAATGAAACTTATTTTCATATGTTATAGTTACCGTTGCAATATTAACACATCATTACTCTAGTGTGACCTCTTAATTAAAAAAAAATATGAAAAAATACAGTCGAACCTTATATAAAATAAATATTTGGTGGAGTTGTCGAAGTAAATAATCAACATCGCAACGCTACTGTTGCATTAATTATGCACGCAGCCATTTTGTAACAAACACAGGCCTATCGTACCTTTGTGTGCGCATCCATTAGTTATGAAGCTGATTGCACCATTCATTGCCTGGAGGAATTAACAGACCTCAAACAATTATTATTAATATCAGGGTTCAATCATCTGGAAGTTTGAAATTACTGCTATATTGTGAGCTGGAAATGAAAAAAATAAATAAAAAAATGAGCGTGACTAAAGTGGAAGCAGCAATCGGCGTACTAAATTTAATCAATCAAATAAACCTCAAGGCGGTTTAATCACCCTACCCTTCCTCTTTCAACTCGTTAGGGAAAAAAAAAAGAGTAAAATTTAGTCAATCAGAAGCTGTTGACGGGTCACCGAAATTTCAATCCAGCGGATCTCGAAAGTTAAGAGAAATCAAATTTTTGTGGACATTGGAACTTTAAAGAGAATGAACACTCGGTATTAGCTATTATCTAATTCAGTGGTTCCCAACCTGGGGGCGATCGCCCCCAAGTGTGCGATTTGGGTTATCAGGGGGGCAATAAATAAGTGGGGGGGGCGATTTGGGGGCGATGAGTATTCAAAGGGGGAAAAATTAAAATAGTACTGTACAAAAGAAGTTACTGTCAACTTAATTTTTTCCAGATTCCAATTTTAAAATGAAAAATGTACTCCTGTTTTTTAAATGTACGTCAATGATCTTAATTAATTATTTCACTTCTTTGTTCTTAAAAAAAATCTGTAAAAAAATGTACATTTTAATTTTTTTTTCTATTTTATTTAAGAGTGACCGGATAAAACTGCTTTGGTTATTTTTATATACGGTAATAAAATTGTTTAAAATAATAAAACTACTTTATTATGTACACTTTACTTCAAATTAAAATTAAGCATACAATTAAAATGAAAAGGGGGCGATAGGTGTTAGTCAACCTCCAGAAAGGGAAGATGGGCCACAAAAGGTTGGGAACCACTGATCTAATTCATCCTAGTTTATGAATACGTCTAGCAATTTGTCACCCGCATCTGTTATAACGCAGATTAAACGTAAAGTTCGTCTAGTATGGTGTGTTGATGACGGGGAGGCTAAGGTTCGAATCCCAGCAGAGTGTACTGAATGAAGTTGTTCCTAAATATTATCTTACATTTCCTTCAAACAAATGCGTTTATTCACACACACACACCCGCCCCCCATAAATTCGAATTTCCTCATGCCTATCCCAAAAGTGTAATCGAATTCTGTCAATTCGTACTGGTGGTAGGCAAAAAACCTGGTAGTTATTTTAATAATTATGTGGACATTGTTTATCATAATAAACAAGATGGAAATTCTCATATTCTTATGAAAATGACTTTGAGGGTACTTTACAAAAGGAAAATTTTCCAATTTTCATCATTTCTTCGCAACTATTTGAGATATGAAATAACTTAGGATTGTAAAATTGTAGGCCTACTATTAAAGATGAAATCTTTATTTGAAATATATTTTATAAAAAAAACAATAATTTCAAAGCTTTACGCAAATATACAGAACTTTAATTCAGGTCCTTGCAAATGAAGTTAATTATTATGCTCTTTGTTGGACAAAGTTGTTTCTCTTTTCTCGACTAAGGGAGATGCCTAACGTAGCGCCAAGACGCGTTGTTGATGTACACAAATCACGTGGTATCAACCTATTTTTATTTAAAACTATGGTTAGCGCCAAAACGGAGAGGAAATATATCAACATTCTTAATCTTCATAAAAAGAAAAGATCAGCTCATCTTCAACTACGTTACACACAGAAAGCCGAGTTCAGGGATCAAAATAAATGGCTATAAACATAGCTCTAGCCTTTCTCAAGGGGTTATTCATAAGCCACGTAAGCTTTTTGCTTACTTTTTTTAAATCCCCTGCCCCCCCCCCCCCCATGCTATCACAAGAAAACACCCCTCCTCCTTCCATCATGTATTGCGTAACTTTATATCTAGTGTGAGTGTCATCATTGCATTGGAAAGTTATCAAAAAGTATGTTTGGGTTTATCAACTGTGACAACATGAACAATAATATTATTTCTAAACATTAAAGTAGAAGATCTGTGTTCTCCCTCACAACAGCTACCCACTGAGTTTTTTTAATCGTATGGCGCATTTGACCGGGAGGAACTTTGACGTCCTGGTTCGGTCGCCTTATGTGTAGTTCATTAGCCGCTCTGATGGCATAGAGCGTTGCTCAGGATACCCCATAGGAGGTTGTCTACACGTCGTACCGCTACGAGATGATGTGATGATTGTGAATATGAAGGTGTGGAGCTGGTGGGAGTCTTAACCAAACTTAACCCTAATTAACCAAACCCTGCTGACCATTGGGATTATATCCCTAACCTACTGAGTTTATGGATAACTTCTAAATAAATAAAATGATATATTATATTATAATAGGGCTACAACATTTTCAGTATTGTTTCAGTGGTTTAGAACTTCAGAACTTTTGAAACTATGTAGGCATACAAACCAACCTTAAACGAATAGTTTGTGAATCTGTAATCTCTTACGGAGGTGATGGACATTCCGGGTATTGACAAACAGCGCCTTCTACGTGAATGTTTGTCAGTTAAAGTTCGAATCTACGATACCTTTTTTTCAGTTGAATATTGAATATTACAATAGGAATTTTGTTATTTCTAACCGATTATATATCGATATATTGTATTGTCGGTTCCCTAAGATTGAGATCGACCTCTATAACTATTTAACCACGGGGACTGGTGTGTCACTTTTTGTTTCTCTTTCATACATGCACATTTTAACGGGATACAGTTTTACAATGGGTTAAGCTTCTTGGTTTATGCCATCGATGATTGTTTGTCGATGATTTTCAACCATATAGTTTTCTACCAATGTATATATATTAATCATATAATTAGGTCATCACTTTTGCGATTGGTTTGATGCAGCTCTACACTTTTAAATTTTTCACAGCTATGTATCTTCTTCCGCCATATATATAGAGCTGCAGCATACATACATACACACACATACATACATACATACATACATACATACATACATACATACATACATACATACATAACACACATACACACATACACACATACATACATACATACATACATACATACATACATACATACATACATACACACACACACAAAACATAACATACATAACATACATACATACACACACACATACATACATACATACACACATACATACATACATACATACATACATCTACATACTACATACATAACATACATACATACATACAAAATACATACAACATACATACAACATACATACATACATACATACATACATACATACATACATACATACATACATACACACATACATACATAACATACATACATACATACATACATACATACATACATACATACATACAACATACATACATACAACATACATACATACATACAATACATACAACATACATACATACATACATACATACAACATACACATACAATCACATACATACATCACACTACATACATTACACCCATACATTGCATGCATACACACATACACATACATACATGTATACATACATACGTGCATACATACATAGCCTGTAGCTCCTATATATGTATGTACATCTATGAATATACAAATGTGTGTGCGCGTATCGGTTATATTCTTCTGCCCTCTACTTACCTTAAAAATTCTTTTAATTTATAATTATTTAATTGGTTTGAAAAAGTATCATTGATGTCTTTATTATAAAACATTGATTTATTTGGTTTTTTATATCATTGATGTTTTTCAGATGATGTTTTATGCTCATCAATGCTACATCATATAGCATATTTTCATTTAACGTCCATCCCTAACAGAATGCGGGGTTCATGTTGACGGAAATACCACCCTCCACCATTTTTTCCCATCCTCTGTTTGTGACCTAAAAATGACTGTACCTCTGCATATTCTCCCACAAGGGTTGATGGAGTGTGTATTTGGTTATAACTACCCCAGTTTCATTGCGTTAAATAAATAGTGATGGCAAAGGGGGGGGGGGGGGGTACTGCGGGTGAAATAGAGGCGGTTATAATTCTGTAATAATATAACCCTGGCATGGAAAGCACTCCATCCCGCCTCAACCACCCCCAGTCAAATGTCAAACCAAGGCAGGTACTGTATGTGTTTTGTTGAAGAAGACTCTGAGGGGAGTTGACAAACACCCCGCGTGTTACAAGGGGGGCTCCCTACGGTGATTTGTTTAGGGCTCGCATAATTAGTATTATATGACACCCGTTGTTGTGAAATGAGC
The DNA here is from genome assembly GCA_033556935.1 of Timema podura. NCBI lineage: Eukaryota > Metazoa > Arthropoda > Insecta > Phasmatodea > Timematidae > Timema > Timema podura. The sequence continues at coordinate 4,061,347 of JAVRXN010000009.1, read as the reverse complement.
GCATCAAAAATTATTACGTGTTGGTTTGTTTTACATTTAAAATGAGAACTGGTGTAAATGAAACTGGGTTTTTTTTCCCCTTCTTTATCTTTTTCAGCTTATTGTAGTGACTTCCCCCCCTCCCCCCCCCCCCCACATTCCCCGTGTTTTACTACCCATCCGGGATAGCCACACATTTAGTTTTATGGGGTGGTTATATATTTGAGAAAAATATACCCTAATTTGCGTGGAGGGAGAGTGAGAAACCATTTAATACCAAATAAATAAAAACTTGTCACATTTAGCTAAAATCCAAACTCCGACCTCTTTATTATCGGAAACCCAGACCAAATGAAAATGACTTATTTGTCCATACGCCCACACGTTTGGTAAATAGCTTATTACTAGTATATTTTAACAAATTTATTATTTACATAACGATAATTTGTTTCACAAAGACAATTTTAATTTTTTTTTACAACTGCGTCTCTATTCCTTTCAAGCTATAGACACACACACACTCACTATTAGCACGCGTTAGCTAACGTGCAGTTGCTAACGCGTATTAGCGAACTACATAGGATTCCATTGATGCACACACACCCAAACGCGCGATTTTGACTAGAGCCCATAGCAACGTTCTTTCAACCCTCTAGGCGTGCGCTCTGAGGTACACGAAAACCATAGGGTCCGTTCATTTGATGGCGCGCTTTTTCCATGGGCAATCGTCATGATGGAAATCGAGTACTTAGACACAAAGTTTGATTAAATTCAGAAAAGGCCGGCTATTTGGGACATAAAATGCCCGGAATATACGTAAGATTAAATAGACACCCTAGAATAGTTGAAGAATTTATGTTCATATCCCCTCAGTTTTAGGACATGCCGTGAGTTAGTTTATTCCATAAAATAGTATGTACCCAGCACTGCCTCTACCTTTGTTTACGCCATCTATGTTGACGATAGAGACTTCAAAGACATATTGCGTTTTCAACTTGTATGGTGATACTGAGATTGATGAGCTCAGGTTAGTAGCTAACGCACGTAAGTTCTCTTGTTTGTGTATGACCACAATATTTCGCTAATGCTCGATCAGCGCCACGCTATACTGCGATTTAAACTGCTTTAGGATTCGCGTGGTGGGTAGGCTGGAGAGCATAGTTGCCACATAGCGGGAGTTTGCGCGTCAAGAAATCTGGCAAAGTGCATCGGTTGCTATGACAATTACCCTTCACTGATTGGTCGAGCATGTGACGAGCTTCTATTCCCCACTCCGGCTGCGCTGACCTCAATCCTAAAGCAGTTTAAAACGCAGTATAATCGCCTCATGTGTACAGGCTCTCAAGGTAAGGACGAGGAAGATAAAATGGAGAGGTAATTTACACAAATTTATGTGGATAATAGTGGGATACCATTTAGTAAAAAATACCATCAGTATCCTGGGCCGGGATTTGAGCCCCAATTTCCCCACTACCGGTAACCAGTCTAATGAGAATGTGATGCGTTAAACCATGTGACCTCTGATGCAGGTTATTAATGGTGTTAGTGAGTGACCTTATTTGAATTTGTCTCAATTTGGCCACTGACCAATTATTGGGTAATTATGAGCTCATACCAAAAGAACGAAAACAAACGAAGCGGGAGAAGCATTGCTAAATTGAATTTTCCTAGAAAGCCATGTTCCATTAGTTTGAATGTTTGACCCACTTCTTTATTACATTTTTTATTAGATTCACACTTCATATTCCAGGGGCGGACAAATGTCAAAGTCCTGGAGATATCGACATTTTACGTCAACATTTATATGTGTCCTCATTCAACTTTTTTCTTTTTTCGATACAAAATCTGGCTATAGATTAAACAAATGCGTTTAATATAGATTTGTTTAAACGCCTGTAAAGTCGAAATTAGAAAAGTGTTGGCAGCCTTGTCCAGGATTTTTTATCTGGAAGACGTTCTTTAGGTAATGTCCAATCACCTCTTTTACACGCTTTCTCTCAGAGTAAGTGCTGAGAAATATGCTTCAAGCTCACGTTCTTAATATTGTTTTATTAGATTTACTTGTTTAGTTTTGCGGATATTCCAATTAAACTTGCGTAGTTCTAACTATACATATACACCTGCGCACCCTCTCTTTCTATCTCTCTTTCTCTCTCACACACACACATATATATATCAGTATAAATAGCTGTCCTGGCTAGATCCACTGTGGCTTTTATAATGAGATTAAAACAATATAAGAAAATTATATACTAAAAAATATAATAAAACAGTGAAAATATCTGTATACAGATGGGGGATGACATAAAATAGAGCTGAAAGAGTTAGAGTGTAATGAGGTTGACTGGATAGAATTAGCTCAAGATAGTAATAGGAGGGTAGTTTTATAAGTACCACAATGAACTTATAGTTCTTAATGACATAGTGTAAGTATTACTTTTGTGTGTATTATGTTTTTTTCTTATCTTTTTATTTTTCGTGCATCAGGCTAGTTGTTTTTTTCGGTTGTCTCTTCAAATTATTTTATGAAGTGACATTTGCAAATCCCATGATCTGACGTATATAAAAAATGTTTTCTAGCCTCCTATAGAAATGAGATATTTAATAATAATAATATTTAGCACCGCGTCTTACTACCCGTTCGGGTTATACGCCTAAGTACTAATTACGCTAATGGATTAGGAATTGGGAGGGTTGAATTTAGAGGAAGTGAACCCGCATTTGCGTGGATGGAGAGTGGAAAACCATTTAGGAAAAACCACCCCCAGTTCACCCGACCGAGATTCGAACCTCGATCTCCCCGTCCTCGGCGGTAGAGCTCAACACAACTAGCGCGTTAGCCAACTACGCCACCGAGGCGGGTAAATGAGATATTACATTTGACCATGAGGGTTACCGCACATTGGACGCAGGGCAGGCGCACTGTAGGGATAACTCTTTCCCGCCTCTCTCTGGTTGTAGTAGATGTACAGTTTTCCTGTGTCCTCTGCGCCTCTGTCACGTAGTTTTTGTGTATTGTGATGGAACATATTGTTCAATTAGTTCAAGACCATCCAATATTATATGAAACAAGCAATCAAGACTACATGAGGACGAAGCTGAAAGATGAGCTATGGGAAAAGATTGCTATTGAACTGAATCACTCCAACGGTAATTGTAATATTCTAGATTTTTGTACTTAGTGAAATTTATCTACAGTAGTTTGTATAACCCATTAGAAGAATTAGATGTTACTAGACACTGCGCATAAAGTAAATTACAATTTTCTTCTTTTTCCTTTTTTTACTAAGCGAGTAGAGTAAAATTAAATTATTTAATTTAGAGTCTGACACGGAATCCAAATCTATCAGAAGTTCCTTTAATTCACACGCCATATCACGGGTTGTACCACTGGGTGAAAGCTCCCCGACTCGCTTAAGATCTGCGGTGACTTGCAAAAACCTATTCCTGTGCTATGCCTGCCCTCTGCCAGGACTGTGTTCAATGTGCGGTGCCTCGCAGAAACCTCTTCCTGTGCTATGCCTGCCCTCTGCCAGGACTGTGTTCAATGTGCGGTGCCTTGCAGAAACCTCTTCCTGTGCTATGCTTGCCCTCTGCCAGGACTGTGTTCAATGTGCGGTGCCTTGCAGAAACCTCTTCCTGTGCTATGCCTGCCCTCTGCCAGGACTGTGTTCAATGTGCGGTGCCTTGCAGAAACCTCTTCCTGTGCTGTGCCTGTCCTCTGCCAGGACTGTGTTCAATGTGCGGTGCCTTGCAGAAACCTCTTCCTGTGCTATGCCTGCCCTCTGCCAGGACTGTGTTAAATGTGCGGTGCCTTACAGAAACCTCTTCCTGTGCTATGCCTGCCCTCTGCCAGGACTGTGTTCAATGTGCGGTGCCTTGCAGAAACCTCTTCCTGTGCTGTGCCTGTCCTCTGCCTCTGCTGCGCCTGCCCTGCGTCCAATGTGCGGTGGGCCTTAGACATCCATTAAATGTTATTGTGCGAATATGTGGTCACCTATTACCATGTGGAGCCACAGCAACGGATTGCTGCGCCGGAGATGTTGAGAGGAGGGAGGCCATTTACTCAGTCATCTGTTCGATTCTAGTTTCTTTCTATCAAATTCAAGAATGTATTTACTTTATTTCGCAAATTTAAACACTAGTGATATTAACGACTAGTTAAGGAACATGGATGAGAAGGGGAGTTTTGAAAGTAATTAATCCGCAACAGCATCAAGAGAGGAATGGAAAACCATTGGTGACTCCCTTCAATCCCAGTCACCAACTCACCAGACATATATTCGAACCTTAGTCACTCTTTCAACGATGGACCAATTAATCTCTTGTTTGACACCCTGGACCGCGTGATCTCCGGTGTATATACGAATTATCTTTATGCCAAGTATCTTAATACCTGTTTATGATTGCCTATTCATGTTGTAACATTTAATTGCTTTGCGTTTTGCATTTTGTATTTTATCTGAAGCAGTAGTTCTGAAATAGGGTCAAACTAAGCCTCGTGAGCACAAATGAACAAATAGCGACTCCGGTTTAGAAAACTGAGTTTAACAGCTGGATGGTTCGTTATGCTGACCACATGTTACCCTCTATCCGCAACTGTTGTCACTATCTTTGCCAAAACACGGCGGCCGCTCAGTTGGTATGGCCCGCTTGTCACATGACGCCATGGAGTTGTTCTTTTTGAACTTTGAGTTTTTTTTATTAGCGAAATACTTTGTTTCACTCTGTGTTTTGGTGAATCTCTCTTTATGTTAAATGCCAAACAGGTAAATAAATATATGTGACATGTGTCAGCTTTATTTTTGATTTTCTACTCTTGCACAGTGTTATTAAAAGTCGGTAGATGTTAAACATGTCGACGGCGACTCGGCCCTCTCTTTTCATTCGCATGTACCAACCTGACTTACGAGCGGCAAGCAACAGGGGGTGAGGCGCAGAGGTCATATGACTGCTAATTGTGACGGGGAATTAAATAATTCGCAAGTGCTTATTTTTCATACTTTTCATACGTTATAAATAGCCTAGACACGGGCTTAAAGGGGTGGGTTAGAGAAGGAGGGGGTATAACTAGTCGGGAACTCATTGTTCCTGTCATGCTCCTGTTTGTATGAAAGGGAGGAAGTAGAGGGAGGGAGAGAAAGTTTGGAACAATTGAGGTTCTCGCGGTACGATCTGTTCTGATAGAATCAAGGACAGTTTGAAAACCTTTTTTTTTCACCCACGGCTTAACACCCGTCCGGGATATCTGCATTTAATTTCAACAATGGGTTAGGGATGAGAAAAGTAGAGCTTAGAGTAAATGTACCCTCATTCGCGGGGATGGAGATGGATGCATTTTATTTTTGATTTATTGAGATATTTTACGTGAACTTTCTGAACCGATTGATTATTTAAGCACATTACTTAAAAATTAACCTAAATCTAGAACAGACACAACATCCAAACCGTTAATTCATCACTGTGAAAGGGGAAAACCACATTTCACAAATGATACATTTTTCGGCCATGCTAGATATTGAACCAGAGACTCTTAGTTCAGTAGACAGATACGCTACCGACTGAACTAAGGTGTTGAACAAGAAAGATAAAACTTCCATCAATCAATTCTGTCAGGTTTCGAATACCAACCTCCCTTCCACCGACAAACCAGACTAGATGGAACTTGACGCTTATGCTAAGGCCACACGAACGATTTTTCCCGCTGCGTTGAAGCGTTTTTTGTCGCGCGAAAAATGGAAACAAAGAGTTTCATTGGTGGGATGCTATACGAAGCGGGAACTATCGCACGGCAGAGACACGTCACATATTCGGCTTCAAGGTCATGTCCTGTTGGAATGCGCCGGGGTCTATTTTCCAGGCGACATGGTGAATTTCGGTTCTCACCGTTCAATTTTAAAATTTCAAGACTATTGGTTATCTAATAAGTGTGCTTTTACGTGCCTGCCTAATTTCCTTTTTCAACAACGCCGAAAATAGTGTTTAATAGTATCAATTTCGAGATCTTATATTTTCTCTTTTCCAATTTTGAAATTACATTTATTCATACATCATTCAGTCATCTCGGAAGGTATATTTACCTACATGTCACAATTTCAATTTCATTTCACACCATGGAGTTTTTTTCTATTGGCCTACGGGATTTTTAAACGCCATTTCTTGGAACCAATTTTGAAATTTCAATTTTTATGTAATTTTGTATTTTTGATCATTTTGGGCAGTCGTGCTTAACGGATTACAAGTATTATTTTATACCACACTTAGAAACTTTTTTTATATTAGTTTTTGAAATTCTTAGCTCTACTTCAATTCAGATTTACTTTTAAAATTAAAAAACCTCAATCATTTTTTTAAATTCATTTGCGAAATTTTTATTTTATACCAAACTAAAATGTGTTATTTCTATAATTTTGAAAAATTATTTTCATTCCCATTTCAATACCTCCACTCCAAGCCTACGATTTTGTAACTTTGAATTTTAAAATTTAAGGTTTTTAATATGGTCTCTTTACCATCTCAACAAATTTTTAACTTCACCAATAAAGGTTTAATTATTTTAGTTTTGGAAATTTTCTGCCTTATCGTTCTTGTACCCTCATTTAGAATTATAAAGTTCACTCTTTCTTTTTATTTAGGTTTGACACTTGTATCATTAATCAAATATTTCACTTTTCTACTGTATCTACAACATGGTTTTTATTTTAAAGTTTTGTAAATTTTAAGGAAACCTCATTCCATTTAAGCGTTCATTTTTTAATTTAAGAATGTTCATACCTTCATAACGGTTTAGGGTGCTCCTTCCCCGACAGATTTCAATTTTTTACCAAACTGATAAGTTGTTTATTCGTTTAGTTTTGGCAATTTGAAAACTCCCTTACCTCTTCCATCCCCACCCCCATTTCCCCATCACAACGTATGAAGATAAAATATTTAACAATAATTTTGTTATTTGGAAAGCTCCCTCTACATTATTGGCAAATTTAAATTCCTACCTCTTCCAAAAAAGTTGTTTTCTAATTAAATGCCCCCTTTCACTCTCATATATTCGAGTTTGGTACCAATTAAGGGCCATCATTCTATTTTCGAAAAATAATGACGGAATCTTGTTTATCGGTATTGAAAACAACCAGAACCAGATATATTTTTGTTTTTCAATCCAAACGGGAAATAACAATTTCGAGAATTTTTGATACCATTTTGGTATTGCCAAACCGACCGAAATTTCGAAAAAAAAAAATTCAACATATTGTGTTAAATAGTGTTAGAAACCCCGGAAATTGATTTTCAGCGCGGTTGGATGGACTTGATTTTTTGGCCCATAAGGTAAGCATGGGCCAGAGATTCGGCCACTTTTCAAATTTTTCAGGTTTAGAATTTTTCGCATCATTCTCGATTCCCATGCAACACCATTCCAAATGTCACCCTTCTAACTCCCCGTGAAGCATGAAAAAAAAAACTCTGGAAGAAAAACAGAAAGATACGGAATGAATTTTATATTACAGATTTTAAACTAAATTGTTCAAATATATTGAACAAAATTCACATTTTCAAAATAAAATTATTTATAAACTACCCTAAAATGGTTTGTTATTTTAAAAATAAAAAATTATTCTCATTTTCCATAGATTTCACAGATTTCCATTTTGAATAAAACATCAAGGTCAATTTCCAAAGCAAGCAAATTTTCTTTAAGTGTTGTAAGTAAACTACCCTTAAATTAACTTATTTTAACTAAATAAAGATGTAATTATTATTATATTAATATATTAGTTTTTATTTTTTAATTATTACATTATTATTATTATTATTCAATGTAAAATATCTCAATACCAATTTTGATCAAGTCACTAAGCATTTTTCAAATATATTCAAATTAACAAAACTCATAGTTAAGTTACCCAAAGCCAAATTTTACCCCCAAAAACAAGTATACGGCTTTATTTGTCAAGGTTAATGTCAAACAATCCCCAGATACATATTTTAAGCTAAAGATAGCTACTTTCAAAATAATTCTATTTTCAAAAATCACTTTCAGTAAAATACTCTTTATCGAATTTTATCAATAACAAGTATCAGGGTTATTTTTCACTACACTCCGAATATAGCCATTTAGAACCAAATCGTTAAGCCATTTTAAAAATATTTCCAAACCACCCATAAACTGAGCTTTTACCTAAAACAAAATATAGGCTACAGCGTTATTTTCGTGTCAAACATTCCAAGAAACTATTTAAAATATATCCAGGGCATTTTTCAATTATTTCAAGTTTTTTAAAAGTCATTCATCAGTAAACTATCCATGAATGAGTTTTTACCCCCAAAACAAGAATGCACTATTATTTATCATGACAACACTCCACAGATACCCGTTTGGAACCAAATCGTTGGAGCCATTTGTAAAATATTTCAAATTATTGAGAAATCACCCAACAGTAAACCACCCTTCAACAAAATTATGCCCAAAAACTAATTATATAGTGCTAATTTTTCATGTCAAACAAATATTAGATATGCATTTCAAACAAAATCGTTAAAGCCATTTTCCAAAAATGTTGGACTAAAAATAATACTATCTTTAAACTAGCTTATTTGAATAGATCTGTGGATTTTTGTTGTTGTATAGACCTATAGTATCCATCAAACCATTTTAGATCCGTGAACAGGAACAGACTGACAGACAGACACGGGTACAGACAGAATTATAAAATCCAATTTTTTGAGTTTGTGTTCATATCAAACGTTAATATTTGTTATAGTTTCCAGATCAAACTTTTTCACGATCACAATATGAGAGAAGTAAAACTTCAAAAATTTAATTATAGTCGCATTTCCTTCCGTGCCAAATGGACTTAAACCAGAGCGAGCTGTGTGCTACTATAACTGTCAATACAGTGGCCAAGTGACGTTTATCGCTACTATGGTAACCAGTGATATCTGACTAGTAGGTGAAGGGTTAGGCAAAGCGACACCTCACAGTATCCATGTTTCATGGCTTGACTAGGAGGCCCAGTGTGTGTGAACACAGGAGGATTCGAAAATCTATGTACAGACTTTAATTGGAGTTAGGGAACACTAAAACTAACCGTTTTGGTTAACGAATGCTTGTCCGCAGACGTCACACCTTTCTGCTAGAAAGAACTGTTGGGCGGCGCCGCGTCAAATGGCTAATTTTTCGTCATTCGTAACACGGACTTAGTACATGCATCCACGTTTGCGAGGCAAATCATAAATATTTATTCTGTTATCATTAAATATTATTAGTACAAAACAGTTTCTAATTTCAAATGAAAATCAGTTAATTCTGTGTCCCCCCCCGCCTCCTCAACCCAATAATAGCTGGTGACGCCTATGGCGCTCTGCCTAATGCGTTTACTAACCAGATTTGGTAGCTTTGTCAGTTCAAATCCCAGTCAGGTGGAAGTTACTTTGTGTGAAATTAGGTGTGGTACGAGGATTTCTGAAGTCTCAAAGTGTGGTCCCAGGTGTAACAACCCTTGTCGTATTAAGAGCCTTAAAAAACTGATGTACTTATATAAAAATGGTGTATACTAGTTTAAGTATTTTTCTTGTACCTTTATTTTGTTATTGTTAAAACAGTAAGGCAGTATTAATTAAATTTTTATCTGTCCATGACCTTGTATACAATGTATAAAGGATATATATTTAAATTAGAAATCTTAGGAGCACTTTTAATGTGCATAACGACAGACGTTTGAATATCGAGTCTTAAGCTTGGCCTTAAAAAATGTAGCCAGTGTAAGAAACCTATATTATGTGCTTTATATTTTAGTTAAGCTTCATATATTTAAAGTTTTTTACTAACATTATTTATGAGCTAGGTAGGGGTAGGAAAACCCCTCTACCCTCGAATAACCTTGTTTATGCTTAAGCTTTGCACAAACAACAGTCATAGGGCCAGTTTCATAGTCAGATTTAGTACGCCTAAAGTGCGAGTCGATACTAAATACAGGACGACACCGACCTAGACCAAAATGGAATGGGCCAGTTTCGCATATGAAACTGGCCCATTCCATTCAATTTTAGGTAGGTGACGTCTTGTATTTAGTATAGCGCTGCACTTGAGGCGTACTAAATCTGACTATGAAACTGGCCCATAGTTTGAATTAGGTCATTTCCTGAAATAAAGTATCTTATTTAATTTTGTCCAATCCATACAAGTTTTTTCATTATCTTTTTGGTTTACAGTAACTGATGAATTGAATATGTCAAACCATTCATTAAATAATTTTAAGATACTTATGGTTGGAAGTACATTTATAGCAGATTTGCTTCTTTTAAATGCATAAACCAGTGAGTACTTTTGCTCGTCCGTAGGCTCGACTCTGACGTCATCCTCTCTCTTGGCTGACCTTGGGGATGCGCAGGCACCGACCTTGTACTCGTATATTCCTAGTACTAAGAGTTAGAGAGTTAGGAATTTCAAATTAGTGGTCAGGGAAATGGGTGTGGTGTGGGGGTAGGGGGAGACACTCCAAATTCCTAAGCTCACAGAAAAAACTTGATTGTGCTAGTAAACCTTAGTTTTGCAGAGGAAAAAAACCTAAAAATAAACTAACACAAAATCCAAAGATTATCTTAAAGACGAAAAAACAGCGTTGCGATTGCCAAATATCAAAGGCTAAGTAAGCTAGCACCTATCCAGGAGCGACATAATAATTAAATAAACAACTTTTGGTAACATGGTTCAATGAACCTTGATGTTCTTTAGGAAACCGTTATGTTCATTTATTCATTATGTCTCTGTAAGAGTTTATTACTTCACTTACGCTCTTTGATAAACCGTTATGCTATTTTTTCAACATGTTTCTGTAACAACGTATATTACTTCGTTTTACTTATCTTATGATCGAGCTTAGGCGAATATTGTGTTGTTAATGGATTACGTTCCTTTTTGCACTCAGTTTAATCGTTGACTGTATATGTACACAAGAGGTGTCCAGCCCAGCTAATAAAATTGATGGTCTTTGGTTAATCAAAAATATCTCACCACTAGGAACGCTGGTGTTTTCCTACGCCAGAAAATATTACTCTGATAGCCTAGAGGTAAATAGGCTAAATAAAATATTATCTTTATTTATTTTCTTTGTCTCTCTCTACAAGCGACCTCAAAAGGTGGGATTAAGAAGTACTTTACTCTTTCCTTCCTAAAAGTAATAGAAGAACTTAAAAAAGCAAGGCTGGACAAAATATTCATTGTTTCCAGGCGGCTTTCACTTTGGCTCGTTTTCAGAGCCACTAAAATAATTTGCTTTAAGTTTCGCGAGTTGTACACGAGGACCTAATATTTTGCTTTTTCTATGAAAGATATTTATAATTTATAGTTCTTATAAATTGTTGTATAAATTTGAGTGCGCTATCATATTTATTGTTAATTTTTTCTTAAGGTGGATATTTCTTTCCTCCAAATGGTGCTCTAAGGCAAGACAAATTTCATAAACCTGAAGTATTTTATTTAGGTCCTATAGTAGATTACTTAAGTTGCCCCACCCTACCCCCAAATTAAATACATATATTTGGCACCTTTTTTTATATCCTAGCCCCAGACCATTGTTGTGGAAACGGCGAGAGCAAGTTAAGGGTACTCCCACCATCAATTGATTTTTTAAATGTTGATATAAAAGTTTTATTTTTCAGCCAAGTATAGCATTGGGCCCCGTAATATGTTTTCAAGGGAAAATAAATGGTACGGAACTCCGCACGGACTTTCTCGCTCTATTGTTTAAAAATGGAGATATTTACTAAAAGCTTGTAATATATGTGAAACGAAATAATATATACTAGCAAACACAAGCATATATTACACTATATCTATGTAAAACATTTTTTGAGTCCCGGTTTTAAATCTTATAATTTTATTTTTTGAAAGAATTAATGTCCTCATTTGTATGTTTGAACCGATAAAAAAATCAATATTTGGTCCACAAGAGTCAACACTTCGTATTAAAATTTTGACTTCCGGTTAACATTTTCGACATTTTATTAGGTGTTGCACATCTTCATGTCATTGCATTGCTATTAAATTCCTCATTTATAAATTTTGACCAATAAAAAATGTAAATACTGACTATTGAGTCCAAAATGGAGATAGATCATTGTTGTACAAACATTTCTCCTTAGAGGTTTAAGGAAAAATAACAAACTTTATGAGATACTTATATTTGATTACTCTGTGGCATTGGAGAATTATTTCGTTAAAATTTAAGTAGTTTCTCTTTACAACTAAAGCTCACAAAATTGTATTAATATATTTGCCAATATCTCAGAAACTGTTGGTTTTATAAAGATATATTTCATATAAAAGTTTTTTATTTTTAATAGTACGACAATTTTGCAATGATAAGTATTTAGTATCTCAAATAGTTGCGTAGATACGGAAATTTACGCTTCTGTAAAGTACCCTAAAAGTCATTTTCATGGAAAAATGAAAATATCCACTTTATTTATAATTTTAATCAACGCCTAGATACGAATTTTAATCAAAATCGTAAGAGCCAATTTTGAGAAAATAGATTTTTTCTCTTTTTGCCCTTTGTTAAACTACTCTTAATTTTAATTTGAAACAGACACACAAACAGATGGCATTGCAAATACAATTTTTAAGGGTTCGGGGGTTCATGAGACGTCAACATCCATCAACATTTCAGGTTAGATTTTTTTTTTTACGGTCGCATTACTTTATCTACAGTGTTCGAAAAGTAAAAAATATGTATTTGCGTATAGCTTGAAAGTTATTGGTTTTATAAAATTATACTTCGAATAAAATATCTGTATTATAAATAGATTTACATATTTGCAATGTTAAGTAATTTAATATCTCAAATACTTTCGGATATATGATTTAAAAAAAAGATAATTTACGCATCAGACCGGAGCCCTTAAAGTCATTTTGCCGAAATATTAAGAGTAACCATTTTGTTTGGAATATTTATAAATGTTTAGAAATAAAATTTAATCAAAATTGTTTGAGCCGATTTTAAGAATATTGACTCTTTCTCTTTTTGCCCTTCAGTAAACTACCCTTAGTTTTAGGGCTGAGCTGTCTAGAATGCTAGACTCACATTGCATTTTGGTCCCAGCCAACGGGAATTGGAGTTCGAACTCCCTCCTGGCTGCATTGGGAGTGGTGTTTTTCATGTGAATTTCCCTTCAATTTTCTCATTCTATGTCCTTGCTTATGTGGTTGCACTTCCCCTAAAACTACCCTTCTAATCCTCTGTCTTTGGATGCATCCATTAATATTTATTAGATCAAACACATTAATTTCAATAATATTCTATTTTTTTTAGCACTTTGCTTTACAAACTATTCGAGCTATACGCTTAAGTACTAATTACACTAATGAGCTAGGAATTGGGAAGGTTGAATATAGAGGAAGTGAACCCCATTTTCGTGGAAGAAGAGTGGAAAAACATTTAGGAAAACCCCACACCCCCGGTTCACCCGAGTGAGATTGAACCTCGATCTCCCCGTCCTCGGCAGTCTAGCTCAAGACGAAACTAGCGCGTTAGCTAACTACGCCACCGAGGCGGGTAATGTTAATAATAATTTCAATTTAACTTTTCTTCATTATATTTCTGGTCAACAGTTACAAGATCCATAACAAATCAGCCTGAAAAGTACACAAGTACCTGATATGTTAGCATAAATACATAATAAAATAGAATAAACAATCACACAAAAGCTTAGTAATGATACATAACAAATAAAGTTACTAAAAGATAAGAAAAATATAATAATAAACTACTACAATAAAGAATAATAGTGAAAATCAATTAGCATTGATATAGTTTCAAAAACAAAAAATAAAAACAGCAAATCATAATAATGCAGATCTAAATATTTGTGATAAAAGTCGAATTTGACAAATATATAATTTGCGTTATGAATATAACGGTATTTAGGGCTCACCTTGTAAGAGTTATTGAGAGAAAATATCTTTGGATTACGAGAGACCCGAGAAGGGACATAAATACCGGAATGATCAAGGGCCAGTTTAATAAAAATGTTATTATTAAAAACATTAGATCAAAAAGGGCATCTACAATAATAATAACAAGAATGATGATAATAATAAGTTACATTTTATTACTAACTATAAATTTAATTAGTTCTAAAATTAATTGCTTTCACCCTATTTACAATTAAATATGTTATATATGACATTACTTTTATAATCCTCTCTAAGTTTATCATTTTTTTAGATTTGGATTTAATTTTACTTCTACCTTCACAGTAGCTGCGTACTACGAAGCTTATACAGGATTAAAAATGGTGGCATACTTTTAAAAACGGCCGAGTATAAAAAAAAAAGATGATGAAAGAATTATTGTTGTGTTCATAGAGTTTGTGAAACTGCGACAGTCGTTACAGTATATGTGTGTGTGTGTTTACGCGTGTGGGGTGCGATTGCTCCAAATTACGTTGCATGTGTTCCACATGTGTCGTTATTGGCTTCACACATATGAACAACAGCTGGACAAATTGAGCGGCTCTCACAAAGCTGCCCAGATAAGCCGTTTAAAATAAAAACCTAAAATATACCCGCCATTCCAATAGTTTCATTTTTTGCTTAGTCTACTTAGTTGATGTAACTACCATTGTGTAAAAAACTACAACGCGAACGAATGTGTATACAATTATAATAGCTTCTCCAAATAATTCATATTTTTTTATTTAATAAATTTCAGGTATAACTGTTCTATTTAATATAGTGTATTGCAATCGATAACTACATCTGTGCGTGTAAATCTTGTAGCATTAGAACAAAAAATATGTGTTTTACTAAAATTGATACAGACAAACATTTTTCCTCTTTCATTGTTAAATAAAATATATACAGATTTTCTAGTGTGTAAGAAAGCTATAGTAGTATGCTTAGTATATTAATACATTTTAAAACAAACAAACAAACTTTCTTTTTTACTTTCTCATTTCAAGTGATCGTGAAAAAAAATCTCGAGATTATGACGAAACTTGACGTTTTATGTGAACACGAACCCAAATAAATGGTACGGAACTCCGCACTGACTTTTTCGCTCGATTCTCTAAAAATGAAGAAATTTACTCAAAGCTCGTCCTACTTACGTAAAACTTTTTTGACTCCCGGGTTTAAATTTTATAATTTTATGTTCAAATAATTAAAGTCTTCATTTGTATATTTGGACAAAAAAAATCGATATTGGTTCTACAAGGGTCAACACTTCGTATTAACATTTCAACTTGCGATTAAAATTTTTGACATTTTATTAAGTGTTGTACACCTTCACATAATTGCGTTGCTATTAAATTCCTCATTTTTAAATTTTGACCAGTAAAATAGGTAAATATTGAGTGTTGAGTCTAAAATGAACGAGATAAATCATCGCTGCACAAATATTTATTCGAAGAGGTAAAAGGATAAAGAACATAAACTTTTTGAGAGACTTACTTATTTACTTACTCTATGGAATTAAATAATTATTACGTTAAAACTTAAGTAGTATCTCTGTACAACTAAAGCTCACAAAATTGTATTAGTAAATTTACCAAGATCTAAGAAAATATTGGTTTTATAAAAATATATATTTAAAATAAAAGTTTTATTTATTTATAATAGCACTACAATTTTGCTATGATAAGTTATTTAGTGTCTCCACTAGTTGCAGAGAAATTGATATTTCTGCCTCTGTGAAGTACTCTAAAAGTCATGTTCATAGGAAAATGAAAATAGCCATTTAGTTTAAAATCTTAATCAACGCCTATATACGAATTTTAATCAAAATCGTTAGAGCCGATTTTAAGAAAAACGTTCTTTTCTCTTTTCATCCTATAGTAAACTACTCTTAATGTTAGGGTTAGACAGACATACAGACAGACAGCATTGCAAAAATAATTTTTTAGGGTTTAGAGGGTCATGAAAAGTCGACATCCATCAACATCTTGGATTTGATTTTTATGACGGTCGCAATACTTAACCTTAAGTGTTAATAAAGTTAAATATATATATATATATTTGCGTATAAGCTTGAAAACTATTGGTTTCATAAAAATATGCTTGGAATAAAATATTTTTATTATAAATAAATCTACATATTTGCCATGATAAGTAATTTCATATCTCAAAGAGTTATGGAGATATTAAAAAAATTAGAATTTAAGCATCTTTATGAAGCCCTTAAAGTCATTTTGACGAAAAATTGAGAGTAGTCATTTTGTTTTTAATATTGATCATTACATATAAATGAAATCTATTTAAAATCGTTAGAGCTGATTTCGACAAAATAGATTTTTTCTCTTCTCACCCTTAAGGAAACTACCCTTAGTCTTAGGGTTTGATATCTAATTCCAAAAACCCCTCGAAGCAACCCTATGAAAACCCCAGATAACAGGTTTTAGCCCAATCAGTAAAATAATTTAGGCTCTAGCCCGAAGCACAAACAGATGGCAGTGCAAAAAACACTTTTTCTGATTCGGGTATTATGAAACGTCGACATTCATAAAAAAAATCTCGAGTTCAATTTTCTCGAAGATCACAATACTTTCTCTATCTGTAAGATAGCGAGAAAGTAGAAATTGGATTTTACATTTCAGTCTGTCCCCATGTTTGTCTTCCTGTCTGTAGTCCTTGTCCACAGATACAAAATGGATTGACGGAGTTTATTCAAACTTGATATTTATATTTTATAGATTTATACCAATTTTTTGATCTTAGCCCTTCAGTTAAGGGCTGTTTACCGATGAATCTTTTTTTTAGTTACAAATTCTTCGAAAATGGATCTAACGATTTTGTTTAAAAGGCGTATGTATCAATGATTTGTTTGATATGACAAATATAAATATATAATTGCTTTTTGGGCAATTTTTTTAAGGGTAGTTTATTGAATACTGATTTTTTTATTCGAGTATTTAAAAAAAATTTCTTTTGAGATTTGGTTTAAAATGTATATATGTTAAGTTGATTGTATAATAAATATTTCTATAGATTGGTTTTCCTAAAAAAAAACTCATTTAATAGTAGTTATCTAATGACTGATTTTAGTAAAATCTTAAATTTTATTTTAATATCTCTAACTAGTTAGTTCAAAATTGGTATAGGGAGAATATTCTACACCATAAATAATCACGTATCTTCGTTTATTTAGAATAAATTAATTTGAGAGTAATTTACTTACAACAAATCATGGAAAATTGGATTTTTTTGGAAAATGACCTTGAATATTGGATTCAAAATGGGAATCTGTGAATAGTTTTTCATGATAAATAAGAATAAGTTTTTATTTTTACAACCAACAAATGATGTTAGGGTAGTTTATAAATAATTTATTTTTGAAAATTTGAATTTTGTTAAATATATTTGAGCAATTTGGTTTTAAATTTATACATGAAGAGTGATTGTTTGTGATGATATGTTGGTTTTATGAGGAAAACATACTTAAGAGTAGTTTACTCAAAAATTACTTTTTTAAATTATCTTGGAAGCTTCACTATACAATATGAGAAAGTTTGTGTGATCGTGTCGTACCATTTATTTTCATATGTGTACTTTGTTTTGTATGTCATAAACGTGAGAAATAATGGGATAATAAAACATTTTAAGGATAGCTACATATCATTTTTTCATTTCGTACATACACGCATTCCATTTATTGTTTAAAAAGGTTTTACATTATATATTTTTGTTTTGTAACATATTTTGCAATAATAATTAAGAATTATGATAAAATACCCAATATTCCATTTTGCTGTTTTAAACTCTCATAGTCACATAAAATAAAAAATACAATAATTATAATCATAAACAAATTGGACACACTCGCAAAAAAAAACAGGTCGCTAGCCCTGGCTAAGCCTTTGTAGTGATGACTTCATATAATTAACTACACAAATATTTGGATATAATTTAAATAATGTTTAGTTATTTTATAAACGTCATTATTTACAAATATAAAAGCCATTTGACGCTTTTAAGTCAAACTATTTTAAACGTGATTTGTTACTTGCCTTAGAAATTCATTTTTAATCATTGACAATTTTTTTTATTTCAAGACCCAATGCGACAAAATAAATTTATATCAAACTAATCTAAAAAGTTGTCGTTTAGTATCTCATATAAATTAATGACACTGAAACACGAGTTCTAGTAGAAATTTGATTTAAAGTCATCAGACTGTTTTTTAATTTGCGTGTTTTTTTTAACTGAACATAAAAATGTAATATTTGCAATACAAAATAACATGTTAACTATTTGAAACGTCGCGCTTTTAGTGCATTGGCGCGAATCGTAATACATGCACTTTGACATGATGGTAACAGCTTTTAGCAGTCTGATTGCAGAAAGTGTCAAACGCGATCCTTTTCACAACGCCACAAAGCACACATTGGCACAAACACACACGCGGACAAAAGGACGCCGTATCTATTTATTTTTTCGCCCGTCTATTTAGTCTCATGAATGTTTCACATGAGTGGCCTAACTTTTAAAGGACACTAGAGAGTGACATTAAAATTAAAACTATTTTTAACTAAACACTCTTCTTTTAAAAACATTTTGAAAATTATGTAACAAATGGTTAAGCATTTACAAACTATGGAACATTTTCTATTTTATTTTGTATTAAAATATTTCTTTAAAGATAGTTATTTTTTAAATCATTTTTGACCTCATATCCCCCACGTAAGGGTTTGTGAGTTTTCCACTAACCCTCCCCTCATCCCTCTATCATACGTAAATTATTACGATTTGATAAATTATATTATTTTAATCGTTTAATTATTTCGATTGCAGTAAAGTAAATGAAATATAGGTGAAATTTTATGGTTATATATTTATTTTCTGACAAAAAACCCCGCATATTTTGTCTTACCACAAACATCAATAAAAAAACCTCACGTAAGATGTATCCTAGCCCCGTCTCCCCTCGTAAGAAAATACTTAAAAGTCCTACCCCCCTCCCCTCCCACAAAAAAACCATACGTAACTTAAGTACAGCCTCTAGCCGCATTTAATGACATTATTAAAGTAGGGTTGAGGAAGTAAAGGCTATTGTTACTCAGTTCACCATTTAATATAAATTTGAACAGAATTCTAATACATTTTTACTTCTCCTATCTTACGGGTTAGGAAAGCTATGGTGATCGTCAAAAATTCCGAACTCGAGATTTTGATGGAATTTGACGTTTCATGACTTCCTGAATCCGAAAAAGATGGTTTTGTTTCCCTCTGTCTGTCTGTCTGTCTGACTCCAATAGAGCCTAAACTATTTTCCGATAGCGAAACTTGATATCTAGGTTTTCTAGGTTGCCCGGGGGTTTGGAATTGGGTATCTACCCCTAATTATAGGTGTTTACTGAGAAAACTGAAAGTCGATTTTCTCAAAATCGGCTCTAACGATATTTGATTAATTTCATTTTATGATCATTATAAATATTCCAAACAAATGGCTATCTTATATTCGAAATGGCTTTAGAGATCCCGGTCTGATGCGTATTTAACATTTTATAATATCCGAAACTACTTGAATATGAATTATTAGCATTACAAATTTTTTATTTCGATATACAAATATTTATTCGAACATATTTATAAATCATAATTTTCATCTATACCAATTATATATTTTTTTTTAGCTTTTTGGACATTAAAGCTTAAGTATTGCGATCGTAAAAAAAAACTAACCTGAAATGTTGATGGATTTCGACATCTCATGACCCCCCGAACCCTAAAAAATAGTCTTTGCAATGCCGTCTGTCTGTGTGTCTATTAAAACTTAAAATTAAGGGTAGTTTACTGAAGGGAAAAAAGAGAAAAAGTCGATTTTCTAAAAATCGGCTCAAACGATTTTGATTAAATTTCATTTATAAAACATTAATAAATATTCCAAACAAAATGGCTACCCTCAATATTTCGGCAAAATGGCTTTAAGGGCTCCGGTCTGATGCGTAAATTAACATTTTTTATAATAGCTCCGAAACTATTTGAGATATGAAATTACTTAGCATTACAAATATCTATATATATTTATAATACAGATATTTTATCCGAAACATATTTTTATAAAATCAATAACTTTCAATTTATACGCAATTATATGAATTTTTTTTAACTTTTTGGACATTAAAGTTTAAGTATTGCGACCGTAAAAAAAATATAACCTGAAATGTTGATGGATGTCGACGTCTCATGACCCCCCGAACCCTAAAAAATAGTCTTTGCAATGCCGTCTGTCTGTGTGTCTATAAAAACTTAAAATTAAGGGTAGTTTACTGAAGGGCGAAAAGAAAAAAAATTTGGTTTTCTCAAAATCTGCTCAAACGATTTTGATTAAAATTCGTATCTAGGCGTTGATTAAGATTATAAATAAACTGGATATTTTCATTTTCCTATGAAAATGATTTTAAGGGTACTTTACAGAAGCGTTAATTTCCGTATCTCCACAACTATTGGAGAAACTAAACAACTTATCATTGCAAAATTGTAGGACTATTAGAAATAAAAAACTTTTATTTGACATATATTTTTATAAAAGCAGCAGTTTCTGAGATATTTGCAAATATATTAATACAATTTTGTGAGCTTTAGTTGTAAACATATACTACTTAAGTATTAACGCAATAATTCTCCAATGCCATAGAGTAATTAAATATAAGTATCTAAAATAGTATGTTATTTTTCCTTAAATCTCTTAGGAGAAATGTTTGCATAGCAATGATCTATCTCCATTTTAGACTCAATAGTCAATATTTACATTTTTTATTGGTCAAAATGTATAAATGAATAATTAAATATCAATGCGATGACTTGAAGATCTTCAACACCTTATAAAATGTTCAAATTTTAACCAGAAATCGAAATTTTCATTAGAAGTGTTGACCCTTGTGGAAGACATTAAACTGTTTGAAATGCTGTTAGGTGGACAAAGATGCGCCTCTTTTCTCATTGATTCTATATCATTGTATATTATTTTATGCGTGTTCTTATGTGGAGTGGTGATGATACAATGTACATTATTCCGTTCAGAAATCTTACGAGTTTATAGAAAGAGAGAGAAAGTCTGTGCGGTCTGCCGTACCATTTATTTAAAAGTCGATCTTTCAAATATCTATCATCAGTAAGCTGCCATTATTTATTTTTTTAGAAAAATATACATATGTTCCTATATTTTTTATGATAAACCATCCCTAAGTACTCATTCTATGCAAAACCGTGGGTGCAATTTTCGAAAATATTCACAATCACTCTTCATTAAACTCTCATCAAATAAATTTCTTCGCGACAAACAGATGAATATATCAATCTATCGTTTAAACCACTCCCCAAACATCCATTTTAAACATTATTTTCAAGGCCTTTTTTGAAAGAAAAAACTTCCAATATTATGTATGTCTAAACCACACTTAAGTATTCCCCCTCCCCCATGCCCCGAAATATAATCATAAAGCGTTATTTATTAAGTAAAATGCTCCCCGTATATACATTTTAAACGAATTAATTATATGCATTTTCAAAATATTTAGAATTTTCAAAAATCATTTAACAGTAAACCACTCTTAATTGTAGTTATATAGTTGAAATTATAATTTCACCTCGAGTATGACATATAAATATGTAGTTCTAGCGGGCCCTCTTCAGTGGCTGCATGGTCTAACGCGCTACTCTCGTGTGGGACTAAACTGCCGAAGATGTGGAGATCGGTGTTCGATCTCGGTCGGGTGCACTGAGGGTGGTTTTGCCTGAATGGTTTTCCACTTTCTTTCCACGCAAATCTGGGTGCACTTCCTCTTAATTAAACATACCTTATCCCTAGACCATTAGTGTAATTAGTACATAAGAGTATAACCCGGACGGGTAGTAAGATGCGGTCCTAAAAAAAAGTTCAAATGAAAGCCATCAAACCATTACGACTGTAGCTTCAGATAGACAGATATACAGAGGGATGACTAGACAAACATGGGCACAGATGGAATTATAGGATACACTTTTTTTGGTTTGGGGGTAAATTAAATTACAATGTCTACCATAATTTCTATTTTAGAAAGTAAAATGGTAGGTCTATATACTTAATTCATGTTACTCAAATAGTTGGGAGGTTAATTAATATTTAATTGGCAATATACTGTAAAAATACTTTCACCTTTTTTTGACTTGGAACTATTTTTTTTATTTATCTACTTTTATTTAAGCTATAGAGAAGAGTATATTATTTTTAAATTTGTCTATTACAAAGCGCTCGTATTTTTAACACAATTTTTGAATCGACTACACAAGGTTTAGTTATTAAAATGAATTTGTAAATGACCATTTACAGCTACAACTGCTTTATGCAGTATTTAATGACCTTTCATGAGGAAATAATATTATTACGTACAAAATGTATCCCCTAAGGATGTTTGAATGCTCCAGCTCACTTTAGTAACAGAAGAATAAAAATCCCTACTATAAAAATAACGGAATGTGTAGGTTTTCATATGAAATCTTTCATTATTTACTCAGGAAATAGTTAAAAAATATTTATTCTAGTTTGAGCTATATATGAATTATGAAACGATGTTTAACCAACTGAAACTAAATATAACAGTAAATCGCTTTGGATGTCCGTCATTCAGTCTCTTCCCCCCCTTCCCCCCGTATATACTGCCTGTACGGGCTATGGTACGATGAAGGTATAAGTAAAGAGCAGAAAGGTACCCGCATTCGTGTGGAGAAAGAATGAGACATAATTTAAAGGAAAGAAACGTGGCTGTACTCGATCTAAAAAACACCCCCCCCCCCCCCCCCCCCCCGTCAACGTCAAACCACACAATATAAACTGATTGCTTCGCTCACATGTCCATGCCCATATTTCTATATTGACGATCAGTTTTGTTTTTAAATAATTCACGCTATAATTTACTTTGGCTCATTTGTGGGTCAAATAAGTACATATTCTTGTGAGAGCTATACCAACTTTATACACCTAAATTACATTTTTTATCACATCTATTTATTTGTTGATGTACCACTGTGTGATTAAAACTGGATTCATAAATAAATAATAAATTTGAATATCAGCTTGAAAATTGTTTAAATTGATTCACACATGAATCACATAAATAAATGCGTGAAAATTTGACAAAACGTTTTTAAATATGAATTATAAAGTCTAGAACATGAACTTTACCTAGGTTTGGGCTGCTATAGAAAGATGTAACTTTCCAATCCTTGATACGGGACCAAAAGTTTTTCTGAGCTGTTATTTAGTAAAAGTTATAGAAACCACTGATAAGCAACCTATTTCTTGGATCAGTGTTTATCAAACTGTGGGGCGCGTACTTGACGTAAACTATTTTTTAAATAAGCAAGTCCTTTAAACAAATTAACTCGTATTACATAACGTAATGGAATTTTATATAAGCCTTTTTTTTTACCTATTTAAAGGTTTTGTTTAATATACCACTAAGGCATTATGAAAAATTGGCACAACACTTTATATTTTAAAAGAGAGCGGTTATTAGTTATATTCTTATTCTATGAGTTGAAAGGGGTGCTGCAATTATTTTAGAAAATAAGATGTTTTTAGCAACCTTGTAGGAAGTAACGGGGATGGTAAGGTTAATAACCTGATATCCAGGTATTAAGGATTATTGTGAGAGTCGCCGTCAAACAAAAATAGCTTCCTAAAAGCTATTAAGAGGGGTGGGTTTCTTCCCTTGTCTTAGACCACGCTAAAGGTCAGGGGGACAGTTAGTTTCGTCCATGTTGGATCTTGAAGACCAATGGGAGTGTTTTTCTCATATTAAAAAAAATCAAATGATTCGATTAGGAGACTGGTTAATCACCGTGCTTGCGCCAAGGACGCTCCCGGGTCAACTGTTGGGAGTCCAGTTTGTGAATCTTTGATCCAAACCTTGCGTTAACCGCGCGTCTATTCGCCGCGGGTCGAATTAGTAGAATAGAAAAACAGGCGTGATAATCAAACGTAATTAGATTACATCGCGTACAAATCAATTAATATTGTGAATTGATCTTAAATCTGTTGACGGCCACTCTCACACTAACCACGACGCGTGACGTGTATCGAGTGAGAAATATTAGAAGCCAACCAATATAATAAATAGTAATTGAAATATATTATTTCGTTTAACACACTAGATAAAGGATTGGTGCAAGTGAATAATAATAAAAAAGAAGAATTTATATAAATGAAGTTTTATTATTTTAACCAACAACGCAGCCACTATACGATCATTACAAAACTATAGATTGGACAAATAAACATTCATTCCGTGTCGACCTCATTTAATTTGCGAAACCATTACGATCATCTACAGGCTGGCCACGAAAGCGAGTGTATTAGCTGATGTCCGTTTATGCGCGTAGCAGGGTTCCGTTGGTTAGTCCACAGCCTCGAATTAGGTACCGGTACATTATTTTCTAAACTTCAGGAAACACTACCTCAGATCTAATCGTAAATAACCTTTGTGTTGAACGGAGTAATGTACGGACCGACAATTTGAGATAGTTTTAAAACCAATACAATCTTAGGGAGGATCTCGCTAAATATCGTTTTCAAACATACTGTTATAAACGGTCTCCCCTGCCCGCTTTGGTTATCTCACGGTCTAAACAAAATTGATGGGCCTGTACGAAAAAAAATATGGTTAAAAATTTTCAACTCTCTATTTCTCCTGTAGAAATTAGTTATTAGAAGGACCGTGATTTTTATTACCTAAAAAATTATCAAAAAAATACCTATAAAATTACTTAGAAATTCTAAAAAATTAGCAAAATTTTCAAAAAAATAACTTAAAAAATATGGGGAAAAAATTCGTAATAAATCCACGCAACTAAATGTAAAATGCAATAAAAAGCCTTTAACAACTAAACTGTTGCATTCTGCTAAATATAACATTGCTATACAAATATCTGCTTCAGAATTTATAGCTACCCCTTCCAAGTTCCAACATAACCCTCTACAGTATAGTTGCAGGGGTGACCTGGTGGTCTAGGGGTAAGGTGTCGGACTTCTGAGCTGGCGACCGGGGTTCAATCCTCGGTCCCGGCACAGATTTATCTGATTACCAAACCCTTCCTTCACCTCTGACAAGATGTGTATTAATCACAACCTGTGAATGTGAGGAATGCCAGGCCTCCACCGTGGTTCGGATTCCACGTTAAACTGTAGGTCCTCCATTTCATCTCACAATCACCCTACCATTACACATTAGCGTAAGTGCGTATAACCCGAACGGGTAGTAAGACGCGGTGCTAATAATAATAATAATAATATAGTTGCAGTCTCACCAGGAATGTGTATTTTACAACCTAACACGCAAAAAGAACACAAAGACAAAGTTCATGGCCTACACTATCTTCTCATTCTGACAACTGTGTGTAGAAAAAAAAAAGTTTCAGTATTTATACTTTTATAAAATAGTGATATAAATATTTTTAATTTACTTGTTAATCGGGAGTGCCTTAAAATGACTTAAAAGTGACTTTAAAAAGACTAAAAAATGACTAAAAAATGACGCAAACCAAGAAAAGATGACATTAAATTCCAAAATGAACAAAAATGCCCAAAAAATGACATAAAATTTAAATTTCAACAACTAGAGGATTACGACCAGTGTTTATGTATTTATGATAATTATATGTGATGAACCAATAAAAAGATGACTTGTCATTAAAATCAGGGCCCTGGTTATCAGTCTAATTTAATGAACACGATTGTCTGTTTGCTAAATCTTTTGCGGGCCAGATAGAATAAGTCGGTGGGCCATAGGTTGCTGACCGCTGGTCTAAGTCGTCACTTTCCCAATAGATTACCAATTATAGGAAAATCAATGTTCGAATCCCGGCTGAGTGAAGGGACTGAGTGGTTTTTCCACTCTCGCTCTCTCTCTCTCTTGCTATCAACTCAAACGTGAGTATACTTTCTCTAAATTCAACCTTCCTCATCCCTAACACATTATTGCAATTAATATATATATGTGTGTGTGTGTGTGTGTGTGTGTGTGTGTGTGTGTGTGTGTGTGTGTATAGCCCGAGCGGATAGTAGGATGTGATGTTTAAAAAATAAACAAGTCCCCCCAGTGCAACTGGTCTCCCAAAGAAGCGATGCAGAGGACACTTTGTACAATGTTCCAGTATGATCCCCGTAGGATCCAAGCTGAGCTACGCAGACTCTGAGAAAGGCAATTCATTACGAGAACGTTTGTGACGCAGCAGCCAGACCATTACAAAGCTTTGCAGGCTTACAGTCCATCGTGATAAATAGTGTCGACTACTCCCGGGCAAACAGCGCGATAGAGAGATTAGTAGCAAATTGAAGACGAGCCATCCTTCCTTTTCCTACCTGCGGACCGGAGCTTTTCAAACTGGGATCTGTAGCTACTAATTGAATTTTACTTTAAAGGATATTCTAGTTCAAAACTGGTGTTCACAGTTTATGGACGTACATTTATATGCTTATTTTTTATTTTAACTAGCGGTATTTGACTCGCATCGGTGAGCACGTGGTCTAATATTAAAACTCGTTGTCTGATTTGCTGGTGACGGTGAGGTTGACGCTTGAATCGCGGCAGGATGTATTAACTATTTCTTTCTTACATCCACATTTTTTTAGGAAAGTCTGACGATTAGAAAAGTTCCTAGGTCGACTTACACGTATTCATACGTCAAGTCATCTTATCTGCAGATATCACTCTTAATAGATATAATAAATACCCACAAAATAAAACTAAAATAAAATTAGTAAAATGTTATCAAATTGGACATCCAAAAAATATGTTTGTATTTTCTAAAAGGTCTTTACTATGAAGATTTGACTGTAAATGGTTTCCCCCTCCCAAGACACAAGTTTGATAGCTCCTCTAACGTTTACCTTCCCCATCCTTACCGCATTAGTGTAATTTTTTTTTTTTAGCACCGCGTCTTACTACCCATTCGGGTTATACGCTTAAGTACTAATTACACCAATGGATTAGGTAAATGGGAAGGTTTAACTTAGAGGAAGTGAACCCGCATTTGCGTGGAGGGAGAGTGGAAAACCATTTAGGAAAAACCACTCCCAGTTCACCCGACCGAGATACGAACCTCGATCTCCCCGTCCTCGGTGGTCTGACTCAACACGACTGGCGCGTTAGCCAACTACGCCACCGAGGCGGGTATTTGTGTAATTAAATGTGCATAGTGCGGACGGGTGGTAAAACGTTAAAAAAAAATAGCGTTCCATAATGTGAAATTATGCTGTGAACTACTTTCAAAACAAGATAAAAAAAATAACCATAATATTAAGATTTTATTCAATATTTGATAAATACAGTATACGAGTAGTGTCCTTAGCTCAGTCGATAACGTATTTCTCTACCGAGATAAGTGTCCCGGGTTCAATTCCCGGCATGGCCGAAATATTTATCATTAGTGAAATGTGAGTTTACCCTTTCACAGTGATGAATTAACGTTCGGGGACTGGATGTTGTGCTTGTCCTAGTCTCAAGATAGATAAGACATGAAGCTACGACAGGCCTGGTCAGCCGGTAGTGGAGAATATATGGTTTGAATAAAAAAACTGACCCGAACAGCTGGAAATAGTAATGGCTGTAAAAGTAAACAATTACTTGGATTCGTGCCCTGGGCATTATAGGTATTGCCAACGCGTGCGTACCATTTCCATTGGTTCTTGGATCAGTTTGTTATTTATGATAGAATAATAACACTCTGGTGTGGATATATTTGTTTATATCAATTATTACTCTTTGAACCAAATGGTATGGATCACATACTAATTGAGCTATATATCAAACAAAACTACTAGTACCCACGCCAATCAATTCTTTTTTACTAAAGAGTTTGATGATATATATTAGTATATAATGGAAATCAAACATGGGAGTCAACTCGATAAGGCAGGCGTGCTACCGATTGAGCTACGGATACGGACACTGAATACAAGTATATACAAGAACATCTCTTAGCAGCGGATACCTTCCGGTATCAAAAAAATGTCCGTTACTAAGAGGTGTCCGCTATTTGGAACTTTTATTTTAATCATTATTCTTGAACACAGTTTAAACTCTACGAACCTATATACTATGAATATTAGCTACAATAATTATAATTACTGCACTGTGCAGTATTGTACGAAGGATAATAATTATGACTGATGCAAACATATTTTTAACAGTTTACTGTAAGGATGGCATAATACACAAAACCACACACAAATAAAATGAAATAGTTGGCTTTCTGTACGGTATATGTACGCACGAGCACAGACTAAACTGTTGGAACAACCCTCGATTATGGCTCAAAAGATGGTGGAGGTGTGACCTTGTGGTAGCTTAGTCGTTAACAGTTTGGCAATTTTAGAAACTTTCACTCTAGGGGGAAGGCGGGATTGCTACTTTATGTGAGACAGGTGCAATCCTGACATCCTTATAGTTAAATACTATATAAGGGCTGATGTTTTAACTTTTTGTCGGTGTACTGTATGTAGATTGTCATGCATACATATGTGTGGTCTAGCAGTGTCCGTATCCAGTACGTTATTGGTTGACGTTGTTTCACCATGTTATTTTGCTGGGCAAATTTAAATGTCCGTTATGAAGAAGAATCGGCCACTCAAAGGTGTCCGTTAAGGGAGATTTCTTTATATATATTTAAAGAAAATATAAGGAAACAGTATTATAGGTTGTATATACAAGCACTCACCCCTACCGCTAAGGGTGAATTAAACGGGTGGCCACGCGATCTATTGTATCAGCCTCGCAAAACGTTTGACTGGTGGTAACGGAGAGGCTTAGGTTAGTATCTCGGCCAGGTGCACTGAGGGAAGGCTTTTTTAAAATTATATTTAAGATGGTTTGTCACTCTACTACCCATACATATGCCAATACATTTCCTCTAAAACCACCCCTACCACTTAGATAAATCAAATAATAAGTATTGAAGCGAACAGACCAAAAAAAATAAATAGGTGTAAAATCTTATATAACCGCAGAGGGTTTAAAAATCTGTGTCATGTCAAATTTACAACATAAAACAAGGCTCTTTTTTTTTTTAAATCTTCCTTTCTGATGTGAATGATTCTGATACGTTATCAATGATTATATGATCTCGCCATCTGTTACTTCATCTGTTCTGAGTACTTGATTCGTGGTGGTGCGGAACTGAAATCACTATTCTAGAGGCGCGAAATAATTAACCTCGTCCCTGCCTGCAAATGGTATAGGTATGATGAAGATATAATTTTAGAAGAAATATACCCACATTTGCATGGTCGAAGAATGGGAACCAATCTAGGAAATTACAATATTTACCAAACAAACAATTTTGTCATTAAAAGAGACTAATAGCTAATTACTTTATTAGAAATATAAAGTTGAGATTTTTTTTTTTAAAAACACTCCACCAATTTTTTTTAAACCCATACGTCCCGCGGTATGAAAAAGTTTGCCGACCCCTGTGTTAGACCATGCGAGCACCAATGCGTGTCCTACTTTTTTTTAAATATCTTTTTTAAGTATTTAACGTGAACTTTCTGAACCTACTGATTATATCAGCACACAACTTACAAACTATCTTTAATCTAGAACTAACATAACACCCAGTCCTCCGCCCGTTAATTCATCACTGGGAAAAGGGGAACCTCAATTCCCCTGATAATTTTTTTCGGATTTTTTTCGGCCATGCCAGAAATCGAACCCGGCACCCTTAGTTCAGTAATCACCCTACTGTGTTAAATGTGCAGTTACAAAAAATATATTTTCTTGTGACTCAACCTAAACCTCTACTTTTTGATATCAGACTGTACTTTGCAGGAGTAGAGTAAAAACTAGCTTACTCTTTTAGATCATGAGACACATTCATACTACTATCATTATTGTATGGTTTTTGTCAAAGAAGGCCTTCATGTACAATATGTGGCCACAGGGTGGAAAAGGATGAGATACAATCCTTTGACGTCATTTATTATGGAACTGTGGGCAGCGTCTGACTGCGGTGGATCTTTTGTTATTCCCAGGCTAAACCCCCGCGAGATAGGGCATTATCTCTCTTGCACTTTCACTGAAGTAGAAAATAGCTTATGGGACACATTTTACCATCTCAAACTAGACCTTTTAACCGCCCAATCTGGTAGACACGAGTACAGAGACTTCATTTTCATTCTTCTTTTTTTTTGTTTAGGCGTAGGGTCCAGGTTCGAGCTAGTATCGTATGTATAGATTTTTTTAAAAATGGTTTACAACCCTCCCTCCACAAAAATGCATGTACATTTCCTTAAAATTTTACCTTCCTCATCTATACTACATTAGTGTAGCTACACCGATAGGAGAAAATTTGTAAGACAAAGAAAAAAAAATTTTTTTTTAATGAGACGAACATCTTAGTCCGTGTGACCACTAATAAAGGTAACAATTAATAACAACTTAGCCGCAAATGTCATTTAATTAACATTCCTTCAACCGTGGTAACAACGTAATGGTTTGCGTGGTTGACCCCTTTGATTCTAACAGACACATATGAAATCTTTTTAATTTATTTGAATTCTTACGACCTGGTTTTTAATTAACTTAAAATAATCAAATCCATACTTTAAAATTCCGGTTTCGAGGGTCACATTTTCGTGCACAGGGGTTACTAATTTTAAAATTTCAGAACCTCTTTGTGCAGTAGATATCGCGCAACGCTCATGACGGATAGACAGACAGACACAAACTCCTCACTTTATATATTTTATTAATATAGAAGTAGATGATAGATAGATAATTTAATAAATAGATTAAGTGCAATATCTGCCTTGCAATAATACAACTGAGTATCTCGATACTAATAAATACCTTCCTCTCTGTCTATAAGGGAGACAAAGAACGAGATAGAGATAGAGATAGAAAGAGAACGTATCTGTTCCACTTCTCAAACGAGGTAGTAATTAGTTTCGGTGGTTAGACGCCCTCGATCTCGTAATGAGGGTCTCGCTGTCTCACACGTCTTCACTGATCGGCGGAGGGGAGGAGGGAGAGTGGAAACGACTTCGTGATTTGAAGCTGTGCCAAAAAAAGAAGTAGAAAAATAAAATAAATGTCACCTTCGTCTACGGTGGAGGTTTTTATAGTCGAATCATCTTAATAAAACCCTTTATAAGATATTCTATAAGATATAAAAAAAAAGTAGCACTGACAACCTGATATTTATATTAAAGCTGTTAGAATTGACACAATCTGTCAAAAGTGACAGCTGAAGAAAATTTGTATTGAATATTGGCTTACCAATACGATAACATACATTTAGTAACTTGTTGAACTCTCAGATAAGATTCTTCTTCTTGTAGTGATCAGACTATACATTTCCTTTCATACACTCATACGCAAGACCATGTATTTTGTAAAAATTGTAACATTTGTCAAATTGAGTCAGTTTTAACAAACTGTAAAATATATAAAGTGACAACTTATTAATAATGTTCGCATTTATGTTTTTCCTTTCTCTTAAAAAGTCAAAAGGGGTTGGAAACACGTCTGGGTTATTTGCACCAAGAACCTTCTCGTTCAACTCTGATCCTCTTGAACTATATTCAATCATTGTACGGCTGCATCCGGAATTAGAACCAGATTCTCTATGGATTGAAGATTTGACGATTTTATTCGATCCATCTCCGTCAATATATTGAATGCATGTCTAGGAGATATTGGTTTGATTCCGGATGCCACCTAAAATACATATTTAAGTTGTTTATAACAACGCATGGTGAAATTCCTGGAAAATGCTTACCAAAGGTGTTTTTAGCACCGCGTCATACTACCCGTACCCGTGTAATACGCAAATGTACTAATTACGCTGGTGGGTTAGAGATGAGTAAGGCTGCATTTAAAGGAAGTGTATCTGCATTTGCGTGTAGGCAGAGTGGAGAGCCATTTTATATAAACCAGCCTCACTACACCCGACCGGTATGTGAACCCCAAAGATCCCCGTCATCGGCAATACAGTATATTGCGAGGGTGACGCCTTAGACCATTCGGACACTGACGCGGGTAACACTAAGCTAGTAAATACTATTAGTATTATTATTTTGAATACGTATCGCACTTAAATCCATGGCTATTATCGACTTAATCTAAGGGGAAGAGCTAAGGAAGATTGTGTATATGGAATGCATCCGCGTTAGAGTAAAGATGAAAGGGGAAAACCACTAGTCTGAACCAAATTGGATAATCATCCACATTGCACTTAGCCGAGATTCAAACCATGACTCTCGCCACAGGTAATCTGGCTTATTTAGAACCTGACACCTTTGACTGCGTGACCACTTGTTAGTGTGTGATTTATTCAAAGTAACTAAGCTGCGCATAGGTTTTTCCACATTTATACTTAGCGAAGACCATCAGCGTTCTTTTTTTAAATTAAGTAGACTATTTAATATATCATATTGGTAACCACATGTATCATTGGAATGAGCACACATATATGCACCCATTACACACACACACATATATATGTATAGGTAATTTAAATTTACTCTAGGCCTACATTGCCCAAAAGTGTAGGCTCAGTTAATTTAATCAGGAATGTAAATTAAAATACCTTCATGGATAATTTTCTATGCGGCTGTAAATAATGGTTACATTTCTGTCTCTTTTCCACACATCTGATTGAGTTAAACAATCGCGATACTACCGGTAGAAGGAAATCAATGGTCTAGGAAGTATTAGATTCGAATCTCTATTACAGGCCGTCGATTAACAGATTAACTTTGCGATTCCCGGCAGGTGGACAGGAGATCTCTCCACAGGTTATTTCATTTGTGTTTGTTCCACCCTCTCTTCATGCAATTGCGGCTGCATTTTCTCTTAAGCTACTCTTATCTCCACGCCTTATATCAAAATCATTAATCACCCCTGTGTTGAACTTACTGATAAATAATAATTTGTGAAAAATATATTTTTAATAATTGTTATTACTATTTAAACTTATATTTTATTTTCATCCCTGAGCTTTTACCCAGTTATTTTAAGGTTTCATTTTGTTGTTGTCATTTTCATATTAAAATTTATGCAAAGTTTTTTTTTTTTACAGGTAAGCTCAAACTGGACGATTATCAAATTTTGTGGCTGCTGTGATGTTGCAGTCTTGTGAGTGTTCGACTTTTTGATTATGTTTTAGAACCATTATTAAATTTACTTAAACTAATTCAAAGAGACAAACAAATAATGTTAAGACTGAGGATAGATAAATGGACAGTAATATAATAGGTACAGATAATTACACTAAGAAAGAGCGAGAGAATTAGACAGAGGGCCAGATGAGTATACTTTTAGATAGAGCGATATAAATAGACAGGACAGATAACATACTTTTAAGATAAAATAAAATAAAGGGAGTGAAAGAAAGATAACTAGATCTTCTCGATTTCTGACATTTTTGTTACAAAAAAAAACACTCGCTCTATCACTTGACGTGTCTGCCTTGCCCAAATCCCCCGCCATTAAAATGAGAAATGCTTTTATAGGCCTCAAAGGGAAGTTTGTGAAAAGCGTACAAATCCCCCCATGAAATCTCGTCTATTCATTAACAGCGCACTCAACGTGCTATGATAGTTATTAACTAGACATGAAATTAGATTTTCTTCGTTAAGTTAATACCCGAGATGCGTATTTGCC
Organism: Timema podura; assembly: GCA_033556935.1. Classification (NCBI taxonomy): domain Eukaryota; kingdom Metazoa; phylum Arthropoda; class Insecta; order Phasmatodea; family Timematidae; genus Timema; species Timema podura. Next base: position 4,027,732 of record JAVRXN010000009.1, on the reverse strand, counting down.
TGGCGTCGTGTTGAATTTTAAATTAATCCTGGGTTTTGAGACTAAAGTCTTTTGTTTGATGTGCCGTGCTGCAGCTTTTTGAGAACGGTTTGAAACTCTGTAGAAATATTTCACGTCTTCTTAAGAGGTTGCCCTAATTTACGTAGCGTTTTTTTTAAAAATAAATAGCTTTTATCTTTTAACATCAAAGCATGTAAAGAGTGAAGCTATCAAATTAATTAATAAATAACTAGTCACTTGTTTAATTTTTTAATTTGTGTAACTAATGTGGTTTATCTAAATGTTATCGACTCAGGACTTTTTATTTAATCACTACGATTTAACGCAAGGGTTATTTAACTTCACTAATCTATGAATTTATTGATAAGGGTAAACATTTAAGGAAATGCTCCCTCCATAACATGGAGAAATAGTGAGATAGCCATAATAATAATTTATATATGGAATGCAACCCCAAAAACCGCCGGTCGAGATTAAAGCCCCAACCTCCATGTTCCCAGCGAACGAGACCAGACGCGCGACTAACGCTCTAAACCATGTGAACACCGGTGTGGGTCATAAGGATTAAATTGTTAGGGCTCGACCGTAATGTATGAATAGGTGTGTATCAAGTCCAACTTTCGTAGGAAGGGCCTTTTCTAACCGCTTGAAAAATTATTAGATCTACTTTCACGTTTTCATACGTCAAGTCTTATGATCTTCAGCTGTCACTTTTGATGTATATTAACTATACTTATAACACAAATAAAATTTTAAAATTTTATCAATTTTGGTCGCAAAAAATGTTATTTGTTCTCTAAAATATTCTTCCGGTGAAAATTTTGCTGCAAAAGTGATATTATATTTACTTTAGAGCTATATTTATTATTTTTAAACAGACTAACCTAGAACATCCTGAGTCGCCTCACCCTCCACGCCTCCTCCCCTCACCCCCTCCCACCTCCACCCTTAGAGCTATAGCATTTGGAGTGCTGTAGGCATTGAACATTCCTTGTACCTCGTTGGTTCTTAGAATTAGCCAAATTTCTGGAAATATAAAATCATTTCTTATACAGGAGCACAGGTCCCCCTCTTTGTCTCATTTGAATTTCAAATAACTGACACCATAAATATTAAGAGTGAAATATAATACAAACAAAATTGTAATCATTATTTACAGATTTTAATGAAAATTTTAAATTATTAATTTAAATGAATCCATTTAGCTAAGGCTCCTGGGTTCTATTCCTGGCATGACCGATACATTAATAATTGGTGAAATATGGGTTTCCCCTTTCACATCAGTGATGAATTAGCGATTGGGGGAAGGGGGAGACTGGGTGTATCTGAATTTAATTTATTTTATAAGATCCATAAAGTGCACATTAAATATCTCTCTCTCTCTCTCTCTCTCTCTCTCTCTCTCTCTCTCTATATATATATATATATATATATATATATATATAAATGAATTTTTATATATATATATATATATATAAATGAATTTTTATGAATGAAAGTGGTCCGTACCAAATGTAGATTACAGATTTTTGTGTAGGAATGAATGCTCGTGTGCGTTGTTTAGAGCAGCGGTTCCCAAACTTTTTGAATCGCGGAGCACTTTTCAGGAGAGAAATTTGTCACGGGGCACTATAATTGCCTTTATGCTAAATTGCTATATTAACCTAACTGCATTTTTTAAAAGTTGTTAGTCGATATTTTATCGTATAGTAAAAGCACGAATTATTTTTAGATTTCTAAATAACTTAAATTTTGATCTAAACTTAATTTTTCCTATTGAAAACCATTGAAAATTGTAACTTTAAATATCGTTTTCTCAAAACAACAATGTTGCACATAAGTGTCTTTGGTATAAGGGTGACGATATTTTCACATAGACTCTACATAGATAGATACTAAACCGAAATATAGCTGTATTTACGATGGAAACGAATGTTTAATCATTTGGGCATGTTAAACATCAAGTTTTATTTCATTATAAATGTTATTTTCTCCCTTAATTTCATAGAAATAAGGAACTTAACTATATAAACGCAAAACAACAATCAAAAACATAAATTAACCTGAACCAACACATTTGATAACGAATTCAAAACAAGTATTGTAAATCCACAATATGTTACCCACACAGATAGTGTTAAAACCAATTTCATGACTGCAAAAAAAAAAGTTACTTGGCATTAAAAAAAAGAACGATAAATTATAGACCGCGAACTTAAATTCCAATGAGAAGGATAGGACCACTGTGTTTTGATCTGCACAATGTGGCTGTATCTTGTTGAATTTGGGACAGCTGCAACCAAATATTTGTCTCTGCTTTGAGCCGGGATCTTTTGTTTTAGTAGCCAGCATAGGCAGAGAATCCACATCCACATAAGTAAGTTATTACAAAGGGAAGAAGAATTATTTTCTCTCTAGCTGATAAAACTTCAAATTCGTCTCATAGCTGACATCAAAATTCTGATAGTGACTTTTTAGTTGCAAAATTCTCTTTTACCGCAGAATCTGATCTCAAATCATTCAAGCACTTGTACTCCGATGCCAGGTTGTCTTTTCCTACATTCAAATAAATAACATTACACTGCTATTTGATTTGTTTCGACTCTCTATTGTATACTGACTGAACTTCAACTGACTGAAGGTGCGAAGAAACAAGAGTTTTTAATATTCATTAAAAACTTCCCAGAAAATTCTGGAAAGGTGTCGAAGCTAACAATCGTATCTGAAAGCGCGGTGAAGTTCTCAGAGAGACGGGGTGAACTGGCACCCTCTAATCTCTCTGTCTGGTTTCGCTGCTTGCAGTCTATAAATAATTTCTACCCAATACTTATGGACGCACCAATTCACAGTTTTGATATCGTGTCACATTTTATTTATTTTTATTTTCAATCTATACGCGGAGCACTTGAAGATGATTTGCGGAGCACACTTTGCGAACCGCTTGTTTAGAGCATTGTGGGCAAGCCAACCGCGATGAAAGTTCTCAGTATTTATTTAGTTTCCAGCTTTAGGAAATGATACCATCTGTTTAAATTGAGGGCTGCAAAACACATCTCAAAACTCAAAAACGCGTAGGAGTGGATCTAGTAACTTTTTGAGCTGTTAGAAAATATTTTTTTCAACGTAAACTGGCCATAATATGTAGGAGATAAAAGAGTCAAGTATTAAATGTAAATTTATGTCACTTTAGAATTTTCTACCCTTCTTTTTCAGCCTTATATTTTTTCCTACTGGTTTCTTTTCGTTAAGTAAGTTTATGTAACTACACCACCAACCCATAAAAAACAGTCTTTATAAATTATATTTTATTTCATCACTAAACTATAATTTCCATTTTCAACTTGACTCTTGTCAAAAGAAATCCCATTTGAATTTTTTTTAACGTCTAATTTAGATTTGCTACCCTTCTTTTTCAGCCCTCTCTTTATTTATTTTTGTTTGTTTTTCCTTGTGTATATAATTACACCACCAGCCCAGAAAAAGCAATCCTTCTAAATTAGTTTTTATTTCTTCAAAGAGATATAATTTGACATTTACAACTTAACTCTCTCATTGCTTCTGTGAATTATTTTATGTCTTTGAATTTATCACACTCCTTTTCCAAACTCTCATCTTTATTTTATTTTTTTCCAACTTTTCTTCCTTCTTCCTATTCGTTCACACTTGCGCTACTCCTTGACGTCTCTAAGGAGGCGTTTGGTGAATTCTTGTCACGTTCTTGGTCGGCTTGCGTTCACCTTCCTATATCTCAGCTTCTCTCCCACGCGCCTCTTTCTGCACACACACATACAAGGGGCAGGATGAACAAAATAAAATGCTAAGCATATGACTTCTAAGAAAGAAGTAGATACTGAGTTTTACTTCCTTTTTTTAACACTAAACAAGCGAGGTACTAACCACTTTAAAACTTTCAAAATACCGACGTTATTTTATTCATCAAGTAAATGTGGGTGCTCTAGTTTTTTTTTAGGTCATATGTATTTAAGGTTCTCTCTTTTAAATATTAGGCCTATATATCCGGTTAATATTTTGTAGACCTATATATCAAGTTAATATTTTGTAAATTAAACCACTTTTTGAAACCTTCCTAGCGCAGTTTCTATAATATTGGGAAATGCGCACCAATTTTCCTGCTATCTCTTTAGTCAATTCGCACATAAAGTTCTCATATTGACACTTTTATCCTGACGATAGATACTCCAAGTTTCAATAGATGGCAAACAAGAGTATAGATCATATCCAACTTGTCTGTGTATTGCATGTTAGAGTGGACTATACTGTGGTCGTGACACGAAGACGTCTCGAACACACTCTTGTTCTACAAGACGATACAACTATACTAAGTAAGTGGTCTCGATCTATCAAGACCAGTGCTATTGGTCACGTTGCTTAAGGCGTCAGGCTTACAATATTTTGTATTTCCGGGTGATGGGACAGTTCGAGACTCGAATCTCGTCAGAGTGTACGTAGGGGGTTCTGTATGTGATTAAATACTGTGTTTTTGGACCTGCTTCGGTGGCCGCATGGTTTAAGGCATCACTATTGCTAAAGACTAGCCTGCCCATGATAGGAAGATTAGGGGTTGGAATCCCGGTCGGGTGTGCTGGAGGTTATATTTTTCTAAATTGATCTCCACTCTCCCTCGCAAATGCGAGTACATTTCCTCTAATTTCGACCTTCATCATCCCTTACTCACTAGCGTAGTTAGTAGATATGTTTATAGCCTGGACAGATAGTAAAACACGGTGCTAAAAATAATTGTGGCTTTCCATTTCCTTTCTCCGTACTAATGTGGATGCATTTTCCCTAGCTAACCTCCTCACCTCTATCCTATAAATAAAATTGTTAAAAAACCTTTATGTTAAAACTTACGATCCAAAAAACAATAACTGTCTGACATTAATGTGTACGTACGGTTATACACGCTGCTGATTTTATTTTTACCTTTGTGTATTTCACGTCCACTTCTCAAGCACAAGCTAATATCAACATACTATTTACAAATCAACTAATTTAGCTCATCTAGTCTGGTTTACTGGTCACAGGGAGGTTGGGGATCGAATCCTGGCTGGGTGCTCTGAGATTGTTTTGTCCTCAAATGTTCCCTTTCTCTCTCTCTGTAAATTAGGGTACTTCTAAATTCTACCTTCTTTATCCTCACATTAGTGTAACTAATATATTATATATTTATAAAGCCCAAAAGGGTAGTGATACGTTGTGAAACAAAATAAAAGCACTATCTCCAGATTTAAGTGTGAGTAGTTTCATACGCAAGGTATTCTGGGTCGATTCTAAGATCCAGTAGGTTTAACTGCAAGCCTACGTTCGAGAGATTACAAGGCTACAAACGAGGTTGACCAATTGGTGAAATAGTGTTTCTTAGATCCGTCCGAAGTTGAAGACTGTCTTCTCCTTGATCTGGTATCTGTTACACCTACTGATGAACGCATAGTTCACGGACACATACATCTCTCCTGAAGCTACCGTTCCACTAACCGTATGGGCTGAGTTTTCAGCCACGCTGACAAGAACCTCTAAAGCTTGCGATAATTTCCATTCACACTTAACCAAATCATTTTATTGTTCTCACACTTCGATGGCAATTGTTATTCAAGCCTTAATAACTCTTCAGATCGACACAGATATTAGGTGCAATAGTATCATTCATTCATAGATCTCCCTACCGGTTCACTAAATATAAGAAAAATATGGCGTTTCTTGAAAATCGGTTGTGTAAATATAAGAACGGAAAATTTTCCCGCCTTCAACTAATTAAGGTTATGTCAGGTTACTACATTAACGAGAAATGGAAGAAATGAGTTTCACTTTTGACTTTTCCTTTTGAATTGATTTTGACATTGTCACATTTGTCTGTTATTTTTACATTTTTTGTAAATAAATCCTGGTCATTCAGGGTTGGGAACGAGCAGTGTTCTTGATATTTCCCTAATTCGAAAACATGGGGAGGAGAGCAGACATGATCCCCATCGTACCTGAAATATTTCCTTGAGAGGGATTAAATTTGGGACGAGCCTTGTCTTATCTCTTTGTTTGACCCCCTGTACTTCAAGGGGTAAGGACTTCGACCATCTGCGTTGGAGGGTAAGGACTTTGACTCCTGCAACTGAGGGGTAAGGGACTTTACTTCCTCTGTACTAAAGGGAGTAAGGGACTTCGCGCTAAAGAGAATAAGGGACTTGTACATTTTGTGACCCCCGTCAGTGGTTGCATGGTCTAGAGCGGCACTCTCACAAAAGACTAAACTTCTGGTAACGAGAATATCGGATTTTGAATCTTTGTCAGTTTTTCAAACCATTCACCCTCCAAGAAAATGTGAATGCATTTCCTCTAAATGCTACCTTCCTCATCTCTATTTCATAAGTGTAAATATACGGATAGTCCGAACGGGTAGTAAGAGGTTGTGCACACACACACACACACCCACACACACACACACACACACACACACACACACACACACCCCACACTAACATGATGTGTTTTCCCATCCTCGCTTCAACTTATTGCTACACCTCTCAATTCATTTTTTTGGTTTTTCCGTCCCAACAGGTCGAAGAATTAAATCGCTTATATAACCAGTACGGAACAGTTGATATAATTTTTAAACTTAATTTAGACATAAAATGAGATCAAACCAAGACCCTCTAGATTTGTAGTTGATCTTTTCGACTATAATGGCACTGGAGTGGGTGTTAGTACAAATTGAATTATTTCGCTCTCCCTTTCTCTCTCTCTTCCCCCTTTATCTTCCTCTTCCCTTCTCTTTATACCTCCTCCTGTCTCCCTTCCTCTTCTCCAGAGAGCAAATGTAACCGCCTCCGTACGGCGACCGGAGGACTGTATATTTATACGAACCCGCAGTCGTGTGTATTTTGGGGAAGAGAATATTTGAGACCGATATTTCCAGAGACTAGAAGGCGCGGTCCCCGAAGTTGTTAACGTGAAGAATGGCGCACGAACCCCGCTGCCTTCTGGGTAACCAATAAAGACGAGAACTTTCTCCGGAAACTCCGGCCTCTCGAACCTTCTACTTTACTTCCGAAATTTGTGGGTTGTTTACAAAATTATAGTATTTTAACTTGACATTTATTTATATTATTTATCTTTTTTTTAAAAAAAATCGAAAAAAAGGTTAAAAATACCCACTTGGTAGTGGTAGAAACGATAGCATCTAGTTTTGTGTTGAGCTAGACTGCCGAGGACGGGGAGATCGAGGTTCGATTCTCGGTCGGGTGAACTGGGGTGGTATTTCCTAAATTATTTTCCCTCTACCTCCACGTAAATGCGGGTTCACTGCCTTTAAATCCAACCTTCCCAACTCCTAACCCATTAGCGTAATTAGTACTTAATCGTATAGCCCTAACGGTATTAAGACGTGGTGCTAAAAAAAATATATCAAAATCAATCTTTGTAGTGTATTGGTTATTTGTCGTTCTTTTCCTTTGATTCGAGTCTTACTTTCCGTCCGTGTTCTGCGCGTTTAATTACACTAAAAGATTATGATACAAATGATAGGCTAATAGTTCGTGAAGCAATATGCCCACATTTGCTTGGAGGGAAGGTGGAAAACCACATATAAAAATCACCCCCAATACATTCGAATGGGATCCAAACCCCTATCTCCTCGTCACTGGCAAACCAGATTTTATGAGCTTGATATTCATCCCATGTGACCAGGAGGGTGGGCATTTTTGTTTTAAGTTATTCCTTTTAATTGTCCATAATATTCCATATTTTAATTTTTCATCCAGATTTTCTGTGAAGCAGTGGGTCTGGAACAGGGTCAACTCAGCTTTGTGAGGACAAATGAGGAGCTACTTGAATGGAAAAGTAGCGCTCTGGTCTAGAAAATTGAGATTAACGGCCGGATGGATCGTTGTGCTTACATCATGACACCCTCTATCCACATATGTTGGAATTATCTTTGTTAACAAACGGTGGCCGCTCGGTCACTTTGGCTCGATTGTAGGATGACGTCATAGAATGTGTTTAATGGAGGTGTGCTGATTATTACCGTCTTAATCTACCTGAGTGAAATGAGCCCGATGAGGGTTGTGGAGTTTATGGGAGGGAATGCACCCATATCTGCTTGGAGAAAGGAATCACGTGTGATGGAAAAAAGTATCCCCAGTGTACCTTCTCAAGATACCAACCCTGCCTCTCGATTTAGAGTCAAAAGTTGTAACCTATACGAAAATAGAATTGTTTATTTGTATGACTTCCTGAACTTCATCAATCAAATTGTATTACTTACTGTTCCGGGGTTTTCGAATCCCCACTGATGGAACGAGGAAAAAGGAGATGTTTTCGGGTACTCTTGTTTGCTGATGACACGTAGGGTAGGGTTCAAATCTTGGTTGGAGGTATTGAGGTTTTTGTTCAATATTTTATCACCTCTCTCTCCATGCAAATGCAGGTACGTCTCCTCTATAATCCACCTGCCTCACCCTTTTCTGTAATCCCACTAATGTATAAATAGTCCTGATTGATTTTTTGTTTGTTTATTTTTTAGCACCGCGTCCCTCTATCCGTTCGGTTATACGCTTATATACTAATTACGCTAATAGTTTTAGGGATGAGGGAAGTTATATTTATAGGAAGAGTACCCGCATTTGCGTGGAGGGAGAGTTGAAAACCACCCCCGGTACACCCTACTGAGATTTGAACCTCGATCATCATCGGCAGTCTAGTCTACTGCGAGAGAGTTGCGCGTTAGACCACGCGGCCACTGAAGCGGGTAGAGATGGTTTTCAAGCGGCTTTCTTTCATAAAGGTCTTTAAAAACAATTATTGCAGACATGACATTTTAACAATCTTTTAAGACGGACATAAAAAGACGTGGTGTGGTATATCTGCTTCTTAAACCTGTTTAGAAAAGCTCTAGGCTTAACACGGACGCTTATTGGAGCCAAACCCGACCGATAAACGAGGGTCAATTGACGACTGCAGTGATGGTAAGTGTGATCTTGGAATGTAGAGTCACTGCAAGAGTGGGGGTAAGGTCAGTAGCACCCCTTCCTCTCAAATGAACCCCTAGCCGTGTTCCAGAGGTTGTTAGAATAAAGATACACGCCTCAAATCTCGGAATCGCCCTGATAGGTAATCCCTGCGAGCCAGAACTACTCGTAATACCAATATTAATAGATCGATCTCTCGTACTTAAAAAAAAAAATTGAATATTGCGAACCTGCTTGATCACTGTGGCAATGTGGCATGTATCTTTAAAACCAAGAAATCTTAAAAAGTGCATACGTACTTAGGGAAATATTCAGGGTATGTACAGTACTTGAGGCGAATTTTATAAAATAATAATCACAACCATTTGGAGCCTGGTGCATTAGATATCGGGTAACCAAAAATCAAGAAACATATTGGGGAACTGACGTCATGAACTGTGTGTGTATTTCATAAAAAAAATTACTACCGTTGTAAGCCTGACACATTAGGCATCGTGATCACTGATTCTGGTAACAAAAAACCAAGATACACATATTGTGAGCTTTACGTCTAAAACCGCGTGATCACCAGTGTGGGGAACTTTCGCAAAGAAGAAACATAAATATTTGAAACTCGGCAAAAATCTTCATGGAAATTGGTGAATGTACACCTCAGGAGTTTACTTTTTATTTGAGTGTCTGACTCCATATACTGTTTTATCTCCTATTCGTGTGACTACAAAACCAATAAACCTAGAATACTGAAACTTTGCTTACGTACTAAGGGTAAATTCTGGGTTTGCGAATTGGTGTGGCCTGTCTTTTTTTAAAGCTTTTCCATATAATTATATTACGAGCATGAAGCCCTAAACCACATGATCATCGGTTTTTTATGTTAAAAGGTATATACTATTGTTCACTATCTGTGTGTAGTGTTTAGTATAATAGTGATACGTTTCTTGATAAAAATTCATCTCCTGAGAGACATTTCAACCTTAACTCTAAAGAAAAATACCATTCACTTACATCACCTTGGTAACGTCGGAAAATTGCGGCTAATAATTTTGCTTCTCACAATTCTTATGGGCACTCTAAAGAATTTTTCCTGAAACTATCGACATATTGGGTGTGTGCTTTAAAACATTGTTTGTTATCCAACCCTTTCTTAGATAGTTGATATTCACCACTGGCACTAGAGCTTAACTTAGAGCGGCCGCCTTGATCAGCGAGACAGTATCAATCGCGGTCAGAACACACGCCTTAAAATACAATGGTCTGTGACTTTTCTAGAACTGCTTCTCTCTAAGCTTATACTCTCTTTCACCCTTCACCAACAACCACCCTTTACTATGTCGATAAGAAAGAGGGGAAAGAAAACTACGAAACTTATCTCAAGGAAAAATTCGCTTCTAGTTCTTAAATATCTTTAAATTTTCTTTTGTGAGCCTATCAAAAAATTATTATATTAATTGTTAAATGAAGTGTTGTGATCGTCAATAAAATTGAACTTGAGGTATTGATTAATCTCGACGTTTCATGACCCCCCGAAACTGTAAAGGTGGTTTTCGCAATGTCCTCTGTCTGTGACTCTGTGTGTATATATTTCTGTCTAGAATCGAAATCATTTTACCGTCCGGGATAAAAGTTGGTTCATAGGGTTTCCAAAAGGTTCCCCCGAGGAGTTTTTGGAATTAGATATTTAACCCTGACAGAAGGGCAAAAAGAGAAAAAAAAATCCATTTTCTCCAAATCCATTATAACGATTGGGATTAAATTTTTATCCAAGAACTGTTTAACATTACAAACCAAATGGCAGTTTTCATTTTCCCATGGAAATGACTTTGAAGGTACCTTACATTACTGCAAATCCCCCAATGTTGATATCTCTGACTCTTTCAGATATGAAATAACTTAACATTGTTGATTTGGACTTTTAAAAATAAAATATTTTAGTGGAAATATATTAAATTATCTAATATCTAATATTTATCTGAAATACTTTGAAATATGAAATTGATTGTTATGTTCTTTGGTGGAATGCTTCTGCGACAATGCATATTATTTTGTTTCACAAATCCTACGAGTTTTTATAAATATTTTATTTTAAGATAAAATAGAAACGCTGTGTGGTGCACCGTACCATTTATTTTCTACCAAACAAACTAAAAATATAGGATTTTTAAGGATAATCTTTCAACTTTATTTTGGGGTGAATCCTATTTTGAAAAACGCATCACTGAATAAGTATTGCATTATAGCTAAACGTATACGTGATCATTTCTTGCTCACCTAGGCAGTCCCCTTACTTAATTAGTAGAAATTATTCTTCGTAACGGACAGCAACCATTTACACTAGTCACGAATTCATAACGAGCCTTACTCAGGCTAAAAATCTCGCTTTCCTGTTTGTCTAAGTCACAGTTCAGACGTTTTGTGATATTTGTGCAAATCTACAGTTCACTACCATCGGGAACTCTTGCCATAACATGCATACATCCACTGATTAACTTAAATTAAGTTAAATTATATTATTTACGTAAAGTAATATTTATATAGGATATATCGACCTCGTTATTGAAATTTTAAAAAAAGTATGATGATCCTCTAAGTAGGCTTAATGCTTTTATTTTTTTTAAATAAAATTTGTTTGGTAGATATTGAAATGGTCTTGTTCTCTAATTTTGGTTTCTCCTTTTAATATTTTGGAAAGTTGATATTTATGGACACATCCTCGATGTAAAAGTTTTAATTTAAAAAATTATGAACATCTATTGTGTCGAAAGGAATCGCTTTACGTTTTTAATATACTATTTAAGTTAGATCTTAAGTACAAACATATAATCAGAATCCTGTCTCAGCTAAATGCACGGGAATATTTATGTTGCATTGTTCTCTTGTCGCTATAAAAAAGCGGCCTTTCCTGTTATTTTTTACAAGAGCTAACGCATGGCAGCGTTTAATAATATATATATTTGAATCCTAGTAGGTGCATAGTCATTAGAGATAGTTTAATGTATTTATACGTCAGATAATAAAAAGTTTAGCTGTCACTTTAGACACATCGTATCAATGCTAATAAAATATTACAAAAAATATGATTACATTTTTCTCAATATTAAGATTAAAAAAAAAATCTGATCTAAACCAGACGTGTAAAACTCGTCTGATCTTTAAGGCCACATTAAAAATTGAAAATATTGAAGGGACTGATCATCAAAAAAATTATTACTATAATCATTTAAAGTAAAAAAAATTTTTTAAATAATTTATTAACAAAAAACAACAACTAATATTGAGCCAATAATACCCACCCTCCATTTTTACCCATTAATACCCATAAGTAACCTTTTATTTGCATTGGTGGTGTAAGTATTGGGCTTTAAATCTTTAGTTGACGTCACTTTCAAAATTTACGATGAATACGTGTCCGTAAGTTCTTGGCTGTTTGTTCATTTTCATTTGAAAAATACTATCAAGGTTGGAGTTTTGGGAACGTGAGCTAGGGGAAGTTTTTTTTTTGCAGTTTTTATATAGTGTTCTCTTTTTTGCCAAAATAAATAGAATACGGCTCCAGTAGAGCAGTTTAATTTTCTACATGTGGCTATGTCAACAGTTGAGCATAGCGGCATTAGATGAGAAACTTTTCAAACGAAGAGGAAAAGTTGTCATTAAATTTCAGGACACCAGAAATACAAGAACCGTTGAGGTCTCCATGCGAAGAAAATTAGACTTATATGTTTCTACTGGAGAAATATTTTATTTCTTTTGACCAAACAATGTTTTCATATAAACATTCCAAAAACACTTATCTTTTCTCCAGCTCCCGTATCCATACAATGTTTTTAAAATAAAGATTCAGGACACATTGTATGCTGGTACATCAAAAGGTCCGCGGGCCGTAAGTTTGGCATGCATGTTCTAAATCTACCTTCTTTCTAATACGATTCCACATGTTCTACCTGCCATCACGAAAAACCCCTTTCCTATCGTCAAATAGTGTGGCCACTACTTTTATGAAAACTGGTGGTCAAGTAACCTTATTTGACAATCAATTATAGTAAATCATAAAATAGATTAACTGATCACTATTTGTATTGTATTAACGACATGGCCAACTTGGTGAATTCGAAGCCATTTTGCAAAGCTAGCTGCACCTCAATTTTACACAATAAGTACTATCACAGACGAAATAGAATTAGAGGGAAGAAAATGAGCAGTTCAACTTGCGTGGCTTCTTGTCTATCTGCTGATAACACTTTCCTTCTTCTACTGAATAGTATAAACACTCACTCTACTATTTGTGCATGGACATCATTGATCTGCATTCCAAAATAAACTTTTTATTGTTTCCTGTTCTAGATAGATGTGCTTCTGTGGACATTTTTTCTATCTACATCTTGGCAGGAAAATTCCTACTGGCCACTTTTGGGAATAAACCAAATAACCTGATAGTAGACAATTAACCAAATATTTGTAAAAAAACTACTTCAAGATTTAAATAATAATGTTCTAACAATGTTGAGCTATTTTTGAATTTTTTTTTTTGTACAACCTAGGCCTATAATTTTAGTTTCACTGTTATACATTTAAAACTTATCAGTTGAGCTACTTTTTCAAATCCTCCAGTCCCTTGATATTCGCAAAGGGAGGAGGGACGTAGAGATTGACCTTTTCGACTTCCGGTAAAAATTATTGTAATTTTAATAGCGGTTACACATCTTCAGGTCAACATATTTCTTTTAAAGTCCTCATTTGTCAATTTAGACCCATAAAATAGGTCTATATAAGGTTTGACAGGAATATACACTTTCGTATTAAAGAGGAATGGACATCAAACTTCCGGAAGTTTGGTCACTAGGATGCCTAAGGCAACCATATACTGTACATCTACCTTACGAGCCTATTAAAGAGAGAGATGGATATCATGTCACCGGAAGTTTGGTCACTAGGAGGCCTAAGGCAACCATGTACTGTACATCTACCTTACGAGCCTATTAAATAGAGAGATGGATATCAAGTCACCGGAAGTTTGGTCACTAGGAGGCCTAAGGCAACCATGTACTGTACATCTACCTTGCGATCCTATTAAATAGAGAGATGGATATCAAGTCACCGGAAGTTTGGTCACTAGGAGGCCTAAGGCAACCATGTACTGTACATCTACCTTGCGAGCCTATTAAATAGAGAGATGGATATCAAGTCACCGGAAGTTTGGTCACTAGGAGGCCTAAGGCAATCGTGTACTGTACATCTACCTTACGAGCCTATTAAAGAGAGGGATGGATATAGTCACCGGAAGTTTGGTCACTAGGAGGCCTAAGGCAACCATGTACTGTACATCTACCTTACGAGCCTATTAAAGAGAGGGATGGATATAGTCACCGGAAGTTTGGTCACTAGGATGCCTAGGGCAACAATGTGCTGTTCATCTACCTTACGAGCCTATTGTAACTTTTTAGAATTGAGTCGCACTATTTGAACATACGAAGATGATATTTAGAGTGTTTAGAGTTTAATCTAACAATAAATATACCACGTGAAAAACGTAATGTCAAACTTGATAGTGAAATAATAATATGCATTGCCCATGTAACAATAAGGTACCTGTCCATGTGATCACATAGCTCAAGGCGTCAATCTCGCAATAAACTAGAATGCAGATAGTGGGCTGGTAGATGTTCAAAGCCTGGTCGGATTTACTGAGGGTGTTTTTTTCCTAAATGACTTCCCACTATCCTTTCAACCGAATGCAGCTACATTTCCTTTCGATTCCAGCTTTCTTGTTCCTACCCTATTAGTGCAAATATGCTTATAGTCCAAAGGGGTAATATAATACCGTGTACACAATAAAAACAAATGACTAAGAAATTTTACTTCCTTATTTTGGTTGGTGAACAATTAAACTCACAACCAATTATTATTTTTATTTATTTACTTGATGGTCAAACCTAGATCCATTTGTAAGACTTAGAAGAGAAGGGTTTTTCTAATTTCAAATCAATGCATTTTTCACTCCAAAACTATGTATTTGTGTAATTTCAGTTTCCAACATCCTAAACCAATACTCCAACCTTTTATAAAAACCTAGGTTCTACTTCTTTTTTCACAACCTTATTCATGTTGCAGGCTCTTCGTTCAAAGTAAAACATTTTATCTTGAGGTCCGTTCTCGTTTCTTTGTGAAGCATTTCGTTGAAAATGTATGTGAGAAACCAAAATTCGGTCGATGTCTTCTAAAGATAGTTTCCAAAATGACGGATAATCCGTCACAAGAGATGAAATGAAGAAGACCTTTTAGCCACATTATGATGAAGAGCTACTTCAGAACGTCTTCAAAGAAAAACATCTCGAATATATGTTTCGACGATGGATCGTCAATATTTCACTAGGGAAATTATAGAAACGGTGAGATGGATTGTGGTGGAGATGAAACATGTTTTTTTTCCGCACGGGAATAATATTTATATATACTACAAATCAATCTATACACTTAAAAGCTTATAGGGTTCTATATTTTCCTAGCAACATAATATATATATATATATATATATATAAAATACACACACACTAGTATTGGTGGGCACGCTGACTAGATGTGAGGCTCATCTAGTATAGTTTTTCAGGGATGTAGAGATTGTGGTTTGAATCCCGCCTGGGTGTTTTGTTTTCCCGTAATCCCTCCACAAAAATGCTATTACATGTCATTTAACAATGCCATCCTTGTTCCTATTTCACTGGTGTGATTAAAATGCGTATTGCCTGGATGGTTATTAAGACATGGCGAAAAAAAAAACACACATGGGGGGGGGGGGGGAAGGTCTTAGAAAATATTAGCTTTGTAATTTATAAATCTCCTTCTACATTACCTTATTTCCTCAATAATATTGGGACAATATATTTTGTTAGGAAAATATTATTTCTATTGAATTTAATAATATTTTTTTAATATGGTAGGCTAAGTCTTTAATCCGACACCTTAGCTCAGTTGATAGCATGTATCTTTACTGAGATAAGGTTCCCGGGTTCGATTCCCAGCATGGCTGAAAATTTATCATTTGTTAAATATGGGCATACCCTTTCACAGTGATTAATTAACGACCGGGGATTGGAGATTGTGCCTGCCCTAGTCTTAAGTTAGATTATAAGGCATATGAAACTACGACCGGCCTAGCAAGCCGGTAGTGGAAAATATATGACTTGAATAGAAAACTGACATAGGCCACAGGCTGGAAACAGTAATAGTTGTAAAGTAAAGGTTAAGCCTTGAAATATAGAAATTTGGCTTTAACTTTACTGTAATGGCATTCAAAGTTTTGTAAAGGTTTCCAGGTTTTGTTACATTATTTTTCTACTAAAGTTCATTAATCCACAAATAACATTTTGTTTTTGTCTTGGAACCCATAATTATATACTTTAAATATATTCTATATGTATTGGTTAACATTTAGTCATAATTTCACAAATTTAAATATTAAAATGTATTTTCCGTTTCAATTTTCTATGGTATATAAATAAATATTAACATTTTGATAGTTACAAAAATGGTTAGTAATTGTATTTATGGATTATGGATTTAAGAAGTAAGTACCATTTATTTTAATATAGTAATGGAATGTGAGAATCTCTAGTTTTTGAAAATTTGTGTTTTAATTAAATATTTGTACAAGTCCAACTTTTATATGATATTGAGTGTACTTACTTTATTTTGTTGTTAATTTGCTAGCACAAATTTAAATGTCCACATACTTTGATATTTAATCTAGACAATATCATATTTTTGTTTCTTGATTGCTTGAGAAATAATAATGGCCCCTAAAAGAAACATAAATTTTACTATGTGTGTATTATATTGTGTTTTCAAGTCAAATTTTATATAATCTTTAAAATAAAATGTTCTCCTTTGTAAATCACTAAGATATAATTGTTCCATTAAATAATAATAATAATAATAATAATAATAATTTCTTAAAAATAAGACCTGAGTAGGACATTCTGATTCAAATTTATAAAATGTATATTTTTTGTTTGTTTGTGTGACAGAAATCAAAGTGTCTTGTGTTGGTTTTTTGTTTTGTTTTTAGATAAAAAAAAATCGCTGTGGGTTGTTCTTTTGAAAATTTCGAATGAACAAATCAAGTTGTTTTCCCCTCCCTGCTTTTACTCCCAAAAATGTCTTGTCTTATTAACATTCGTTTGTAGTTGCTGTGTTCTTTGTGTTATTTTTTGCTGTTTTTGTTGTGAATTCTCAGTAAACCCTCTGGCGTTTGTTGGCAAGCCACTCTGTAGTCACACGAGTTGTAAGTTTCGTGAAGGTGGGGGCGACAATTTACTCTCAAACTTTTTATGCCCTTATTTTTTTCTTAAGCCTTGTTCCGTATAAGGTGTGTGTAAATTCTAAATAAGGATATATATATATATATATATAAAATTCTCTCTAATAATTATATATATATATATAATTCTCTCTAATAATTCACATTTAACTTCGTGTACAGATATAAACGGCCCTTGTATAATTTAATATTTACAAGTAATGTTAAACAATTTTGTTCAAGAAGTAATAGTGGCGGGACGTGGTGTGATGCAAGTGTGGACGTGGTGTGATGCCAGTGTAATCAAAACATATTTAAAATGAAAATGTATTAGTAGAACACCTACTGGTCAGCTATAAACTAAAATATTTGGCAAAAAAAAAAAGGCAAAAACTATTTTTATTTCCTTGTGATCCCTTTGAGAGAGAAAGTATTGTCGTCATGCTGAAGGGTATATATCCTCGGAGCCCGTAAAAGTGGTTTTCAGAATATCGTCGGGCGTGATTGAGCTCCTTCACGACACCTGGTTTGATCCCCTTTTCATAAAAGGTCAATTTTGGTTTCCATTTTTGCAACTGTTTTTTAAATGTTACAAGAACAATATTTGAGGGGTTAACTGAGTTAACCATAACAAACTAATAACAAACCATACATAGCAGCGACAAATAGTATATGTTATGTAAAGAAACATTGCTTCTCACTCTAGTGTACATTAATACTTTATTTAAAATACGTTTACACGTAGCCATGCACGTTTTTACTGAAATTTGAGGAAATTTTTTTTTATAATACTCTTAATATTAAAGGTTTCATCCAAACAATTAATATACATTTCGTATCTCAAATAGTTGTGGAGAAATTATGAAAATTGGAAAATTTCCCCCATGTAAAGTACCCTCAAAGTTATTTTCACGAGTAAATGATTTTTTCTCTTTTTGCCCTTCAGTAAACTACCCTTAAATTTAGGTTTAGATATTTAATTTTAAAAAACCCTTGGAGGGACATTATTAAATCCCCAGATACCAAGCTATAGCCCAATCAGTGAAATAGTTTCGGCTCTAGCACGAGGTACAGACAAATGACATTTCAAAAACAACTTTTTTTTTGTTTCAGGGGTCATAAAATGTAGACATTTACTAAAATCTCGAGTTTTATTTCTTTGTCGATCACAATACTTTCTCTCCGAGGTGTTGAGAGAAAGTAATAGCTCGTAATTAACAACTGATAATTTTTTATAATTTATAATTAAGGTTTTATTCTTGCTTTGAAAATGTATTATAAATTATTGTTTTTGTTTGGATGATAAGTTTCGCTAATATTTACGGGGTGTGAATGAATACATTTTACAAACCTCTACCCGCCTCGGTGGCGTAGTTGGCTAACGCGCTAGTCGTGTTGAGTCCGACTGCCGAGGACGGGGAGATCGAGGTTCGAATCTCGGTCGGGTGAACTGAGGGTGGTTTTTCCTAAATGGTTTTCCACTCTCCCTCCACGCAAATGCGGGTTCACTTCCTCTATTCAACCTTCCCAATTCCTAATCCATTAGCGTAATTAGTACTTAAGCGTATAACCCGAACGGGTAGTAAGACGCGGTGCTAAATAATAATAATAATAATAATAATACAAACCTCTAGCGACTGTAGGAGGTCCAAGATGTACCAACTTTTAATAAGGAGCTCGTGTCCGTAAACGTTGCAGACTAGAACTGTTAGTATGTTCAGTAATAGGAATAATTATCATGATACTTTAATGCATGGGGTTCCCAAAGTGTGCTCCGCCAAAGATCTCCTCGTGCTCCGCGAAGAGAATGGAGAGAAAAATAAATAAAATAAATGTAGCAAGATCTCAAAACTGTGTGTTTTTGCGCCCATGAATTGTGTTTAGGTACCGTAAGAGTTGGGTATAAATTATTCAGCTCTAGCATCGTGCTGTGAATCAATAGCAAGTATTATAAAGCCGAAGTGCATATTGTCATGTGTCACCTCAGTCAGCTTTGGCCGCCCGCACCTTCTTGGAACTGTGAAAAACATCCAAAACGTGTGCGAAGCACACAGACTGCGCATGGAAAAATCAGACCTGACGGTGCCAGCTAACCCTGTCTCTGTGACAACTTCGCCGCTACGCTTTCAGATACGATGGTTAGCTTCGACACCGTTCCAGAATTTTTTTGGGAAAACAGTTGTAATTCGGTTTAGTACCTATGTAGGTGCTAGGTGAAAATATTGTCGCCCTTATGCTAAAGACACGTATGTGCAAAATTTGTGTTTTAATTAAATTATATTTAACGCTCCAATAATTTTCAATGACTTTCAAAGGGAAAAATTAAGTTTAACCTATATCAAAATTTAAGCTATTTAGAACTCGAAAAAATAATTTGTGCTTTTGCTATACAATAAAATTTTATTGACTAACAACTTTAAAAATGCAGTTAGGTAAAAACAGCAAAAAAGCACTTGGGTATCTTTGGCATCAGGGAAACGATAATGCTCCGTGATGAATTACTCTACTTTAAAAGTGCTCTAATGTTCAAAAAGTTTGGGAACCGCTGCTTTAATGGATGACATTACATTAAAAAAAAGTTCAGCAACGCCAACGCAGATGGCTACAATAATTGCTCAAAAGGACGTCCACCAACAGCAATGCAAGCATTGCACCTGCAAAGCATGTTCTGGTACACTCTTTCAAAAATGTCAGGCCTCATTTTAATTTCTCGCCCTGCGGCAAGAATGCGTGCTAGAAAATCTTCCTCGCTTTCGACAGGGGTTTCGTAGATCAGGCTTTTAATGTGGCCTCACAGGAAAAGCTCTAGCGGAGCTAACATTATACTGGTCCCCTCGACCAATACATCTGTCCCCAAATACCTGACTGATGTAGTCTCGACGACGAGTGAAAAGTATGGTGGCGCACCGTCTTATTGCAGCTACATCTGTTGATGAACTCTTAACGGTACGTCTTCCAACAATAAACGGGGTCTGTGAGGCTGAGAGGAAGAAGTTACGAAACAATTAAACGACCGTCGATACATACCAGCCCACACGTTGATGCTGAACTGCTGTTGGAATCTAGTGGAGCGAATGGCTTGAGGGTTTTCTTCGTCCCAAACATGGCTGTTTCTGGAGTTGAAAATGCCTTCCCTGGCGAAGGAAGCTTTATCGGTAAACAGAAAAAGCCGTGGAAATTCAACTTACAATAGGCAACGTTGCATAAACCAGCGAGAAAAGTAAACTCGTCGCGTAAAATCGGCTGGACTCATTGCTTGAACTCTCTGCGGATGCTGTTGTTCATACATAACCTGCTAGACGCTCATAAGATTAACACTCATGTTACGTCTAATGGTTCGGTTGCTAATGGATGGGTTATGTTCAACCTCTGAAGCACTTCTTCAAATCCTGCAGGTGGCATTTCCTCAGAGACCCGCGTTCACCTGTTGGACTGTGAACGTTCCTATTTCCCGCAATCGTTGAAAAACTCTGGCAAACACTCTACGAGATGAGTTGGATGATTTGGAAAAATGTCTCATAAATCCGGTGAGCTGCCCTACCACTACAACGAGGCTTGCCGTAGTACATTAACACCATGTTATCGTAATTGATACAAATATATCCCACCATGATCTACTTCTACCGAACGTTAAGAGAGATTAGGTGTTTTAGCAAAATATTTACATTTTAAGTGGTCGTTATATTGGTTGAGTCTCCTTACGTAATCATGACGTGGCAAATGCAAGGCTTTATCATTTAATTTATTTAAACAGTTCCAGCCTATAACGCGCAAACGGTGCGTTCCCGGCACGAGTTCCTTATCAAAAGTTGGTCTATCTGGACTACTTACGTACGCTAGAAGTTTGTAACATGTATTCATGCACACCCTGTATATATATGAAAAAGTCAGGGAATTTGATTTAGTCTAAGGGGGGAGGGGGGGACCATTTTAAAAAGCTACTGGAATTTTCATTTTCAAGACTATTTTTAAAATAATTTTATCTTCGGTTCATGCCATTTTGCGAATAGCAATAACATATTCGTCTTTAATGATACTTTTATAATATTTATAGTAGAAATTAATGAATTAGCACGATTTTTTATTTATATTTGTGCATATACAAAACTGAAGAAATGCATATTTTCTTGTTTGTAAAACCTTGAAAAGTAAGAGTATTTTAAAACTCACACAATACATCAAACATGTAGACATAAATCTATTTAATATCGTCTTACTACCCATTTGGACTATCTGAATTTTAAGTATACTGATTTGGAGGGATAAGTAAGGTGGAGCTTAGAGTAAATGCGCCCGGATTTGTTTGTGAAAGGAGAGAGTGAAAACATTTAGGTAAAAAATAAAATCACACTCAATACACCCAGTTTGGATTCGAGCTCTCACCATCACCGGCAAACCAGACAATATGAGCCTAACATGTGGTCTGCGTGCCCACTTATGTGGGTGACTTTAGTTAGAGAAACGTTTCTTGCCATTGATCTTATAGTTGTAAACTACTTTTCTTCTTCTCTGATTCTATCCATTAAAATGTTATTTTCTTTTCAATAAAACTGTCTATTTCGTTGTTTGTACAAGGTGTGGTGGACGACATGAAATTTAATTTAGGCAGGATGTAAAAAAAAACTAACAATGAATTGTTCGTGAACTTAACTCTAAAATGTTTGTGGTAAAAAAAATTGTTTGTTTTTCTAATAAATTATGTTGGCATTTTATTACACGATGCTCATCCACGTAGACAAATGGGTTAATGGGTCAAACAAAAGTGTATAGACTACAGAATACTGGTTTGTACTCTGATGACTTTCTTTTAGCAAAAGAAAGTATGAATTCATCCTCGTACCCATATACAAAAATTCATTATAAACTAGCATAACTAGCAATTAATTATATTTTAAATTTACACCTAAAGTTATATAAAAAAAACGCAAACTATGAGATAAAATAGAAACATATAAACATAATGTCGACAAATCGATCTCGACTCTTTTAAATTTGTATTCAATAGATAAGAATATTAACATAGATTAACACTATGTAATTAAATGCTAATTTTTCATAAAGGGAACTTAAAACACACACACACACACACACACATTAGAAAGCATGATACAAATATTAGATTCCTCATGTTCACTATTGAATTACCACATACCTTTCTCATTTAGAGAAAGTATTGTAATCTTAGAAATTGTCCACCCCAAATTTATTATGAATCTTTATATTTATTGTGCCGCTGAACCCCCCCAAAAAACCTGTGTCTTACAATTTTTTTTGTCAGTCTGAATGTATTAATTTTCTCTGTGTGTTTGGGGCTACTGCTTATACAGTTTTATTAATTTCGTTCAAACGTGATCTTTAGATTTTTATGGTTGTACTTCGAGGTAAATTTGTAATTTTTATTCTCTATCTATAATTAGAGGTAAACTATTCATGACACATTTTTCGAAAATGGCTTTTATGATTTTGTTCAAAATGAATATTTGGAAAAGATTTTTTTTTGAGAAATAACACTGATTTTGGAAAATATATAATTATTCAGAAATATCTATTTGATCAAAAAATTGTTCTTTGAAAGGGTTTTACAAACTAAATAAGAATGTATATTAATTTTTCTAAAATAAATATGTTTGCGTAGCTTACTAAGGACATTATTTTGAAAATTTGAATTTATTTGAGAACTCTTCAAAAAATGTTGTTCAAAATTCATATCTAAAGATTGTTTCTTATGATTATTATGTAGCCCAAACTCTCGGCTTAGAGGGGCCCAAATACAAATAAATGAAAACAACAAAAGGATAAGTTAAGATATGTAAATTAGAGTGGGCAGTGAGAGTAATTATTTTTGATAATGCTGGACCCGTAATACGTCCCAATGCAAAAAAAAAGGAAACACGGTCCTCCTTACAACAAAATATAAATATAAGTAAAAATATTAAGTTAAAAGGGGAGATGCCAGGGTAATATGATAGCATAAACTAGGGATAACCAGACTTAATTATATATATAAAGACGGCAGGTCAAAAAATAGAGTTTTATTATATGAATGCAATATTTAACAATATGATATATTTGGGCGTGATATTCACTTATTCTTTTTATTTTTGATATGATTTTATATTACAACATAATATTATAAATGCCCTTTCACCAGTAATTCCTTGAAACATAACAAGATTAAAAAAAATTAAATGTAATAAAAATTTTAATTTATACTTTATGTTTATGAAAATCATACTCAACGTTTAGCATAACTAATTTCGACATCTTGTTCATACAGATATTTCTAAAAGGTAAAGTCTTTTACTTTTATCATTGTGAACTCCAAATAGAATAGTTTACTTTTTTATATTTATACACAACTAACAATATTTCGCGCATTAACATTTGAATGTTCTGGCACAATGTCCGTACTGAATCCTTCACAATAACTCAAAATAAATATTTATAATTCCTAAGTCATAAGTCTAAGTTTAAATTTAATGTTTTTCGGAACACATAGTTTACGCATGACATTATCATTACTATGAAAATGTTCTTGACTTAATGTCCTTACTTAAATCTTCCAAACATATCATTAATAATTTATAAGTCATAAATAAAATTTAAGTTCGTTAAATAGTCTAAGTTTAAATTTGATGTTCACACACCACATACTTTGACAAAAAAAATAAATATAAATAAATATGTAAATAAATATCCGAAAGAGAATTTTGATATATAAAAAAATATAAGAAAAATATATTATGCCAAAAATGAATTTCTCCTTACATCTTTTCTATTAAACAAGTCCTTGAAGCCTAAGCTTCGTCCGTCTGCTTCCAGACCTGGCCTAAGAGTGACGCCATAGTTTTCTGGGCGGTCTTTTATACGGTGCAAACTTCATGAACACAAGAGACAGGATCCACAAAGGGAGGGGGGGGGAACGTGCGTGACCATGGAAACATCGGTATTATTCGAGAAGCCGAACTCGTGTATTCTAGAACGAAAATTCTCTTCTTCTGGGGTAGGCGAAGGTTGGCAATATGCTAGCGAACTCTAGCGGGGCGTGTCCGAACTCTTGTTTCACACAGGCAGTCGTTGACCGGTTGAAGTAGGGGCTGGATGTGTTTACGTTTTCTCGACTGTAGCCGGGATGGTGATATTGGGTAAGTAATATTTTGATGACTCGTTGACTAACATTAGCTTGTAGCCATATGAATGCTACAATTATAGCAAAGATTATTTTTCAGAGGAAAAATTGTTTTTAGGTTTATTGGTGATAGGAAATTTTTGAGCATTTTGTTCCAAGCAATAAATTAATATGAGAAAATATGATTGCGTTGCATTTAATTTTATTTTATAAAGTTTAATTTGTTCTGCTAAGCTTGTACACCCAAATTAGTAGACTAAATCTAAAAAAAAAACTAATCTATGCCAATGAATGTCAAATAATAATGATTTTATCGTTGCTCAAGTCCAACGAACTTTAATTGGTGTTTCACAAAACCATACTATGTAAAAGTATAATTGCAACTAAATCTTTTTTTTTTTGTAAGTATTTAATGTAATATATAAATGTAAAATGTTCCTTCTAGTTATCGAATAGTATGTATTTGTAGAAATAAAATTAATAATTGTAACTCCGAGATTATTTTTTCATTGTTTCTCACAAGACGTCCGTGCTATCCGCAATGTTAACCTACTCTAAAGGGGTGAGTATTATTAATGAAGTATTGAGGGTAAATGTACCTACATTTGCGTGGAAGTAGTGTGTTGAGCCACTTAATATAAACAACCCTCGGTACGCGCCTTTGGGATTTTAAACCTTTACCGCCCCATCACCGGCAAACCATACTAGATGGACTTAACATTTAGTCCACGTGGCCACCGATGCAAGTAATTTAGAGAGTGAAAAATGTAATTGACTTACTGTTAATTCTCATTGCTGCAGGGTTTTTTTAAAATGTAATTTCCTTGTTCTTATTCAAATATTTTCAAAGTTTTTACTAAAGCTTACTTAAGTATTTAATGGGTAATGAGGTTACAGTGACTCTTCTAGCGATAAATTTTCCTCTTCACCCACGACCCTTAAAAAAAAACAGTTTCATGAAAGTCGTACAAGTTACGACACCCGTTGTCTCATTGGGTTGTTGAAAAGTCCATAACGCCGTCTGGTGCCATGAAACTATTAGGGGTGAATGTGGGAATGGGGGGGTAATTCTCCATGGCGCCATTCGTCCTACGCTTTAAAAGACCCGCATTTGGTCCCCGCCTATTTCACGAGAGGTTTTAGAGTTATAAAATATAGTTTACGACGTGCTGAAAAAACACTCCGCCGCCAGATATACCCTCGCAGAGGTTCGAACTTTTCGGCAAATGATCCTTGTCACCTAACCATATTTCCAGTTTAACGTCTGAAGTTGTTCTAGGGGCAATCGTACTGGTTACTGTCATTCGATTGCCACACTTCTGAGATTATTGTTTTTTGCTGTCCCTTGATGCAATAACCACGTCTCTCGTATAACATTTATTTCATTCTACCGTCTCTTTTGGAATGGTCTTTTGATAGAGAAACTTAGCGGTGATTATACCTCAGTTTATCTCATTTAGAATGGATGTAGTTTTGTCTCTGAAATCCATTGAAGGGGCCTCCGAACCGAACACAATAAACACTCTTCCATAACAAGGTCGCTTTTATATTGTGTTTTTTTCATAGCAATCCAATCCTATGCTTGAAATAATGGCAACGACTCTTAACTTTATTTTACGTCATGAGGTTTTTTTACATTTTCTCTCAACCTCTCTATATTTTGTTTGATAGAACCTTACATAAAAATGATGTAATAATAAACTGTGCGTTGTCAGAACTAACAAAACAAATAAAGCTTCATTACAAATGTTGTTATACATGTGTTCTGAACGAGCCATTTACAAAACAAATCGCCGATACTGTAAAATATATACCTTACATTTCACAACATTTACCAGTTAAAATAATATTTACCCAACCTTTCAACCAAGGGAGAAGAAAGGGGTTGGTTTCGGTGGAAGGGGGAGGTTTGGACACTCCTCGGGAATTTGATAAATTCCCTCTACGTGTGTCCAAACATGCGTATAAAACTTTTATTGACTAAAGGTATAGTAAAATTTTCTAACGGGAACTCCCCTTCCCCCATAAAAAAAAATAGCTATCTACGAACTTGTTTTTCGCGTTTATGTTATTAAATTACGATTTAAGTGTCACAGGATTTCTTAAGCTTTTCTTTTCATATAAAAATAATATAATCACTATACCATCTTTAAACTTGAATTCAAACCATCAAACCTAATTAACTATCTAAATCATTGCTGCCCAAACTTTCGCCAGTCTAGTACTCCTTTCCAGAACCATTTCCTTGCCAACTACCTAATTGACTATACAATAGTGACCTACGAGTAAAATACAATATTAAATTTACTTATACTTGAGTGTCCTTAGAGTAAAAATACAATATTAAATTAACATAAATTACCTAATCGATTATACTTGAGTGACCTTAGAGTAAAATAACTATAGTAAATTAACATAAACTACCTAATCGATATTACTTGCGTGACCTACGAGTAAAAATACAATATTAAATAAACATAAACTAGCTAATGAACTGATAAGCATTTTTGTATTATCTGGTTTACCGTCGTGGTGGATATTGATATTGAAATCCCGGCTGTGTGTACTGAGGATTTTTTACTTCTTAATCGTTTTTCCACACTAGTTTTTGGTAAATTCCATCCCGTTTGAATATTTGATGTAAATTTCGTACCATAAATATAAGCTCTTATGTAAATTCCGTCCTGTCGTGAGGGTACTATGTAAATTGCGTCCCTCCCTAACTCTCTCTAAGCTAAAGAATAATGAATATAATAGAAATAGATGATAGCAAGGTAAATATAATTACGGAAACAATTTTGTTACATTCTAAATGTTTACTTCAAAAGATCACATTTTACGACTCGATTATATATGTCATACCTACCAAAAATAATAATTTCAACAATGTAGTGCAGAAATTATATTTGGTACTGTCCTAATGTAGGCCTACTGTCCTCTTAGGAAATCTATCATTGACTGATCAAATATATATAAAGTAAATGCGTCTACGCTCACCGAGACAATTACACAGATATAACTGTACACTTATTGACAAAATCAAACATAAATATTTCCCTACAATTTAAACTCGTCATTTTATTAGTTAATAACTTGTCTTTTTCCACTTTTGCTTCAATCTACTCGTAATTGGGGGTGGTTTTGCAGACAAATGATCGTTTCATCCTGTACATCTTTAAACACTGGCTAATTTCGCACCAACCCAGTCCAATCGAGTCAAGTTCAATACGGTCAAATCACACCAGCCAAGGGGTTTCATATCTAATCAGTCGTTGACTTGACTAGACTGGGACAAATTGATACAATTATCTTATTCAATTAACTAGCTTTGTACGAGATGGCTGTGGATATAGTTACAGTTATTCTTCATCTTAAGATTATTCGTAGGAAAATGATAAAACAGGAAATAAAATTATGGGTCCATCCTTTAAGAAGACACACGTTCGGTTCATTCAAATCATCTTTTTCCTAATATTTATTCATTTACTACCATAACCTCTTTATTTTGATGATTCACATCGTATATTTTACTTTGACAGGGTGTCTACCATCCGGGAAAATCAGGAAAAACGGGAATTGGCCGAGAATTTTAAATGATCGGGAAAAAAACGGGAATAAGCCGGGAATTTGGTAAATTACAATAAAAATCTAAGAAAATGTGGTTTTACTCAAAATATGAAATATAATAATCATTAAAACAGTAAATAATAATATCATTGAAATTGTAGTTTTTTTTTGTAGCTGTGTAATATATTTTATAATTCCTAATAAACAATGTTAATACAAATTTAAATTTTAAAACTTATTATTATTCATAAAAAAAGATAATAGAAAAATGAGGGGGGAGGTGGGGGAATTAGAAGAATGTGACATACTTTTTAGTCGGTAAATTTAGGAAATGATCAGGGGAAATCAGGGAAAAAGTCGGGAATTTCATTGGTCAAGTTGAGTAGACACCATGTATGATCCCAAACAAAAATAATAATATTTTCAACATCCATTATTAAAAGACGAAAACTTTGACCAAAATGGAATAGCAATCGGTAGTAAAGTAAACACAAGACATACAAAGACTGACAGAAACTCAACCGGTCGAGTGAAGACCAGTCTTGACTTGATTTGACTGGACTGGATTGGACGTGACGTATTCAGTATGCAAGCATTCAGTACTCCTTCGTTTGAAACAATGTTAAACCAGTCAGCTGAATCTAGAGCGTCTGACGCGACTGTGCTGAACTGGACTGAACTGGACTGAACTGGTGTGAAACTAGCCTTGCACAAATGTGTAGATATTGGAGGGGGGTGTATGTACGAGCCTATTCAGTTTTGAGAGAAACGATTTACAAGAATTTGTGGGGTGGTTCGTGGACGGTGAAAATTTAACCCGAATGTCTAAGGGGGGGAGAGGAGGGCGGGAGGAGTCACATGTATATTGTAAAGATAAGATTAAATCAAATTATAATAATAGCATGAAATTAAAATGTTAAAAAAAAAATTGTATGGAATTTACACTGGAGCTTGGGGTCGTACAATTTTCGGGGTAGAACTTACTTCAACCCTACCCATGTGTTATTATTCCTATCCCATTTTTGTAAATATGTGTTTAGCTGTAAGGGTATTAAGTTGTGAAGCACGAAAAAAAGAGCTACAATAATAATAAATCAGAGGTGGAAAATTAACCTCAGAGCTCATCCGATATTCGAATCTTGGCCTTCCTTTCAGCGTCATTGCAGTATATTGCGAGACTGACGCTTGGACCGTGCTGCCGCCGATACGAGCCTCTCAACATGAGTCCCATGCCAAATCATGTGTCAACCTGACTGGGAATTTGAAATTTAAAATATCCATCAAAGTTTGAACAACAACAAAATACGAATGTCCCCCGGTGTAGTAGTAGCAGCAGCGAGACTTCCTCCCCGCGCGTAGAGCGGGCTGCCTATATCACCCGGAATATAGCACGTCCCAGGAGACTTCGGGGGGGAACATTCTGAGTGTAATTTAGTAGAAGCTGGAAGCCAAGTAAGAGGGAGTTTGGGAGTGGGTAAAGGTTTGGGCGGGGGTAAGGGGTGGTTGATAATGGGGGTAGGGGTTGAGCCCATGAAAACTGTCGACCTCGGCTCGGACTAAATAAATTACTGCACCAACACCGAGTTTTAGCTTTGAGGAAGAGAAACATTCCCTTGTTAAGAGAAGCGGTAGGCAACGTGCAACACCAAGGACTGTCCAAAATATAAAAAAAAACTACAATACTTTTAGCATTTTTATTTTCTTTTTAATGATTGGTTTTGGCGTTGTTCTATACAGACTGTGTCGCCAGTGATTTATAGTGAACTCCTAATAATTCGCACTGCACGTGGCGTGTAGCACCAGACGTCTTGTGTTCGAATCCTGACCGGCTAAAATGTACTCGTCTACCGTTCTCGATACGCCACGAGTGTTAGTTATTCGCGAGCGTTAGACTATACTGTCTTGTATTCGGGCGCCAGGACTCCTACTAACCTTTATGATTAGGTTATTGTTGAATACGAATAAATATTACTTTTAAATGGAAATAAGTTGATTCATTGAGACACCTAACTGTTGTTAATGTTAAGAATAGCTAATGGCTTTACATCACTATGTTAAAAATGAAATGATGGGCCTGCCGGAGAGTTGAAGTCACATATACATTGATTGCCTAAACGTGCGTTGGAATGGTTTCCCTACCAATTGGCTACCTAAAAGCGAGTGTTTCTCTGAATGCCCTGCCTCACGAGAATCATTACAATCTCGGCTGCACCGATAGCAAGTCAGCCCTGGACACTTTCTATATTAACAGACAAGAATTGTGTGCCAGCATGGACAAAAATGTTATCATTGGGGAATTTGGGTCTTACCCTTTCACGAGATTGTTTTATTAATGAGAATGTTATATAAATAAAATATTATAGTGAAAAGAGAAATCCCAAATTACCCAATGATAACTTTTTTTGGCTATGCTGGGAATCGAACTCGTCACCAGTCAAGTTCCTCCACGCGATCTAGTTTAATCCCCTATATGAAAAAGCCCCTTAATTTCATATCCGAGTTCCTCCATTAGGGTATGGGATGTTTAAAAAGGGGGGAGGGTTAAGTTCCTCCATGACAACTCAAGAAAGGGATTATAATTAGCACTAACTAGTGCAATATCCTAGTTCCTCCACAACACCTCAAGGAGGGGATTATAAGTAGTACAAATGCAATATCCTAGTTCCTCCACAACACCTCATGGAGGGGATTATAAGTAATATAAATGCAATATAATAGTTCCTCCGCAACACATCAAGGAGGGGATTATAAGTAGCACTAACTAGTGCAATATCCTAGTTCTACACAATACCTCAGGAGGGGATTATAAGTAGCACTAACTAGTGCAATAGCCTAGTTCCTCCACAATACCTCAGGAAGCGATTATAGATAGTCCGAGGGCAAATATAGCTTACCATAAACCAAGCTTTCAGACTTACTACTATTATTATTATTATTATTATTATATAAGATAGTTCTTACTCAACCTAACTTAACCTAATATTTCATGCGTTAATGAATTTTGTTCTTATATAATGTTTTAAGTTCCTGTGCGAAGCTCCTGCTGTTCCTTCGCTGACAATGGTTCTTTACAGCAGATTAGTACATTATGGTATTCCATGCAATAGAGGGGGTGGTTAATCCTCTACCCCTCGCCGCCATAAAAGTGGTGGAACTCAGGTATTGCACTCGGATTAGAATAATTCCTTTCTTGTGGTATCGTGAAGGAACTAAATTATTGCCATCGGACTATTTATTTCCGTGGAGGAACTCGGCACCCCCCGATTCCTGTCGGTCAATAAATCGATCTTTTTTTTGTGTGCATAAAATCATTTTGTGCACCCCTGTCTTGGGAGGCTTCGTGACAACTGGGTAGCCGGGCTTGGGTCACTAGGTTTAAAATCAACAAACCCATATACCCCCATTGATTAGTCGGGGCTTTACCGCCGGTTTTAGGGGTGAGTTAGAGAATGGAGGGGGCATTTCTGCTTTCTGAGCGCTTTCACGGAAGAGTTTATTAAATTGTGTAAACGGGCTAGGGGTGGTAGAGGTGTGGGGGTGACACCCATTCTGAAAATGGCTTGTCAGAGTAAAGGATAAATGTACAGAGAGGGTTTGCGAAATTAAAGTTTATAAAAAAAATCGTAACCCACTTCCGCCTCCCTCCCCCAATGTTAAAAGATTTTTGAAAAGGGTTGATCGTGATTAAGGAAAATAAAATTATGATTAGTTTTATTATGACCTCTTTTCAACGGTGTATTAGATTTTCCTTTTTTCCTGCATCATTGATCACACAGCCTGAGGTGTCATGCTTGCGATGGACTAGATTATATTATTAGTGACAGGATGCGTCGATGCTTGATTCTTAGCCGAGTTAGTGAGAATGCGGAGGATCTAAATAGAGATGAAAATTTTCCGGGAAATTTTGAATCGAAAACTTTCCGCAGTGGTGGCTTGCGGTGTAGGGATTAAATTGTAGAGGTGGCACCTAGAGCCTATTATACTTAAAATATAGTGCTTTAAGAGACGAGTGGGTTATAAGAAGGGGGGCACGGGGCTGGAGGAGGGGTAGTATGATGGGACATGGATGATATAGGGCGAGGGAGGAGACAAAAGTAAGACCAACCTTAAAATTATTTTAATTAACTTATTGATGATAAAAAATTAAGTATGATTTATGAACATAACGGGTCTACAAAGGCTCACATTCATTTGTTTCTTTAACACTTTTTTTTAGCACCACGTCTTACTACCCGTCCGGGTTATACGCCTATGTACTAATTAGGATAATGTGTTAGGGATGAGGAAGGTTGAATTTAGAGGAATTCCCGTGAAATTGGAAAACTATTTAGAAAAAACCCGCCCTCAACGCAACCAACTGGTATCGAACACCCATCTCCCTGTCATCAGCAGTCTAACATATTGCGAGAGTAGCGCGTTAGACCGTGCGGACACCGAAGCTCATTTGATGATGTTTCTGGTATTAACGAACTCAGGAGAAACTCGTCTTAAGTATACACGTTAACATTCGGGTTATCTATATCGCGATTACATTATAGTTTCATTTGATCATTTGACATTATTTTACAGAAATAATAATTGATAATTTCCTGTTTTGGCAAATTTTCCGTCTCACATCTGTGGGTCCAAATGAGATTTATCACTGTGGGTGTTTCATCTTCTCTCAACACTTATACTGGCACTTCCTCTAAAACAATCTTCCTTGTCCCTATCCCTTGGATTTATTTGTCGATGAGTTTTACTACCCTTTCGGTCTATGCGCATATGAAATAATTACGTTTATGTGCTAGGGTTGAGAAAAATTAAATTTAGGTGGGAAAGTGGAAGTAATTTAGTAAAAAAAAAAAAAAAAAAAAAAAAATACTCTCTCTACCCCCGACTAGGATTCAAGCCCTGATCTTCTTGGAATTGTCAGCCCAGTCCATTGCGAGAGTTACGCTATAGTAAGACAATTTTCCCTCCGTAAGTAATAACTAATAATCTTTGTGCAAAATATAATAATTTAAAAAAAAAATTCTAGAAAATTAGGCATTAAAAAAATTAGGCTCCACCAAAAACTGGTATTGAAATTCGATTTTTGTAATTCTACACTTTAAAACATTAAACTTTGATTGGAGGAAATAGTTCAGTTTACTTTAAAGTTTTTTTTAAATTTCATACTAACATTTGCCCACGGTTTTTCCGCTCTTAGCAATACAACACATGTAACAACTTCATATGTTAGAAAATAATTAAATTTAGTCGAGAGCAGTGCTTTATGTACCTACAAAAATTCACGAAGAAACATGGACTCTCCCCCATTCCCTACAACTCCACACCCAGCTCATATCACATGCCATCTTATGTACCCGCGATACAGCAGCGATTAATGTTCACTGCGGTAAACAAGATAAGACAAGAATGATGCATTTATCTGCGTGCCCACCGGTTGGGCTAGGAATTAATTTGAAATTTTTCTAACATATTTTTGTGAAGAAATATTCCGATGACATAGACCACGCTTGTTGCCTTCAAATAGTACATTACCCGTTTCGGTGGCCACGCGGTCTAAGGCGCTACTCTCATAATAGACCATACTGCCGATGACGGGGAGATCGTCGTTAGAATCTAGCTTAGAAATTGTTTACCACTCTCCCTCCACGCAAACGCAGGTACACTTCATCTAAATATAGCCTTCCTCGTTCATAAAACCACTAGCGCAATTAGTACATAGCCTGAATGGGTACTAAAAAAGATAAATTAACCGAAAAAGCTTGCCACTAAGTGTCATGATTTCCTAGGTTTGAATTGGCTTGTAACCACTAAAACCCCCATTCACCACCGAGTGGAGGCTCTCCCCCACCTTCACGAAACCACCAGAAACAGTTGGGAATCCACCAGGTTGTCAACACTGCACACATTCGGATCCGACCTGAACCGACTGAAAGTAGTTTCTACTAAAGACCCTACGCGAATCCATGTTGTCATTGACATTTGAAATAGAAGTGTTAAGAAAATTACTTTACTGATTTTTGAAAACCAATATAATTAATAAATTTAATTTTTTCCTTTTACTCTCGCATATCAAGAATAAGTATTATAAACCTAAACAAATCGATATCTAGATGATGAATAATCTTGACGTTTTATGTAAACACGAACCCAGAACATTAGCTTTTACAATTTCCTGTCCCCCCATGCCTGTCTGTCTGTTACTGGCCACGGATCCAAAACGGTTAGATGGATTTTGTCTAAACTTAATATTTAGATTTTATATGGCTATACCTCAAGAATTTTTTTTTTAATTTGACCCTAGCCCTCAAATTAAGGCTACTTAGTTTACTAAGGGTTTAATATTTGGAATTCAAAATTTTTTCGAAAATGGCTTTAACGATTTTGACTAAAATACATTTCTATAATTTTCAGTGGTGGCGCGTGATATTAATTTTTGGTGGGGCCAGGTTAAAGCTTTCTGGTAATGGTTTTTTCTCACCACGTGTAAACATATTAAATGAAATCAAATTTAGTATTTCTTTAAATAACTAAGTAAATCTACAAACAGAAAGAATAAAATAATACGAGTTTTGAACTAAACCTACCAAATGATGACATTACTTGTACAAACCAAATAATGAACAATAAAAACAAAATTAGCTGTTTTCTTCACTCATAGTTAACCACAATTATTGTTGACCAAATCACACATTATAAAAAAGTTATTTATTCCTTGCCATCCACCTGCATAAATGTAATGTCACTAGGCTTATGTGCTACTAACCGTTTAATTTGAAGTGTTTCTTTCAGCTTTAATGGGGAAAACCGGAGTTTTTAGTAAATAATTACTTTATTCACTGTAATTAATCACTTTCACTCCTCACCTAACTTATTGGGTTTTTAAAGAGTCGCGGGCCCGCCAAGACTGGCCCGACAAACTGATGCAGTGGAATGGCCCTTAGAGTTATCTCCCATTGGGTGACGGGGCTTATCTGAGAGGGGCCGGCCCATGTCAGCTCCTCCATTTAGTCATTGGAGATCCGAGCGCTAGTAAAGTCGCGTGACGATTGCAGGGACTGGAATACTGTATAACGAATCGAATAATTCACTGTTTGTGGGGATTGGTGCTCCACTTCATATTAATGTTTTATACAAAATATGTTATAAAATAAAAAGAAAGAAAAAATGTTTCTTTATGTTCAAAAAAGTGTTGGGGGTATCCGAGCCCCTGTGACCCCTATGAACGGGGCCGCCCCTGAAGATTTGCTTGACATGACCAATAGTAGGCCTACAGTATCATTAGTTTTTGGACAAAAATTCGCTTAATGGTAGTTTACTGATGATCAGAGCCCTGCTTTTATGGTGAATAAAAAAGCCCAATTTCGTTTTTAATTTTCCCAAAAGCGGTGACTAAGCGATGAATTACAAAATTCCTATTTTTGCGATGAAATTATCGAATTAAGACAAAAGCGTTAAAAAAGTGGTTTTTACCAAACTTTCGTGATTAAGGTGACTTTGTTGGGTTAAAACTAGACTTCCAGGACAATGTTTGAAACAGGTAAACTAAACATATTGAAGTGAAAATCAAAAATTACATTTTGTTTGGACAAAATGGTAAAAAACACTAGTCCACAAAAAAATGTGATGTCAACTTATTAAAAAAGTAAGATTTAGCGGCAGCTGGTCCGAGAAAAGTATGTACAAGTCACAAAGACAAAATATTACACAAAAATCATCTTGTTACTTCATAAAAATTGTGACTATATTTTTAAATCTCAATTTGGGCTAGAAAAATACAAAATAACTACTCAACATCACCAAACTGCAACATGCAGCTGGTAACAATGTTATCCACTTTCATTGTGGTTCTGCGAATGCCGAAAATCGCGGACATCGTTTAAAATAGCGAATATCGCGCTAAAACGCCGATTTCGCGAATTATCGCGACAATTCTGAGCATATATTTGCTATCAGGGTAACCTGAAATGTGAACATCTGAAAGAAAAAAAAATGCCATATCTAACATTCGCGAATTATCGCGATCTCCACAAACGCAGGGCTCTGCTGATGATACATTTTTGAAAATTCAAAATATTTCGAAAAATCTCTTACAATTTTGTTTAAATGTATACCTAGGGATTGTGTGGGATGACAAATAACACCGTATGATTGGTTTTGGAATAAAAATTCCTTTATAGGTAGTTTACTGAAGACTTATTTTTCAAAAACTTGAAATATTTCTAAAGTGGCTCTAACAATTTGGTTCCAAATGGGTATCTTAGAAGTGTTTAGCATGACAAATAGCACTGTATACTGGTTTTTGGTGTAAACTTGATGTGAGAGGTTGAGGTCTCCAGTCCTTCTGGCACGGTACGAATAATTTATTTCTAATTAATCTCGGTAAATTCATACGTTACAATTTTATCGAAACTTGCTAATAAAATGGAAGTGTCTGTGTTAGGTATAACGGGAAGTGTTTCTCGACCCCCTTTTTCCCCTCCTACCATCCCTCCAATTGGTATTCCCTTGCGCCTCGTGATTGTAGGCTAGACAAAGAGAGAGGGTTGACGGAGGAGAGTTGGGAGTGGAGGCGATAACGAGAAGGTAGATAGAAGGAGCCATCTCTCATCCGCAATACTTTAAAGGGAAACTTCTCTTTACCTTGATTCTGATATTTTATCACACGAAATTTGTTTTTAATTTAATCGATATCTGAGAAAATTTTTGTGACCGTACAGTAAACGTTTGTATAATGTTAACATTCTCCCTCTCGCACTGCGTCTTACTACCCGTCCGGGATATACCCTAATGGGGTAGATGTTATAAAGATCCAATTTAGATTAAATGTACCCGCATTTGCGTGGAGGAAGATTGTAAACTAGAACGAATACCTTAACTACACCCAGCTGTATTATAAACTTTAACCTCCCCGTTACTGGTTTAGCTGACTAGATAAGCCGGACATAAGGGCAATTTGAAGGAAGTGCATTTGTATTAGTATGAAAAGAGGATGTAAAAACTATTAGTAAATCACATGTGGCACATCGATCCCAAGAGCACCTAGTCGATAACCTTAATTCTTCCATCACCGTCAATGATGTATATTGAAAACCTGACGCCTTAAATTGCGTGATCAGCAGTGGAGATATTTACATATATAACATACAAACTTTAGCCTCAAATAAGGAAGAAAAAAGTTTGAGAACTTGATTTTTCGCATTTTTCTTGTATCTAAATCGTCTTATGGAATAAATAACCACGCAATTATACTTGTTAAGTACGGTCATAGCCAAATATAAATATCATATTATTTAAATTGAAAAATGAATATGATATTTAGCAGTGGCTATAATCGTACTTAGAAAACATTTAGGCTATTTAATCGATCATGATACAGTAATTGTCATTGTACTTTTGACAGCATGAAGCATCATTGATAGCTCATTGTATAGCTGACGATTTCTACACGTCCATCACAGACTTTGCCTTTAAGTATGAGTGAATAGTGACGGGATGAATCCAGGAGACCCCATTGGTAAATAGCATTGGCGTACTAAGCCAAAGGTCCCGGGTTCGATTTCCGTATCCAGGTGTCATTTTTCAATTTAGAAAATATTAATTGTCTTACTTTATTTATTAATATTGGTTTTAGCTTGTAAAAATCAACACAATATAAAACGCTTTTGAGCATTCGTCCACCTAAGGGGGTAAGACAGGTGGTTATTAAAAGGCTGTATTAGTCGAGTAAAGGTTTGTAACACAAAGTTGCCACCATTGATCTCTATAATATAACTAGATGGACACCTGCAACTATAATGTTCGAGCTGTCGTCTGCACACCATTGTGTAGTAAAGAAGGATTTTTTGGGTATCTCTTTCTCTCTTACACACATACAAGGCCTTGTGGTATTTTGACATAATTCGCTAATTTTTATGAATATATGAGCTATATCAATGTATGATTAGTTAAACTAAATAAATGGGTTGATAAAAGGTTTGAAGAGTATAACTAAGTTCATCACTTGTGACTTGTTTCCTTAAATAAGTCGATGTAGGCTAATATAGTAACACTTCCTACAAACCTATAACCTAAATGATCGTTTGGGCATATGATTTCTTTCGATACAAAGTTTGTCATTTGAACAAAAGTAATCAAGTTTTTAGTGACCTTATTTCATTACAGTTATCGAACATTAATTATAATATGATTTCTGAAAGCAATATACAAGCTGAGAGCCGACTTTCAATATATTGTTATTTGTAATATAGTAACAACTCCAAGCCCTATAACCTAAATGATAGTTTGAATGTAAAACTAATACATAAAGTTTGTTCTTCAAACAAATGTAATTAAGTTTTAAGCTAACTACCTTATTTCCTTATAGTTATCGAACTTTAAATATCATATTGTTTCTGAAACCAATATATAAGCTAATGACCAAATTTAAATATATTGTAGTCTTGGCAGAATGTAAACAACATGGGCGATAGCTACATATTTTAACATATTAAAGATTTTATTCTTATTTGTACGATATTACCTGTAAAACTGAATTGTATATCCTTTAATGTAAATGTGTCTTCAGCCAAGTGGGGTATAATACTTCACTCTTTCCAAACAATAATACTTTTCTTCACTAAAAACATGTTTTTGCACAAGAACATTTAAATAAACCGTTAAATATGTCCCCTCGCTAGGAAGCAGACGACAAACTTTAACATCTCGATTTGGTCCATTGCAAGGGGTGTGTTTATGTCCACCCAGTATAGTATAGAGATCACTGGTTGCCACGCACCTGTAAAACCTAGAGAGCTGAAAAATAGAAAGATTTTATTTTGTGTCCTTGATAAAACAAGGAGAATTTAAGAAATATCACTTAAAAAAAGAATAACTGAAACATTTCTAAATTTGGGACACTCAAGTGCGAGATTTAAATAAATATGTATCCCTCCTTCTTAAAACATTGAGTTGTGCGATGACTGCGTATATTTTCCCAACAAGCTCAAATCCTCCTGTTCTGAACACGACTCCAAACTAGTCAATTTTATGAAATATATAATTTCATTTATTTAAACTTCAAACTAATCTTTCTCTAAAAATGTTTTGTATACAATTTACTCTACCAGCATTGGTTTAAAAATCTTAAGTTTTCAAACACATCTTTAAGTGGAATTTCTTGTTATCTCTATCGTAGTTTGGAGTAATATTCAAATATTTACTAGACCAAATTCAATTATGGTAAATTTATATTAGTAAAGTGGTGAAACATATAAAATATTAACGTGTCTATTTTTATAAACAAGTGATAATCAAATATGTAAATAAAGACATAATTAAATGAAGATAATAGCTTAATTTTTAAATAAAGCTAGACAATTGCTGCATTTTTTAATGTGTTTAATTCTTAATTCTTTGTTTACATATTATATTGAATAAAATTTTAAATAAAATTTTAAATCTTTAATTAATTACATTTTAGATTCATCATGTCTAATATGATTGCAAAGTTGATGTGTACGTTTCGTTAAATGGCTCTTTTATTGGACAAAATGAAACCCCCTCGCCATAAATTTGTCATGGTAGATTTAAACACAAAGGGATGTTCATCATCCATGCAGAAGTTGGTTGGGTG
Source organism: Timema podura (assembly GCA_033556935.1). Lineage (NCBI taxonomy): Eukaryota > Metazoa > Arthropoda > Insecta > Phasmatodea > Timematidae > Timema > Timema podura. Next base: position 3,988,163 of record JAVRXN010000009.1, on the reverse strand, counting down.
ATGCTTTTAATGTCAGTACAAAACTGTACTTTTGATGTTTATTACTTAATAGAGCGGATGAACACATTACATTGTTCGTTTGTTTAATAAGTAGAGCGTGCCTAATTAGTTATCACTTCTTATTGGAACGTGAGAGGAGAACATAAACCATATTGGAGCGGCATGTTTGGAAAGACTATAGCTTGCTACTTTACCAGTAGTCTTTAAATTAAAACCTATTACAACTAGACACGGGAATTGAACTTAGGACCTCTGGCTTAGTACGCTAGTGGTCTAACCACTGAGCTATCCAGGGGTTGTCCCGTGATTAGGGTCATTTTTACTCATATTTTAAGCCAGAGCCTGTGGTGGACAAATGGCATGAAGCCCTCCCTAGTCTAAGATGGCTGCGTTTATCTGATAGCTTATAATTTTAATTGATCCCTTATATTTAGCTTACGATTTACACACGTCCATCACAGACTCTTATAATAGGAGTGAAGAATGACCCTGGGCGCGGAACAACTCCTGGATAGCTCGGTGGCCAGAGCAGGGTTATTCAACCTGTGGTCCGTGGTAACATTAATAGCGGCCCGCACCCGCCTCGGTGGCGTAGATGGCTAACGCGCCAGTCGTGTTAAGCCAGACCACCGAGGACGGGGAGATTGAGGTTCGAATCTCGGTCGGGTGAACTGGGGGTGGTTTTTCCTAAATGGTTTTCCACTATCCCTCCACGCAAATGCGGGTTCACTTCCTCTAAGTTCAACCTTCCTAATTCCTAATCCATTAGTGTAATTAGTACTTAGGCGTATAACCCGAACGGGTAGTAAGACGCGGTGCTAAATAATAATAATAATAGCGGCCCGCTGGCTGGCTCATGAAAAATATAAAATTATTTCAAGAGAAAAAATGTCAAATACAGCTCTATATTTTATACATCAACTAATAAAATAAATATGTATCTTACATTATTTTATAAACTCTTTTTGTTTTTTTCGTGAAGAAAAGTATCTCGTTTTTATTCAATCAATGTTTTAAACCGGCAAATGACAACTCTCGTCAACAAGACAAATCGTGATGCCTCCTGCTATGAAAGATCTAAAAAAAGGAAACAAAGCAAACAAGAGAACAAACTTCACGAGAAATCCTAATCCCCAGTGTGAGTGTAGGTGTAGCCTATGAGAACGAGCTAATAAGAATATTTTAATACATATTGACTAGGATTATTGTCGGTACCGTATTGTGGCCTGCGAGCCAACTAGGGACAGAAACTTTGGCCCTAGGAAATAAAGAGGGTTAGAGTATTGGCGTACTAAGCCAAAGGTCCCAGGATCAATTCCCGTATCCAGATGTCATTTTCAATTTAAAGAATATGATATTTAGTTACGGCTATAACTGTAACTAACAAATATAATAGCTTGGTTATTTGATCAATTACTTCGTCAATGTTTCGACAAGAGTTGGATTTTCATTAGGTTTTTAAATAGCATCCTTCTCCAATTAAGTTGAGGCCTTTTACTGTGAATGTTGTTTTGTAGGATGATTATTTCTATTTGCGTCTGACTATCTTGTTCAGTCTATTAGAATGTTTACACTGATTGGAGGAGAGTGAAGAAGGTAAAATTCAGAACAATTGTAGTCACGTTTTCTTGGAGATAAAGAGGGAAAACTTCTATGGTAATAACAAACCTCGGTACAACCATTTGATAGAATCCCGTCCTCCTCGTCACAGACAAACCAGGCAAGACGAGACTAATGCCTTTCATTTCCCACATTCCCTACCAGCACGGAAAGGTTTAAATTGCTGTAAACATTTTAAATGCACCTAAACCTTGATTTTCTTACAAATGGACGTTTGAAGCACGTTTTAGAAAACACAGACCGCCTCTGTGGTCTAGTGGTCAGAATTCTTGACTCAGAGGTCCCGAGTTTGATCCCCGGCGCTTCCTTATTTTTCTCTGTAGCAGTGGGTCTTGAAAGTAAAGAAGTAGTTGCTCTGGTCTAGAAAACTAAGATTAATGGCTGGAGGGTTTATTGTGTTGACCACATAACACCCTCTATCTGCAATTGCTGGCACTATTTTTGCCAACATACAGCGGCCACACAGGTGGTATAGCTCGCTTGCGGAATGATACCATGGAGATTTTTTTTTTAGAAAATAGTGACAAATTTTTTTGTAGTCAGCAATGACAACATTTTACTTATTATATTATTGTTATTTATTATGATTTGATACTATAGATCAAAAGCTACAGCTACAGATCCTTTGACTTGACGTATGAATACATTAAAGTAGATCTAGTAGCTTTTCCTATATGTCAGATATGTCATTGATAAGAAAGTTTTATTTTTAATCCATCCACAACTTATTCTAATTTAATCGTAGAATGAACACAACATTAATATTCATGACATTAAAATACCCTCTTCCCCTCTCCGTTCTTTATAATTCAATTTGTTTTGATTTTATAATGAATAAAGATAGACCCGCATAGGTGAGCACGTGGGCTAAGGCATCAACCTTGTATTGTGGGGTTTTTGCCTTGTGAGGGGGAAGTCTGGGTTCGAATTCCGGCGGGGTTTACTGGGGGTATCTTAGATTAAATGGTTTTCCACTCACCTTCCAGGTAAATTCGAGTGCATTACTTCTAATTTACTTAATACCTATCCCTGATTCATTGGTGTGAATATGTGGATAGCTTGAACTAAGACGCCATGAATTTGTTTAACACCACATTATACTACCCGCATATGTACTAATTACTCTAATGTTAGGGATGAGAAATGTTGAATCTAGAGGTAATCTACCCGCATTGGCGTTGAGAGAGATTGGTAAACCATTTATAATAAAACCACCCTCAATACACTCGACTGGGATCGAACCCGATCTCCCCGTCATCATTTGGACAGTATAATACGAGAGTGACGCCTAAAACCTTGCGGCCACTGAAGCGGGTACGGCGCCAAACATAATCTTGTGCCGTTCAAAGATTGCGCGTCACTCTCATTCGGATATCTCCATCGTTGTGGAGATCCGTGGTGACCAAATAATGTGCGGGTCCTTCTCTACCAGTCCACGAATCTGATCCGGTGCAGTAATCATCGATTCACAATTATTTTCATCTAGCTCCCACGAAACATTTAGCTTTATTTATAAACCAACAACTCATTATCAACGAACTTAGCGAACGGCATGGGGGGGAGGAGCGGAGGGGAAAGTAATATTCCACTATTCAAAATTCAAATACTAATTTCAAACCCCCTTCACCATTGTAAGTAAACACAATGCATAGGAAATTAGTTTGTTTTTTCTAAGGGATATATGGAATATTTTTAAAAGGTATTTTGTTTGAGTTTCACTATGTAAATATTGGATCTCTTCTCAACGTGTGTGTTTTTATTGCAACATGTTTATAAAAGTTTAGAATGTAGGTCGGGTATATTTTTTCCTTTTTTTTTTTTTTTGTTTCTACTTTATTCTCCATAGCAGCCATAGCTCACACGAGCTGGTCTGTGACTTTTTTTTACATTCTATGAGCATATATTCGTTGAGCGTATAGTTAGTACGCCGTAAGAAGAACTTTTTTTTATAAATACTCAAGTAGTAATTAATTAAACTTTCATGTTTTTAAACACCTACTGATGCGTTCTAAAGCTCTTGATCTTGGTAGGTGGAATTTCATTATATCGAGTTAATTATATAGATATTCTTTCAATTTTGGCTCATATATAGTCAAATATTACTTAGTAAAATGTTTTTTTAACGCGCACCAGGTATAACTACTGTATGGACGGCTAAGCATCAAATCAATTATGGAACCAATCTATACATATTCTAATTGTTCTAACCAAACAATACTATACTGACGCCGTAGACTGTGTGCTCATTAAGGTGGGTCTCAAAATTGTAAAATCATGCTTATACCACACTATGGTTGAAAATTTAAAAAAAAAATTTTTTTGCTTTTCTTCGATTTGTAGGATTTTTTTTGTCTTTATTGTATTTATTTTTTACTTGAGGCATTTAACGTGCATTCTCTGAACCGATTGATGATAGCGGTGCACGACCTATAAATTAGCTTAAATCTAGAACAGACACAACTCCTAATATCCCCCATCCGTCAATTAATCAATGATAGGTTTTCAAAACATGCCAGGAATCGAACCCGGATCTCCTTTAGCTCAATGGGTAGACACGCTACCGACTAAGCTAAGGTTTCGAACCCCTTTTTGTAATACCCGTTTAGGTTTTCTTATTGGGGTACGGTATGCAACGTGCACTTTCTAAATGTATTATATAATACACGACTTACAAACTTACTTAATCTAGAACAGATATAACATTCAAATCCTTGGTGGTAAATTTATATTTAAAGGGGAAGCCCCATTTTCATAAATAACTATTTTTTTCCTTGTCGGGAAAAGAACTAGGTACCCTTTTGTCCAATAAGCAGACGTGCTATCAACTGATTTAATGTGTTACTGAACTTTCATGTTAATGATATTTTGTTCTTCGTAATATTCTGTTTTGTAATAAAATTATTTACTATACTGGTACGTATTTTGTTTTCTCATTCTTTTTATTTTACAAAAAGCAATCATTCTTTTAATAAGATGATGTTCTTTTGAAGAATATTAAGCTAGTAATTTACTTCTAATATACAAGCAAGTTGATTATTATGTGTGTTAACTTTCATAACTTATCTTTTATAAGTTTGAAATTGTGTTATAATTTATTTGAAAAACTTATTTCTTAAAGAAAAACTCTCATTTTAAACTTATTTCTATACGCCTTAAGTTATAGCAATTTTTTTTAAAATCATTATTATTTGGTGATTCCTTTTTGACCTAACAGAAGTTTGCAAACCTACCCGTGATCAACTTACATTTCATAAAGAATTTAGTTCCCTTCTTTTTTAATTTAAGACGCTATTGTATTTTTCTTTCAAACATTTCTCTAGTAATGATGGCGAGCTTTGAAAAAGATAAATTCTTAATCCGTTAGCTGAAAATGCTGTAGAAATCGCTTCGCTGAAACTACAAGCGTATGTGTGTTAATTTTATGGATTCAATATGTAGCTTTTTTTTTCATTCATAAATAAAAACCCAAATATGGTTGTCTAATACAGAGAAGGGCGATGCTCTCCCAATAAACTTATTACCTATGAAGGTGAAGTCAGGACTTGAATCCCAGTAGGCCTATAGGGTGTTTTTTTAAATACTGTTAATGGTTTTCCACTTCTCCCTGATGAAAATGTGGGTGCATTTAATCTAAAGTATACCTTTCTAATATCGCTGCCATTTGTGTTAGCATACAAAAATTGATTGCTTGGACTAAGATGTGGTTAAAATAATAATAATGCTTGTCTGGGTTACATCGATCTGAAGCTCAGTTTGTGTAAATATTAGCCAGTACCAATGTACCGCTGCCCAGAGGACACCCCAATGTACTAATCGTAAATCCCTTCCATGGAGGCTCTTTTCCATGTCCCGATGAGATGAGGCGGTGGTGATAGTGAGTATAAGGGTGTAGAACCAGTGGAAAAACGTGAGCCTAATCAATCAAACCTTGGTAGCCATGATAATTATTCCCCTTTCGAGAAAATCCTCCGGTACAAGCCGAGAATCAAACCTGGGACCTGTAGGTCAGCAGCCAGGGCCTGTGACCACTATACCACGAGGTCGGTTGTATAATGAAATGTAAGCACTTATTCGACATTCAGAAAGCATTTTATTTCAGATTCACAACAACTGGAGTTTTCTTCAATTTGCTAAAAAAAAATTTTTTGCCCCTGCTCCCCATTGTTTCTACGCTACGAATATTTAAATTCTTAACAAAGTTCTTATTTCAAGCTCCTGTCCGCACTCTGCCCTCCTCTATTAAGTATTATAACTATTTTGTTCCGAATTTTGTGAGGTTATGTCTACTTTTTTTGTCAAGGATTATTAACGCCCACTGTCTGTTATGAGAGTTCGTTTTCCTTCATTTAATTAATTTACCACCCCTCCAGAGGAATAATCCCCACATTCTCTACTCTGGAGTGAAAAATTCAGATTATCACCTGGGGGCTCTAGGAACAGCCGTTCCGCAGGCCGGGCACGTGCACATTTGGAAAATGAACTCTATTTTTAATATATGTAAATAAATATACATGTATGTGTGTGTATCTATATAAAGATTTCTCCGTTAACATAATTTCCCATCGCGTCTTTTATTCAGACATATGGTGACGTGGAGTTTCTCTCTCTCCAAGACGACCAACCTCACGGATGACAACTCATTTGCATTAATTTACCGTCAGGACTGACTCAGTATGCTCCGTGTCGCCCTCTATCCCTCGTGATGACTCTCTACACGCCCCCCCTCCCCTTTTCTCTTTTCTCCCCAAGTTTTCCCGACTCATGCCGCCAGAGGAAAATAATTGATGACTCGGAAACCAGTCTTCTCCTTCCTTTTCGAGTTTTTTTTTCGTTCATTTTAGGATATGGGTATATTTCGGCGTATTATTTTTGAAGGAAAATTACGTCAACTACTTAAGTGCTTTTATTTGGAAAATACTCTCTAGCTAAACGGAGATTTAAAGGCGACGCCTATTTGAAGGAAAATACTCTCCCACTTGGGCATTTCTTATGGGGATGCCAGTTCAGAAGCTTTTAAACCACTAAAACAATCCTCAATTAGCCTAACTTTACATTTTCTGCTATGATCAAATTTATAAAATACTTGCGTAAATCACAGAACTGAGAGTTCTCGTACTAAACATCGTTAAAAATGTGATGATTCTGCTTTTTTTATACAACTTTTTAAAACCATAAAACTTGAAATGTAATGTTTTTAGTTTTTAGGGACATGATGTTATCTTCCATCTTCATTTTGTCTTAAGAAATATTCTTAAAAAATTAAAAAGATCTCTAAACATCTGCAACGCATCTCAGAGCTCCAGTAGACGGCCTCTTTAACATACCCAAGTAATAACTAAAGCCTGGATTTTTAAGTAGTATTAACCGACAAGGCTACAAAATGTGTAAATAAATAGGTGGCAAAATCAGTTTAAATACGTAATAATCTTTCTTTCACCAAGTTAAAAATTCGGACATAAATGTTTTGAAGAAATTTAATTTTTTGTCTGCAAATTTCTGAAGGAAATAATAGAAAAAAAAAGTTTGTTTTATACCACTTAAACTGCCCATTAGTTAAAGACTTTAAATAAATTGCATTATATCACTGATTTTAGAAAAATCATGTAAACATTACAAACTATCAAAGAAACCTCCAATGTTGCCGGCCTATTGAAAACAAGTGGCCATCAGACCAATTAATAATTTTTAAAGTCAGTTTCCTAGAATTATTTATTCGGTCCGCTGTTAAATTATTGTTCTCGGCATACTTCTTCTAGCCGGTATTAATATTACACTTACACGTATATACATGGATGGTATTGTTTGCTTTCCAAACGACCGTTCTACGCATAGTATTATTGTGACCTACTTCAAATTACATTTCCATGATTGATTTTAGGTTCCTTTTACGTCATTGGTCCTTTACCTTGCCCCTATATATCCGTTTCCTTTCCCGACAAAAAAACAACGGAAAAAGGAGCTTATCGCATCATATAATTATTATTTTTACGACTTTTGTTTACAAACTGAAACACCATGCGAGAGACGTGCTGTCGAGGCCACACTATCTGGTATGCCACATTCTCTCCTCTACACAGCACGAGAAACGCCTGTCACAAAGCTACGTTACGGCAACTGTAATCCTCTCCGACAAGCCAGCATACTTGCCTTGGACCTTGTTTTCTGCCATCCCTTCATTGGATACTTTCCTTTATGAAAATACAGATTGCCTTAAAATTAGTGACACATCATCTAAAAGTATTTTCCCAAAGAAGGGTATAAAAATAATACCAAAATAAAATAAAACACTCAATATATGTAATTGTATATAATATCTTTGAAAATATTTAGCATTCAGTAAAATATGTAAAACTAAAACTAAAAATGCATTCTCAAACAAACTAATTTGCCTTTTCACATTTTTATCTGCGAAGATTAAAATACCTATATAATTAAATAAAAAACCTAGATTCTTGTCATAACTCTTTCTTTTACAAAGTTGCCTTACATCGTCGGAATATAGTGGACTGAGTCAGTTAGTGGCTCAAGGAGACATAGCTTAGCGCCAGTATTTTTGATTGGCGCGTCTGACTCCTTCTCGAGAAGTCTGGACTTTAGTCTAGATTTCGATCTGGAAAACTTGGTAGATTCATTTTCTATGAACCATTTCTTCATCAATGTAAATGTTGGTGCGTTTAACCATAATTATTATCTCTACCCATTTGATTTATTTGTTCTTGAGGTAGCACGTTTTAACTCGAGGATTAATTAAACGGCTTAATCTGAGATGGGTTTAAGAGGATGCGTTGGAGGAAGTTTGCCTGCATTAGTGCGAAAAGAGGATAGGAAAAATGGAGACGACTGAATTGTATCCATTCAAACATTTCTTAAACAAGCACCACAAATAAAAAGTATTATTTATATTCATTCTCATAATATCCACAAAATCCTGAATTGTATCCATTCTGAATGGTCTCCATTCAGACAGTTTTCAAATAAACGACTTTAACAAAAATCCTGATTTGTATCCACTGTAATTATTTGCATTATATCCACAAAATCCTGAATTGTATCCATTTTGAATGGTCTCCATTAAGACATTTTATTAAACAAGCATCACAAATAAAAAGTCTGATTTGTATCTATTTTCATAATATCCACAAAATCCTGAATTGTATCCATTTAATTTCGGTGCCGCTTGTCTGATAGATGGCAGCAGCTGAGACTCTCCTTAACTCATTCCGTGTTTACTATATAGATATATATATAAATAAAATACTTATTCGTGTTTCTTTTAAAATAATAATAAATGGGTACTTTACAAATGATTGGTTTTTTAAAATAATTATGATCTAGTTTAAAATTGGTACATGGGGAAGCATTTCCTAAAATAAATTAATATTATAAATAGTTTGAAAAATGTAATATTTCAGGATCCCGAAATTTCATAAAAAAATGCGTTGACGCCTGAAAGATTAAGTTTTGTTGAGGTGGGTTCGTTTATAATATTAAAAATTATAACTATAGCCTATTAAATACTTTGGTGCCATGTTATGACATTCTTTGACTATTTATGCTATAAATGATACCGTTCTTCTGTGATTAATGAGAGTTTTGTTGATTTGTTTGGTTTATATATAAATTATTTCACAATATTAATTTTGTTATCATTGGAGATTTGTTTTGTTTCCGTGTGTAGAGATGGCAAAAAATATAAAACTTGTCATATGTTGACAAAGAAAAACAAGGAATCCCGCTCTCTTTATATACCTACTATTATAGAAATAAACATAAGTCCTTAACTTATATGTTTACTGGTACATAATCACTTTTAACCATAGTCTCAATAATTCCCTTCAAATCACAAGATGACTTTTATTATTTAACAGTTAAAAGCAAAGATTTTGATTTTTAAACACTGACCTCCCTCTCGTTTCACTTCAGCTGGATAAATGGCTAGGCATATCTACTTATAGTAGGCCTAATGGGAATAAATTCACATTGTCTGAACATATAAGTCTATCTCTTGCAGAGAGTGGTAGATATAAACACTAATTTTTAGGGGGTTTCAATCAAAATCAACAAAATGACCACATGAAATGTAGGCCTCTGTTCAAGTTGTGTATGATAGCCTATAAATAAGGTTTCTTAATCCAGCTTCAACCCAGGTAGCCCTACATTATAATCTGTGCTCTTGACACACATGTTGGTTTGGGCCCTGGAGCGCCTTAGAAAAGTGAGTAAAGCAAGATTTTTCTTAAAAAAATATGTTCATCCCATGTTATCCCATGCGTTATGTTGGTAGCTCCCCTTTTCATCCTTTATACATAAATAATTATATCTGCACAACTTGAAATATTTTTTTCTTCCTTACGTTTTTTCTTGCTTCTGCGTGTGTTGTGTTCTTTATTAATGCAGTTAAGTGAGATGGATCTTCGCGAGCTATCCTTAGGGTTTTCGCAATGAGTGGACAGCGAAGGAATGGTTAACTGGATATTCCCTCAGATACGCGTTCTTTGTGTTCAATTTTCAGCTGTTCTTGAAACAAAATTTACTATAATTTAATTTAATTATTCAATGCCATAGGTTTTATCTGGTAGCTTTTATACTTAGTTGTTTATCAGGGATTCTGAAACTTTTTCCACTCGTGACCCCTTTTCGGCCAATAATTTTTTACACGACCCCAGGCACATAGGTATATAAATCAAACATTTACCGGCACTGAAAATAAATTATGAAACAAATTATTTTAAAACAATTCTTTGCTATACATATTATTTTACCATTTATTAAAGATGAAAGTGAATTTACATAGTAATGAGATGGATTTGCTTGTTTATTTTGACATAAAGAATTAAATCTTGGCTAAATATTTGATACTGAAGTACGTAGAGCATCTTCAGCGTTTTTCAGAGTTAATTGGTATTTTAATTTTACTGTCGTCAATGTTGAGAACGTCGCTTCGCATAAATACTTAGTACAAAATGGCAGAAGTATATTTAGGGCCATTTCAGAAATTCTTGGAAGTTCTGTTTTAATCCCAAGCCAAAATTCATTTAACGATTTTTTGGTAAACTCAAGTTTTAAACCTGTGTCACTTGATAGCTCGGCGAATTCTTCTTGAACTTTAAATGGCCAATAACTGACGTTTTTGATTCAATTTGAGTATGATTTAAGAATAAATAAAATAGAGTGTATGACTCTGTATATGGTGGTTGTTGAAGCGAAGTGAATATGCAAGGATAGGGAAGTGTGGAGAAAGTTAGTGAGTATGGATTAAGTACGAAGTTCTTTTTTTTTTAGCTATATTCACAGTTTCTGCCTACCCCGAGGTATGTATGGATGATTTATGAACCCACTTTAGTTTGAATTTCCTTCTGTCTATCTGTCTGTACCTCTGACTAGAGCCTAAATTATTTTACCGATCGGGATAAAACTTGGTATCTCGGGTTCTCATAGGGTTTCCCCGAAGGGTTTTTGGAATTTGATATCCAACACTAAAATTAAGAATAGTTTACTGAAGGGCAAAGAGAGAAAAAGCCAATTTTCTCAAAATCGCCTTTAACGATTTTGATTAAATTTCATTTCTAAATATTTATAAATATTCCAAACAAAATGGCTACCCTCAATATTTCGGCAAAATAACTTTAAGGGCTTCGGTCTGATGCGTAAATTCTTTTTTTTTTTAAATCATATCGCCGAAACTAATTGATAAATGAAATTACTGATCATTGCAAATATTTAGATCTATTTATATATTACAAATATTTAATTCGAAATATATTTTTATAAAACAAATAACTTCCAAGCTATACACACATATTTTATATATACAAATATATATATATATATATAAACTTTTCTTTCACTTAAGGTAAAGTATTGAGACCGTAAAAAACACCCCCTAAACCCTCAAAAGCAGTTTTTGCAGTGCCGTCTCTCTATGTGTCTTTTTAACTCTAAAAGATTATAAATAAACTGGCTATTTTCATTTTCCCATGAAAATGACTTTTAGGGTACTTTACAGAAGCGAAAATTTACGTATCTCCGCAACTATTTGAGATACTAAATAACTTATTGTTGTAAAATATTAGTACTATTAAAAATAAACAACTTTTTTATTAAATATATTTTTATAAAACCAATATTTTCTGAAATATTGGCAAATATACGTACTAATACAATTTTGTGAGCTTTAGTTATAAAGAGAAACTACTCAAGTTTAACGCAATAATTCTCAAATGACATAGAGTAAGAAATAAGTAAGTCTCTCAAAAAGTGTGTGTTCTCTTTCTTTCCACCTTTCAAGGGAAATGTTTGTACAGAATTGATCGCTATCATTTTAGATTCAATATTCAATATTGACCTATTTTATTGATCAAAATTTATAAATGAGGTATTTAATAGCAATGCAATAACCATAAGATGTGCAACCCCTAATAAAATGTCGAATATTTTAAACTGGTAGTCAACATTTTAATACCAAGTGTTGAGCTTTGGGAATTCAAAATCCATATTTTTATTTTCTGGCTACCTTACAGGTAGACCAAGTATTGTGATCTTCGAAAAAGTTGTTTTCTCAAAGCCGTTTGCCTTTTTGTCCATCTGTCTGTCAATCTGTACCTCGGGCTATATCGTAAACAATTTTACCGATTGGGCTAAAACTTGGTATCTAGGGCTTTCATAGGACTACCCCGATGAATTTTGGAATTGGATATCCAACCCTTAAATTGAAGGTAGTGTCCTTAAGGGCGGAAAGCAAAAAAATAGTTTTTATCAAAATTGGCTTTAATAACGATTTTGATTAAATTTTATTTCTAAGCTTTGATAAATATCACAAACCAAATGGCTACCTTAAATATTTCGTCAAAATGGCTTTAAGGGTTCCGGTCTGATGCGTATATTCTATTTTTTAATTTTATCTCCGTAAGTCTTTGAGATATGAAATTATTTATCATGCATTCATGTAGATCTATTTATATTAAACATTTTTACTTGAAATATATTTTTATAAAACCAATAGTTTTCATGCTATACGCAAATATGTGTAAAGTTGTTTTTGGAACGCCGTCTGTGTGTCTGTCGAACCTAAAATAAAGAGCATTTTACTAGATAATTAAAAGAGAAAAATTCTATTTTCTCAAAATCGGCTAAAATGATTTTGATTAAAATTCGTTTCTAGGCGTTGATTAAAATTATAAACAAAATGGCTCTTTTCATTTTCCCTTGAAAATGACTTCTAGGGTCCTTTCCAGACGCAAACATGTCTATATTTCCACAACAATTTCAGATACTAAATAACTTATTATTGTACAAATTTAGTACTGTACTATTAAAAATAAAAAACTTTTTTAAATACATTTTTATAAAACCAGTAGTTTCTTAGATATTGGCAAATATATTAATACAATTTTGTGAGCTTTAGTTGTAAAGATATACTACTTTAAGTTTAAACGCAATAATTCTCTAATGCCATAGAGTAAGCAAATAAGTAAGTCTCTCAAAAAATTGATGTGGTTTTTTCTTTAACCTCTTAGGGGAAATGTTTGTAGAGCACAGGGGCGAATCCAGGATTTTCGTGAGAGGGGGACGGACACGGGTTCTCCCATCGGAATTGGGTCGGGGAGGGGGTAGGGAACACCTCAAGAAATTTTGACATAAAAATACTTCAAAATTTGATAGTAAATCCTTAAGCAATTTTTCACTGTAGCGCTAAACTTGAGAATAATCCTCTAATGAAGGGTATAACACCAAATTTGCGATTCGTATTGAAATTTATTAAAAGCAAATAACAAGAATATCAACAAATAGTGATCATTAAGAAGGAAAAGTTTAAACATTATAACAATTATTATATAAATAGTTTTTTAGCTATTCAATCAATTAGACAAAATAGATGCAATCTTTCAGATTTTCGAACAATCGAACTTTAACTCCACTTTATAATATAGCTAGTTATTTCTCATTCTAAATAGAAATTTTACCACTAAGCCATACTAACACGTTATGTGTGTGGATACTATTCAAAGATTTTGTTTAGAAACGTTATTTAAAAATAAATTATTTTAAATATGTTTGTTTAGAATTAATCATTGAAATAGTAATAGTAAAAATCATAAAATACATTTAAACTTAAACAATGTTTGTGTAAAAGAGTGAGAGGCACGCAACTTAAATGTGGGTAGTTTCATTAATGCCCATTTTCACCATTTTAATACTTAATGTGATTGTTTTAAGTATTAATAAACATTACCGTATATTAATCATCTAATAATATTACCAATAACAATTACAAAACATGAAATTTGGTTAGTGAGATATTATTAAATTACAATAAAACTAGTAGTGACTTTAAAATTAATTTAATTGGTTTAATTTCTTTAAGGGGGTCGCGCTCCCCCCACACCCCACGCCCCACTCCTGGATCCACTTCTGGTACAGCATTTCTCAATTTGGACTCAATAGTCAGTAATTACCAAATTTATTGGTCAAAATTTATAAAAGAGAAATTTAATAGCAATGCGATAACCATAAGATGTGCAGTGCATCCCCTAATAAAATGCCGAAACTTTTAACCGGAAGTCAAAATTTTAATACGAATTGTTGACCCTTGGAGACCCAATATCGATATTTTTTATTGGTCCAAACTACAGATGAAGGCGTTAATTCTTTAAAAATAAAATTATAAAATTTAAAACCATGAGTCAAAAAATGTTTTACGTATGTATAGCACAATTTGTTCGTGGGTTCGCTAGTGTATATTATATTACGAGCTTTGGGTAAATATCTCCAGTTTTAAACAATAGAGCGAGAAAATCTGTGCGGAGTTCCGTACCATTTATTTATACTAAGAATGGAAGAATCCACCCGACCATCTAGGGAGGTGACGCCATGTCTTTGTGTTTGTAAAGTCAGAGAGGACGGACCTGTCTTGGTCTGACTCCAAGTTTTATTATATTTCCGTATGTATTTAAAGTGAATTATAAGTATAATAAATAAAATAAAATGTGAATTATATTTTATTTAATACAGAACTATTTAAGTTACAAAAATAACAGAAAATATGAGTGTATTAATGGATGTTTATGGATAACATTCCGGGATAACACGTGTTTCTGTATTTCGCTGAGAAGTCAATGAGGAAACATCTCCGAATTCTTCAATGTATAATTTTTTGTGGGGCATTTAATTAAGATTATCTTCAGAGACGCTAGAGTTGCCGCCCTCCACGTGGTAAGCTAAATACAACAAAGAACGAGAGACTCTACAAGCGTAAAAAATAAAAAGGGTTGCAGGTAAAAAACATATTAACACTAAAACGTTATTTATTAGAAATAAATCACAACATTTTAACAAATTAATATATCACGGTGACATGAGAGGAAGAGTTTGTTGTAGGTACCAAACTCTTCTTGTTTACTCTCCATGGCAACCAAACCTCCATGGCCGCAAAACTACATCACACATTGTATGAAATGTGGTAGTAAAGCTGTCTCACGACTTCAATATTTTTTTTCATTTTTTATGTTTTAAATAATTTAAAAAAATTGTAATCAAAATTTGAAAACTCTTTCTTTGAGGTTCACAGATTTATGCACAAGGGCTACTAAGTTTTATATTTCAGACCTCTCCGTGTGGTAAATATTGTGCATCCCTCATGACAAACAGAAAAGCTCTTCATTTTATTAATATTATATATATATATATATATATATATATATATATATATATATATATTATACAAATAAATAGATGTATACATTTTACTCTGATTGTATTGAAAGCGCTGCGTTTATTTAGTTTTTCACGAGTATAATCGCAAATGTATTTATATATCTAACGCCATTTAATTTGTCATTACCACATTATGTAAATTTAGGGAAACGACTTACTCAAAGGGAACTCTTTCCCCCATATCTATGCAAATAGTAACACACAAAAATGTAAATTTTTCCTTATAGCATGAGTATTGGTTTTATTTTCTTCCTTTGCACATGATTGGCTCAGCAAAGGGATTTGCATTGTAGCGCGGAAGGGAGAAATTTCCTTTCCTGCACATTTGGTTCTACAATTTTATTTCATTTCACTCTAGCGAAATTTTATTTCACCGGTAAATGTATGAATATGAGTATTGTTTATTGTGGCTGAGACTGCGATACAAGTTCCATGTACGTTTATTTTTTCACAAACTATTTTTTTAAAGGCAAGAAAAAAAAATACTTTCAACCGTAATTGTTTGTTACGTAAATAATTGAAAGTGGTTTGTTCCCATGTTAATTTATGTTTACCTAAAGTCAGGGCTGGCGCAACCGGAAGTGCAAGGCATGTATTCTACAACGTGGAAGATTCTGAGCTGTGGAAAAAAAAATCCTGTCTAAACTTTTATAATTATGATTTAAATATTAATTATAAGACAGAATCCGAAGCAAGGTCTTCCGCTGATAATATGACACGTGCGTTTAGAAAATTTGTAAGCTGACAAAGGCTAGTAAATATTTGAACAAGGAGGCAAAATCTGTAGCGCTGGTCCCGCCCAAAGTTGCAATATTAAAATGTGTTTTTTCATCGCATTCAAACCAGGAATTTGATCTTAATAAACTCGTCTCTGTGACTAAGTTGTTAGAATGATCTACCAACCAATCTCAAGGAACTCGATGTGATTACGAGTGGTGTTTTTTTAAGATAATTATATTTTCTATTCAGTTACTAACTCTTTAGGGGCCTCGGCTTGTTCTGTAAGATTTCACTAGATAAGATAGTTTGCAAGTTGTGCACATATAGACTATACTCACTGTTTTTAAAAACATAGGTTAAATACCCTATTTTTTTTTATAAATGCATCCGAATAATATTTTTGTCACCGACTTGAAAATATATACCACATTTAGAATTTCTATTTCAAAGAATTTTTTTTAATTTCACTCTTTTTTATTGATTTCACCAATACTCATTGCAAACCGTAATTCTCTGAGATTTTGTGACACATTTTTAAAATTCATTAAAGTATGTATCTATTATCGTGTATATTTAGATGATGTACTGTCACTGTCTTTACTACAATTGGTGAAATTATTGTGGCACTGCTCGCAACAGTTGTAATTTCTTCCCTGGAGATGTCCAAACGGGTGTTGAATTCCTGTCGGATACTTAAACTGGAGGTTTATTAGACTTAATAACCTTCATTTCTGAGTCCTGGACTCAGGAGGATCAAAGAGCTCTTAACACTAGCATGTTTATCGACCAAAATTATCTCCGAATGTCAAGTTGTTTCCACTTGTCTTATAACTATCAGTTAAATAATATTTTATATTATTGTTGTATTATATTCCTGTTAATATAATGTTTACAAGCCCTTCCCACACAACTGGGGTCATCATTATCTTTAATGATGAATTCTCGAATAGTTTGCACCTGTCTGATTTTGTACCACAATATATAAAAGTTTCATTATACGGATGATAATAGGTTTGAGTTACACAAAGTGAAGATTTATAACTTAGGAGACCAACAACGAGTGTTGAGATGCATTGCGAACGTTTAGAAATCTGGCATTTTTAAGAAGTTGTTATATTAAAAAAAAGTTCTACGCCAATAGGAGGTGAAAGGTATAACCATGTTCTTATAGCATTAAACATATTTCATTCTAAGTTCCATACGTATAAAAAAGAATTAGAAAATAAAAATTGAACATTGTTTTAGTCGACGTGTTGCTTGAAAATGTCGATGAAATTAAGGTAAATGGCGAGTATCAAAGAGATATTTTTCCTCACAAAAATAAAGTCATCATTATTTTAATAGGATCACATACAGAAAATATTAGTATTCTTTAAATTTAAAAATGACATCTGGACACAGGAATCGAGCTTGGGACGTTTGGCTTAGTACGCCGAAGCTCTTGTGCTAAGATAATAGAAAATAGTGGTTTTGAAGTGCAAAGCTGTCATTTTTATGAGAAATATTGCAGTGTGAGGGTATGTCCATTCAAATCGAGCTGCCCATAGCTTTAAAACTTTTTTAACCCAACAATATTAGAACCAAGATCATTCATAACTCTCTGCCTGAATGACATGGCCTAAACGATCGCGAGTACGGCCCGAGTCTTAACACTCTCCTGAACATAGGTAAAATAAAGAATATATTATTGATGTCCATACCATTTATAAATCTGACACATACAGGTCTCCTGCTGTGTGTAATAACATAGCTCTATTCCTAGATACTTTCTTTTGTTATGTTAATAGTGAATCATCTTTCAAACTGATTGCCTACACAGTAAAAAGATGGCGTAGGAGAATAAAAAAATAAAATAAAGAAGCAATACAGAAAGCAGTGGGTGATATACGATCGTTTCTTTCGGTTTTATATCGCCGGTCGGTTTTAAGAGGTTATTTCTTCTCCGAGTACTTGTATCCTTATCTAAGGGACGTAAAGTGATAAACTATTACTTTTCTCCAAAGAGGAAGAAGGTGCAGTAGTGGAACATATAATTTATTTTCGTATCCTCTTTGGAATGGTCCACGCTCCGCGAATGGCTGAGAGGTCGCTCACGCACGCTGTCCGACGCGCTCCGTGTCAAGTGTTTCCTCTATGGAACACAGCAAACATATCAATCAAAATGATGCGTAGCTCCCCCCACCCCCTCTCCACTCCCTGAACGGAGAGAGAGAGATGATGATTTATGGTTTGTTGTGACGCAGTGTTGAGTTTTTATGGAGTTGTTTCGACTGGGAAAACAATGGAAGGGCGTGGTGATTTGAATATAAAAACTGGCTTTTTTATTTTATCGTTATTATTTTTTGTCCGGGGAAATCCATAAGCGAATACGAATACAACGTATTCTAGTTTAAAATGAGGTAAATTATAAATAAACATGATAGATAATCTCAGCTAACTTTATTCATGATATAATTAATTATCAATACTAATTCCTTTCGTCTTAGGACCCAGCCCATAAATAGTTTATTTTTCTTAAACTTGGACAATACAAATGGCCTATCACTTAGGCCTATTATGTAGTTCCGAGATTTTATCTAAGTAAATATTGTATTGTGAATAAAATACCACCGATTGTTTTGTTTTTTTCATTACTGAGTTTGTTGAACTGTCCTCTTTAGTTCATGCTAATTATATCTTTTTAGTCTTGAAGTGCATGTCTGTCCGTTGTGTTTGGCTCCTAAACAATGCCTCCTTTTTACCAAAATAGGCCCTACATCTCGCACTCACTGAAACACGTCATTGCAAAGGGGTGATCATTATTGATATATTTTTATAGGAACCAAATATTTATAGAATAGTTTCACACACCCGCTTCGGTGGCCGCGTGGTTTAAGGCGCTACTTTCGCAGTAGACTAATCTGATGAATACGGGGAGATTGAGGTTCGATCCTGGTCGAGTGTAATGACGGTGATTTCCCACTCTCCCTCCACGCAAATACGGGTACACTTCCTTAAAATATAACCTTTCTAATCACTAAAACCATTATTGTAATTAGAACTTAAGCCTATATCCCGAAATAGTAATAATACGTGGTCCTTAAAAAAATACAAATGTTTAATAACAGCTCAAAATAAAAAAATAAAAACATTTCCACCGGCATTTTTTGCAAGCTCGGCCTTTTTTCCCGTTGTATTCGCAACGCTAACATTAGATTCTCATATTTATATTATAAAAGAAGGACAAACTCAAAGAGAAGAGCTCTCCTATCATTCATGTATCTAATAATTCTAAGTTATGATTTAAAATATTTAAAAATACACCCTCTCTTTTTATTATATTTTTGATATAAACAGTTTTCATCTCAGTAATTGATTTTAACTACTGCTTTTTACTGTAACGATGTGCCTGTTGTTTTCCTTTTTTAATTTAAATGATGGTTTATAGTTAATTAAAATTGATCTAGAATATAATTTTTATATATTTAGTAAGCATATGTTTTTTTCAGTATGGGCTTGTTATAGGTCCTTAGACTTGAAATTATTATTATTATTATTTAAAGTTCTTCGCTAAGATCGGCTTAGAGACGTATAGAACCGTTGACCTGGAATCAAAGTAAATTATCTCTATTTTCACTTTTGATTTGATTAAAAATTCATATTAAACGGACATTTTTAAAATTGAAAACGCTCATTTTCACATTACCAAACTGTTAATAAAGTGACGTTGAAATACAGGATGTTCGGAAACTCAATGCCCAAACTGCACATATAGTTTGTTTGAACCAAAAGTAATACAAAATCACCACACACCTACATCCGGCAAACTATTTTAATAACATTAAATTGTGTTCAAAGTTTCGGGGTACAGCGCCGAGAGAGCAAAGCTGTGCAGGCATGCGTATACAACAGGTTGCATAAGAGCTGGGCGCGTGGCATTGCACACTCTCGACATCTTGGAGCATAGCAGTAGAACATACCCTAATTAATAGTAAACAGCACACCAATCTATTTAGAAATGAGAATACGTTCTGAGGGTCATCATTAACGGTCCTACATCACAGAAAGTGGTTGACATTATTACATGTGCAGTGACATGGCCCTAGCTCCCATGCAACCTGTTGTACACGCATGCTTGCACAGCTTTGCTATCCCGGTGCTGTACGCCGATACTTTAAACACAATTTAATGGTATTAGCATAGTTTGCTGGGTATACTGTTAGTGTATAGAGATTTTGTATTACATTTGGCTCAAACAAACTATAGCCCTATGTGCAGTTTGGGCGTCGAGTTTCAGAAAATCCTGTCTATAGTCGCAGTCTTTCATTTAGTAAAATCTTACTGAGACCAAACTTTTTATTAGAAACGCAATTCTCCTTATTTTATGATGATATTTTATCTGAATGTTATGCTGTTTTACTTCAATCAAAAAATATTAAAATCACTTTTCTACTGTTAGTTTTCCTTACGTTAACCACTAGCTACTCAAGATGCAACATCGATCTAAAGCGACCCATTAAATTCCCCTGAACTTCCTTAGCTGTAGTCCGTTCACAACAATTTTGAGATTTTCTAGCATTAGAAAAGAAAAAAAGCCTTATTTATCACCCGGGCAAATATGTCATGTCAATTCGACATGTGATGTAAAGTTACATCACATATTTGTGGAGTGGATTAATTCCAAAGTGTGTTTTAGTAACTTTTCAAACTGTCGGAAAAAATTCAATATTACCGACTTATTATTCATTATTATTATTTATATTATTTATTATTATTATATTATTATTATATTATTATTATTTTATTATTATTATTATTATTATTATTATTATTATTATTATATTATTATTATTATATTATTATTATTATTATTATTATTATTATTATTATTATTATTATTATTATATATTATTATTATTATTTATTATTATTATTATTATTATTATTATTATTATTATATATTATTATTATTATTATTATTATTATTATATTATTTATTAGCTCCGCGTCTTACTACCCGTTCGGGTTATACACATTTACGCTAATGTGTAATGGTTGGGTGATTGTGAGATGAAATGGAGGACCTACAGTTTAACGTGGGATCCGAACCACGGTGGAGGCCTGGCATTCCTCACATTCACAAGTTGTGATTAATACACGTCTTGTCAGAGGTGAAGGAAGGGTTTGGCATTCAGATAAATCCGTGACGGAACCGAGGATTGAACCCCGGACCCCCAGCACGGAAGTCTGACACCTTACCCCTAGACCACTAGGTCACCATTTACCGACTATAGGAACGAGGCCTACCGCATCTTTGTCCTTAAATTGCTCTTTACTTAATTCTTAAAACTGTTACAACCCGGTATGGCGACGAAAGTAAAAGTCCCTATTGTTGGGTGGTATCTACAACTTCTCATGATCGCAGCGCAAATTGAAGTTTTTCGGCTAGATATCACATTAAGACATTGATAAATCATTGATAAATTTTAAGGCGCATAAACACACTACTAATTGTATTGCTTGAATTGGCACATATTTACTATATGATAATTGTATAGTGTTAGTAAAATGTTGCTTTTAATACTTGCTATATTCTGAAACAATATAAAGAATACAACGATTTACTGAGACTGGTTGCATTATACAAAGAAAAACAAAACCAAAAACCGTTATCGCCACACACGGTACGTATGTAGACTGGGCCCTGGGGCAGAGTTCAGTGTTGCCAACGACCATATAAGTGTTGTAGATATATTAGTAACGAAAAGTCGCTAAACGAAAAATTAACAGTCGTCAGATGTGTCGCCAAACCAACGGAACGATGTCATTGGGATTTGTGAATGGCATAGACCGAAGTAATGTATTATGCGTTCTTGCAGTACGGTAGTTCAAAATTCTACATCAATAAAATTTAAAATAATGATCATTAACTTGATATAAAATTAAGGAAAGTCACCATTCGCCTGATTAGTCGCTAGGCGCTAAAAATGAAAATTAGTCGTTTCAGACCCGTAAAAGTTGCTAGGTCAAGCGACAAAGTCGCTAAATTGGCAACACTGGCAGAGTTTCTGGGGGTAGCCCTCCTTGGCTTCACCAAGGGGAATTCCCCTTTCTTCTCTATCTTTCTCTTAATTCACCTTCTCACTACTCCTACAACCAATCAGGAATTAGTTTTTAAAAATTTGAAGATAACTAAAGTGCATATACAAGCATCAATGACTGATCCTTCTCGACTAAAACGGAGATAGAAGATGTAAACAGTGTGTTTCTTTCTTTGTTTAAAACTTCCACGTGACTTCGTCATGGAAGAAGGAAAGTATGACAAAGTAGTTCATGTGTTTGACCAAAATATAAATGATAAAAAAGGAAGTATTGCTCAAAGTATATACATTTATAAAAATGAAATAGTCGTTAATTCGGTTACGTTATGGAGTTGTATAACTTGTATGTAGTTAAAAAACACAAGTGAACATCCATTTGAGTAAATATGTAAGTTGCATTTGTGCTAAACGAGAGCATGAAAGCCGACTTTGATTTAACGATAACCACCTTTCTGGTAGTTATTAAGTAGCTGATGATCTCGCACGTCTAACACACCGACTTTGCCTTAAATAATGATTGATAAATACCTGAGAATGGGACGAAGCCTTGATACTTCAGTGGTAGAGATGAAAGTTTTCCAGGAAACTTTGAATCATAATATTTTCCACAAAATTTTCCGCATTGGTGGCTTGCGGTGGAGGGGTTAAATTGTAGAGGTGGCACCTAGAGCCTATTTTACTTCAAAATAGAGTGTGTTAAGTGAAGAGTGGGTTATCATAAGAGGGTACGGGGGTGGGGAAGGGGTAGTTAGGAAGCATGGCGGATATGGGAGGAGGGAGGAGACAAATGTCGGCCCAATTTTAAAATTATCTTAGTTAACTTATTGATGATAAGAAATGAAGTATGATTTATGAACATAACGGGTCTACAAAAGCTCACATTCATTTGTTTCTTTACTACTTTTTATTTAGCAGTGCTTCTTACTACCCGTTTGGTTTGTACGCCTATGTACTAATTACGATAATGTGCTAGGGATGAGGATGGTTGAATTTAGAGGAATTGCACCCGTGAAAGTGGAAAACTATTAGGAAAAACCGCCCTCAGTGCAACCGATTGGTATCGAACACCGATCTCCATGTCATCGGCAGTCAAGTATAATGCGAGAGTAGCGCGTTAGACCGTGCGGCCACCGAAGCTCATTTTATGATGTTTCTGGTGTTAACGCTCTTAAGAGAAACTAATCTTATGTATAAACGTTGACATTTGGGATGTATATATATATATCTCGATTACATTATAGTTCCATTTAATTAGTTGACATTATTTTAAAGAAACAATAATTGAAAATTTTCCGTAAAAAATAAAGGGAAAATTTTCCAAAACTGAAAATTTTCCGTTTAACATCTCTAGCCAGGCCAAAGGATAGGGGGTCGATTCCCATGCCCAGGAGTCATTTTTCAACTTTATTTAGCTTACAGTGGCAAATATCCCTGAAAACGGCTCTGCACCGTTACTTAAGTTCCGAAGTTTATTTTAGTTACTTATATTATTATCTGCATGATAAAGACCTAAATAAATTAAAACAATTTTTTAATTCCCAGGCGTAAAACATTGTTTTACTAAATAAAACAGGAGGTGAAGAGTGTAAGTACTTACCACAGAGTATAGAACATGCACATTGAGCCAGTCGACAACCTCTTGGCTGCCTATTGTCTCCTGGTACTCCGCCTGGTTGGCGTGCTTTATCCGGCCCTACACGGAACCTCTCTTCTCTTTCTTTCTCTCTCTTCAAGGCACGCACGTTGGGAAAGATACGAGAGGTGAGAAGGGCCCACTCATCTCTTATTCGTAATGAAAATGCGAGCAAAAAAAGTTTCAGCGACGAATTTTGATTTCACTATCTATCATGTCTACTATTTCAACTTTTATTTAGTTTTCTATTCGAGAATTTAACAAAATTTTTTGCAGTTTTATTGCATTTTATTGAGGTAGGTTTTTATTTCAGTATGGTTTATCATTCGTGTGCTGGCTACAGTAGCCCCATGGCTTCTTTGGTGCTGACTAACAGCTCACAGCTGACAGCTGACGGCTTTGAAAAGCTACCAGATCAAATTATGTATCCCTACGCCGAACGGTATGATCTGCAAAAAAATGTGTTTAGCAGCTGTCAATTCTGACAGTCAACATTTAGGTATATACCTAAATGTTGACTGTCAGAAGTCAGCTGTGAACTGTCATTCAGCACCAAAGAAGCCATGGGGCTACTGTACCAACTATAGTTAGCACTGGTAAGTTTGATTAAACAGGATAATGAGGGTGGAGTTAGCACTCCACCGAGGAGAAGGGAAACAAGACTGTGGGAACTAACACCCACTCCCAGTCCACAGGTCGAATATCTAGTGAGAGGAGTTAAACCTGCACTTACCCAGAGAATGACCGGAAAACCATTTTAAAAAAAACTCATCACACCCACCCGGGATTTGAACCCTCACAACGCCTAATTATACAGGTTATTTAAAAAGCTAGATTCTATAAAATAAAATGTCTATACTAGATTAATCTATGTAGTAAATTCCCTAATCACGTGTATGGCGGCCCGCTTCGCTGGCTGCATGGTCTAAGGCGTCACTCTCGTAATAGACTAGATTGCGATGATGGTTATATCGCAGTTCGATCCCCGGTCGGATATATTGAGGGTGGTTTTCCCTAAATCGTTTTCCATTCTTCTTCCACCCAAATGCGGGTATATTACCTACAAAATGCTTTCTTCCTCTTTCCCACTCCATTAGAGTAGTTATCATATGTACTTATAACCTGCGAATACACTTCCTCAAATTCAACCTCCCTCATCCCAACAAATTAGCGTAATTAATACACATATGTACAACCTGAACGGCTAGTAAAACCCGGTAAAAAAATTAATATATTGGAATGACAAATCTCATAAGACCTCAACTGACACGCAAAGCGCCAGTGTGTTCGACTGGCGTGCTTGACTCTGACGCGAGAGGTTGGAGCTTGAACCTTATTTCCTAAACAGGAGCGGACTTACGCATAGGCTTAGTAGGAACTTACCTACTGCGGCAGATTTTGAATGAAAAAAAAATACATATCTTTTTCTGCCAGTTAAAATAATTCAATTGCTTCATCGTGTGTGTGATTGTTGTGGTTTGCTGTATCTGTGTACCAACATATGACACTTAATTCACTGACAATCGTCTTAATTGAAGGTCACTTATTGGATAAAAGATATTTATCTGGCATCGTTGAGCAGTTAACTCAGCAGAAATCAACGCGAAATATATTATAGACTATTTTCTTAATATGCTAATATGCTAATATGTTATCTGTAGTAACATGTTCTACAGTCTACTAATGCATACTTTATATTTTTTAATTATATAATATGAATTTTTGTGTGTGTGATAGTGTGAGAGTATTTATTTATATTTTATAAGTCTTTGCTTAGATTCTTACTACTTTTAAAACCTCACTATAATACATAATAAAGTAACGTAAGAACTTATCTGTCATTCCACAGATAACACTTGTTTATGTGGTATACATGTGTCGGTGTATAAGGGGCCGTAGGGGGGAAACGGGATTTAGAAGGATTTAGGTAGGAAAAATAGGCGGTAAATTACCTATTGTCTATGTGTACCGAAGATGTATTACTATCAGATATGAATTAATAATTATATTTTCAAGCTATTACTGGTCTATTATTTATTAAATATCCTTCCAATCCGATTCTGTTCGTGAGTTTAGACCCAACCGGGATTGACGGATTATTCTTGATCGATAACAATCCGTAGCACAACTTCCTTCTGAGGGGAAGTAAATCCACCAGTCCCGAATCGATTGTGGAATGTGAAAGAACCCTGAAATGTACAGTAGTGAAGATACCTTCCCGGTAAAATTAGTAGGCCCTTTCGCTCTCGCTCATAGAAATTCTCGTCTGCTGATATAATCAGTCGGTTCAAAAAGTGCACGTTTACCTTTATTTTTTATTTTAAGTACACGTTATAATCACACAGATTATAACGATATGCGATTGGCTGGCACTCTAACACCTAGGCCAACACGTCTAATATTATATAACCGAATCTGTAAGCACACAGTTAAGGAGTTCAAGCTCGTAATAGAATAGAATACCTCTCGAGAGGGGAAGTGAAGATAAGCTTGAATCTCATCCGGTGCATCGCTTGTTTCCCATTTGTAATTTATTATTAAGGTTTTCTCTATCTCCTCTCCATGATAATGTGGGTACCTTTCCTCGAAGTTACCCTCCTAATATCACCCATTTTACTAAGGCATAACCTTGGTGCTGAAAGTATTAGTTAGGTATAAGGATGATATCTTGAATAAATAATGAATATATTTATCACAGCTTGAGACGGAGAGACCAGGGTGAATCCTGATCGGATCTATTTAGGGTAGTTTTTTCCTAAATGAATTCCCACTCTCCTTCCATGCAATGACGGGTCTATTACCTATAAAATGTTCCTTCCTATCCCCACTCCATTAGAGTAATTATTATATATTATACCTGTAGAGGTAGTTAAGACGTAGCGATAAATAAAAAATGCCTTGAACTCGTCTTGATTGCGTTAAATGGTCCTCCCTCCCACCTCATTTTTCATGTCTGTTAATTTCTCTCAGGACCGTGTTTCAAAATATCGTCAAACACTTGAAACGCTCTCAATGGGCATTGAATGCGCAACGGGACGGGATTCATTACCTAGTCGAGGTGGTATGTCAGTTCTTTACGTATCTATTGTGAACGTGTAACCTACTCACTTTCTCACGTGTCACTACAGTAAGAGACACATCTGCACCCCGTACCTCTCTTGCGTCGCGGTGACACTGATTAGCGAGTCAGTTCACAATCGAGGTGCTGATTAGAAAGCTGTTCCCAAGTTGGAGAACGAGGGAAGATAGCTTTATTAGATGGTTACATACAAGCGTATTTGAAAATTTGAGTAATAAATATTTTTTTCGTCGTGCTATGCGCCTTACTACTCCACCCAAATATGTGCTTCTTTACACTGATGTAACAAGTATGAGGAAGGTAAAATTTAGATAAAGTGTACCGCCATTTTAGTAGAGAAAAAGTGGGAAAGCATTTAGTTTCTGACCTCACAATGACCGGCAAATCAGAAAGACGATACTTTCTGCCTCTAGCTACACTGGATATCATCGCTGAGGGAGCTGGGTGGTTACTATTGGGAGTCTGCGTTGTCATTACTTTGTTTTTGTGTGGTCAATATCGCCTTAAATATAAGACAATTTTCGCAACGCTGGTTAGTCTAGGTTGCCAGTAGCTCCTTCTTACCCCCAGCACACCACCTTCCGACATAAATGAAATTGAGGAGATTTGGCAACAGTTAACTGAGAGAGAACGAAGATAGAGCTTTTTTCCACAAGAGCTGGAGTTTCCACAGCGATGATATCGGGTGTAGTTTATATCCACAGACCTCACTCAGTTGTTGCACTTCTAAAGACCAAGACACTGTGGCTGGAAGATAATTATATTCTACACACAAAACGTAAGGTAGCCAATCATATTCCACGCACAGAATGTAAGATAGCCTACTGTGTGATGATTCTGCTCATGTTGGTTATTTTTGTTAATCTCTTAAATATGAGGTGTGGTAGAAGCTAGCTAGGTTCAGTCTTTTTTTCACTTTTTATAACAAAAATCCTTTTTTGGTAAAATAAAAAATATCAACTCCCCTAGCTAAGTTTAGTTTATTCCAGGCATATTGCAATCACAATAGATCTTGAATATTGGGAGTCGTGGATTTTTTCCAGAAATTTTTATTTTCACTTAAATATACATATACCCTGAATTTGGTTGGAAGAATAGTTTAAAAAAAATGCAAACATATTTCTTTGCGACCAACGTTGATAACATTTTACTATATTATTCGTAATTTTTGTAGATAATGATAAAACCTATTAAAAGTGACAGCTGTAGATAACATGACTTGATGTATGAATATATATTAAAATAATTTTAGTCACCTTAGAGGGGGGCTAATCTATCCTTTGAAATTCAGTACGCATACACTTATTTTTAAACTAATGTATTTATAATTAATAAAGATAAAAATACATATTTTTTAGTTTCTTGCAATTAAACACGTAATTTTAATTCTATGTTGTCAATTTTTATAACAAAGTTTTTAAATTATCCATAATATATGTCCCAATTTGGCTATATTGTTATATATTGAAAGTTATAAAACTGAAATATTTCTCCTTAATTTTAATTTTTAGAAAAACTAGTTCAAATTATATCTTTTTTCTAAAATGAATGCTATCATTTGCCACCATTGTGACAACGAAAAAATAAGAAAAATTAGATTAATCGATGGTGCATGTTTTACGATTTCTTTGCCAGTGAGACTCTAGCATGTGTTGGAGAGAAGTGTGACATAGTTTGTTTTTTTTTGCTTCCGTTCTTTTCTCTCTATGCCTCATTAGTTTATGGCTTAGCCTGACTGTTTGGGTGTAGGAGTCCCCGACCAACCTGTCAAGTGACGGGGAAATTCGGACTAACATTCCACTTCCGTGGATAGTATTTATTTACAAGTTTCGCTGAGAACCATATTGTGGAGTGTGGACGTAGAAAATAAGAAAATGAATATGTTTAATTTTTTTTATATGAAAGCGTCTCTGAAATGGATAAAAAAAGATTTGCGTGTTGGGAAGTATGGTCATCGAAATCTTTAAGTGCAAAAAGGAAAAAACTTAGAGGTTTGTCATTATTAAACTGTATGAAGAATAGGTAAGTAAATTATATTAATAATCTTGCTAAAATAAAAATGCAGAAGGACTGTAAAGCAAAATTTTCTTTTGAAGAATTGCATAATTTAAAAATTGCAATCCATGTCATTTTTTATACAAAGTAAAGTTAAAAATAAAATAAAACAATTCTAGTCATTAGACTAATTTTACTAAATCTAATATGTTATTAAATAAATTGGTAAAGCTAAAGTAAAAGTATGTTTATTATCGTCTTAGAATTATTTCAGGAACATCATTAGTCGTGACCTTGTCGTCGGTGGGTTGAGAGGGGGACCTTTAGTGACCTTCCTTAGAAGGGACGCGACCAATAAGACGTTCACCATTCCAAGAGGGTTTGGCTTTCATGTTTCATCTTCTCACCCTCAATTTATTTATTTTTTTCCTTCTTCACCCTTATTAGACTTGCCTTTCCTGTATTTTTTCTTTTCTCTTTTTCCATACGTTTTCAGTAATTTTTAATATAGAGTTTATGACTTTAATAGTCTCTTATGCATCTACACGTCACTACTCTACTCTTCAGCTCTAACATTTGAGTAAAGGTTAGTCTAGTCTTAAGTAACTAACATCTACTGTTATTCCTACCAAAGTCAGACTATACATATTATAATATATAAAAATAAATATTCAAGAATGGTTATGATTTATTTCTGACGTAGAAAATTAAACTAACTTCATATAATGAAGAAATGTTAAGTTTTATTTATCCAAAAAGGAATTTTGGCCATAAAAACTTAAAAGAAGAACTGCCTTCAACTGGCGCTCGCGTCTTCCCCATCCTAAGCGCCTGAAACAAGCAGTAATTACAATAAAAGAGAACCAAACTCAGAGCTGGGATATTTTCTCCTATGCTATGTTTATTTTCTGTTTGGATACATATGTGTATCATTATTACTGTGCTTACTATATACTCACGCACCAGTTCTTGATGTAATTGCATGTCTACGTTTCACTCGCTAATTACATGGTCAATGGTTGGCGTCTGTCTTGGTCGCGTATTTCACCGAAATAGTTAAAACATTCGAGAGGATCGGTAGAAATTTCTAGGCGGAATATTGGATGTTAATGAGAATCTTAGGTTTTTTTTAGCAATGCTTTAATTGTTTGCTTTAAATTATTGTTTGAATTGTTTTCTTACGATGGTGAATATCCTCATTTATGTTGCAATTTAATTTTGAAGAGGGACTGTGCACACATTAAATTGAATGGAAATATTCACAAGATGTGCAACTATTTATTTTGTACTAAATGTCCGAGCTATCCGAATTTAACCACACTAGAGGCATATGGGTGAAGAAGGTATATTTTTTTAGCCCCGCGTCTCACTATACTCCATTCACGGTAGGAATTACTCTCTGAAAGGTCTTTTTTCCTATAAAAATCCTACTATATAATAGCTTTCTTGTAGGGAAAAAGGCCTTTCAGAAAACAATTCATAAGCTGAACATACTTTACCTGTTTGGTTCATACGCTTAAAGGGTATAATTTACTAGAAATGGATACCCATTTGCGTGGAGGGAGAATTAAGGAAAAATTACCTTTACTACACCCAGTAGGAATTTGCACACGAATAAAGTCATAATCATTTAAATTATAACTTAAAACTCATTTCTTTAAATTATAATTTTTTGATTGGCTCTCATTGAGTTTTTAACATTATCTTCATGTTTTAAACTTGTAATTATTTAGTCATAATGTATTTTATATCAGTTTTATCGAATGCATTTCGAGAAGATGACGATATCAAACTATAGTCCTCTGGGCCTATAGTCGATCTCTGTAACCACTTCAGGATGTGCTGTGTGTGCCTGCATATCGGATTGCTCTGAGATTCCTCGTCTCGCGCAAAGATGTTTGCGACATGTGGGAACGCAATCTGTATAACCTCTAAGCACGAAGGGCTGCCTACCCACTTGGGAACGGAAAACAAGACCAGGAACTCACAGTATTGTGGAGCGAAGCCCTGACATTTAAATATCAACGTATTTAATTTTCAGGAGTTTAAATATGGTTGTAAGATACTAATAACCAGATTTTTATGACTTAAAAATAAAAAAAATACCAAAAAAAATGAAATAATAATTTCTAAGCCAAAACTCGGAAAGAATAATCACATAAGTAGAGTAAACAAGTCCTCTGTAAATTGAAACTAAAATAGATATATATTTTTGTATGCAATGACAAATTTTTAACAAATAAACTCTTGAATCCTGCTAAACATGAACATTGATTTTCAAGTACCTACTTCAGAAGCAATAGTTACCCCTTACCACAACAATATTTCAGCTTAGTTGTTTTTCAGTTTAATTGCAGTACATCACGAGGAATGGGGATTTACCTACCTTAAAATTAAAAGTTTAAGAAGTTTATTTGAAGACCAACTTGTGAATGTGTGGAATGCTACGCCTCAGCCGTGGTTCGGATCTCACGTTAAACTGTAGCTCCTACATTTCATCTCACAATTACCCTACCATTACACGTTAGCGTAAGTGCGGATAACCCGAACGGTTAGTTAGACGCGGTGCTAATAATAATAATAATATTTGAAGATTACACTATTTAGTCAGTCCAAAAACTTTGTGGTGAAAAATATGTTTAAGTGTTGAATTTTCAAAACATTAATATTATTCAACAAAAATGCCAAATAATGAGTAAAACAAAATATTTAAAACATTGAATTAGGTCCTAAAAATCAAAAATGACTAAAAAATTACCTATAAAATATACTTTTATAGATACAGGGAATTGTTAACATACTAACTAACACATGAGCAGTGTTCGTGATGTACACAAAAAAAATTAATCAAAATTCGGGCCCTGCTAAGAGCGCATTTTAGTGAACTCCGAATCTCTCTTGCAATGGCTCATTTTGCCTCCTACGAATACAAAATGTTCTAACCTACTGGTATTCGAAACAAAGTAACTCAATAGTTGGTTGGGGCAGAGTCAGTATATCAAGGCCCCATTTTTACCACGTCAGGGCTATATAGTGTGATAGTATGGTGCAAGGGATTCACCTAAAAACTAGCCATATTTATGGTTTAGTTTTTAATGTGTACTTTTTTAACAAACCTATAATCAGTATCAGTGGTCGTACGGCATAGTGCAGGAGTTTCCGACTGGCAGTGCGCAATGCCTTTTTTAGCGGCCCACGAAGTTCCTCGGAAAATTAATCTACTGTAGTAAAATTGATGTTTTTAGCCGATAAATAGAAAGTTTAGACTTTCGGGGAAAAAAATCCATGAAACTCCAAATGATGTTTATGTTTAATGTATTCCTTAAATCTGCTGTCCTATATTGACGTATCAAAGATAGTATATTTTAGTCGGAAAAATTCGTTCAGTATCTTATTAAACATGTTTAAATTAACACTTATTATTTAATTCACAGTTCACCTGTTCTCGTGTTTTGCATAAGATGACAAAAATCATACGATTATGGTGCGGCCCGCCAATAGAATCGTGGATTCGTTTTTGGCCCTCGGGTACTTTTAAGTTAGAAACCCTTGTCTAGTGCGTCCCTTTTGCAGTATACTAGACAGCCAATGACGGGGAGATCGAGGTTATAATTATGATTGGGTGTACTTACGGTGGTTTTTCTTAAGGGTCTCTCACTATCCAACCAGGCTAATGTGGCTACATTTCCTCTAAATTCTACCTTCGTCGTATTTACACCATCATTGTAGATATGAGGATAGCACGGGTGGGTAGTAAGATGTGATGCACAAAAACAAAACAAAAATGCTATCAACATATTGATCTAATCTAAGGTGTAAATAAATGAAGGGTAATTCTGTAGAAATAAACTTGCATTATCGTTGAGAGTATATAGTAAAATAAAATATGTAAAACCAGGCCCAGTACACCCTACAGGGACTCGAACCCCCGACCTCTCTGGAAACGGTAACTTTGTGCAATAATAGTACAACTCCTAAGACTGCAAACTTAGTTGAAAAAAAATCAACCATTTTTATTAGGTATTTAAAAAATATATATACACAAATGGTCTTACTAGGGATATGGCTTGTATTACAATGTTGGTAGTGTAAAAATTGTTTCAAACAAAGTTTATATTTATAAAAATATTAAATCATCATAACTTTCTTGCTTTTGAATATAGTCTTGGCTTTGTTTAAAACAATTTTCACGCTACAAATATTACAAGTCATAATCCTTCGTAAGATTTAAAAGCACCTTGAACCTTGATACCAATTTATTGGAATGTTTTCTAAATTAATAACAAATGGAGTAGTCACGAGTAAGGTGTATTTTATATGCAATTTACACGCATTTGTATGGAGGGATGGTGGAAAACCATTCAAGGAAAAAAAATCCTTTGTACATCCGGCCGGAACTCTAACCTTGACGTCGACCTTGGTGGTCTTGGGGTAAATTGTTCGCCTCAGGACCCGATGTTTGTGGGTTCAAGCCCAACCGGGGTGGACGGATTTTTCTTTAGCGTTAGTATTCCGTAACGCAACTTCTTCTGTGGGGGAAGTAAAGCTGTCGGTTCCATGTCCACTATGGTATGTGAAAATATCTTTACCGGTGAAATTGGTAGGCTCTTTCGCTCTCGCTCATGGACATTCTCGTGTGCTTATATAATATGTCGGTTCAGAAAGTGCACGTTAAATACCTCAAATAAATAAAATAATAATCTAACCCTGACTTACCCGTAACTTGCAGACAAAACGAGACTGACGCCTTAGTACTTGTGTCCACCGATCAGGTTCGATATATATGAAGTTAATGTATCAAGTTTTGAGTGTTTCTTGGTGTGTTTGTTAGTCCGAGGGAAATTAAATTTTATATTGTAAATATTACTCCTGTTTTTTGAGAATGTGCGTCAAACATTCAATAAAAAATAAAGTATATTACCTTCTAATTTCTAATGTGACGAAACATTATCCCTTTTTTCGTGCAAGGAACAAAGAATCTCATCCATCCCTTGAAAAATAGAGAGATACGCTACACAGGATGCGCCCCGTTCTACAGCGACATTTTCTTCCTATGGATATATTTTTTAACCTCTCCCACAGTAGCATTTTT